>OU015496.1:33476181-33481181 GCA_907164885.2 Dolomedes plantarius | reverse complement strand
ACGTGTAGAAATGCGACGTTTGCTGTTTTATGGGAAGTTCTGTTGCTATGGGTTTTTAAAGCGCTAAAGTAATGTTACTGGGGATTGGATTTAGGAAAGGGAATTTAACTGATAGAATGGAGGGCCTAATATTTAATTTATTACATATATATATATATATATACATATATATATATATATGTACAGATAGAGAGAGAGAGATTAAAGATGGATAGTGGGATAGATACATTTAAAGATATTTTACTGTGCTCTGTAGTAGAAAAATAATTATTCCGGTATTTTTTCCTCCTTTTCGAGAAAGACAAATAATATTTATAAATTTGAATTATTCGGCAAGGAAATTATAGTATTCTAGGTTTTAAAAATAAATCATTTCCTTGGGTAGACTAAATTTCTAAAACCAATAATATAGACTAAAAAAAATTTTCAGTAATGGAGTACAATTATTAAAAGTTATTTCAATCAAGCAGATAATCTTTGGAAGCATTTTCTTAACAGGTTAACACTGAGCTAAGAAAACAGAATATGGCTACCACCCATCAGCCTATTCGCGAATTAATCTTTTCCTTACGGGGTGGGATATATATATTCATTCATTCATGGACCCGTATTCTTGGGATACATGCTATCCCACCCCATAAGGAAAAGATTAAGTGCAATTAAAAAAAACAAATAAAGACATCAGCAATTTTTTTCTATAGACTACTTTTCCACACGTAGAAATTTGTATTATTCTGCATTTGCTGTGTTAGTCATCTCTTTAATTGTGTATCATATCTGAATACGAAAAGCAGACGAATTACTGAAAAACATGACTTAAGTTTTTTTTCGTCAGCGATTAAAAGGTTTTAAATACCTTTTAGAAATTTTGTTTCTTTCCATCTTTCCCTTAAACCTCAGCTTTCACTTTTTATACATGCCAGACCAAAAGAGAAAATCAAATATTTCTATTTTTGCCCCAATCCCTAAATACCTAGAGCTAAAAAGGGGGCCATTTTTACGTTTTTGTTCGGCACAATACTTTTGAATAATGCAAAAACCGCGAATTGACTTGAAAAACACAGAAAATCCAAAAACCTTGGCGACTCGGATAATGTATTCAAAAGTATCAAAGTTGTTTCGCATAACTTTGTAAATTTTCTCGCTTCGGCAGTTTATATTTCAAAGCTAACAAAAGAGGACGTTGATTAAAATTGACTTAACACGCATGGTTACCCGAGACCGGGTGCTTGATTAAAACTGACTTTGTTGCGCGAACCTGAAAGCTGAAACAACAATGTTTTCACTTTTAGAGAGGGTTACACACCCTTTCGCTTTCATCTGAACCAGACAAATTAATTTTTACCAGAGGAAGAAAAAAATTCAGAAAATTAAGGAAATGGGAGTTGCATTGTAATATT
Organism: Dolomedes plantarius; assembly: GCA_907164885.2. NCBI lineage: Eukaryota > Metazoa > Arthropoda > Arachnida > Araneae > Dolomedidae > Dolomedes > Dolomedes plantarius. The sequence goes on along the minus strand of OU015496.1, from coordinate 33,479,781 downwards.
CAAGAGAAAATCTAAAGGAAAATAAAGTAATTAATCTTTTTTTGTGCATTAAATCATATTTATAACAATGATCTTTTAATTATAAACTATAAAAAATTACGCTAACCTTTAGATTACGGGGCCCATTCTTCCGATTCCTATAGAACGAGAAATTCCATACCCCCTTTGTAAGAACGGCCATTAAAGGAGTTACGTATGTGTATATATATATATATATATATATATATATATATATATAGAGAGAGAGAGAGAGAGAGATAGAGAGAGAGAGAGAGAGAGAGAGAGATTAAAGATAGATAGTGGGATAGATAAATTTTTAAAATAGATACATTTAAAGAGTTTTTTAGATACATTGAGATATATACATTTAAACAGTGTGTATATGTGTATACACAAACACACACACACACATATATATATATATATATATATATATATATACTTATATATATATTAATGTGTGTGTGTGTGTGTATATATAATATATATATATATTCATTCTTGGGTCCGCATTCTTTGGATACATGCCATCCCACCCGATCAGGAAAAGATTAAATGAACTGACACTTATTAAATTCGGCATTCCCCCAGATACAGTCAATAGTAATTCCTCTAAATTATAACATTTCATAGATACGTTTTGTATTTAAGTTTCATAGATACACCTGTATCAGTCCATTAGTTCCTTATTTTAGACGGTCATTTTTTCAAACCTTTGGACCAACGCAGAAAAAAGTAAGCACTTGGGACTCGTCATTCAACTGAATTCTAGACACGTAGATTTCTATAAAATGAATAATACAAAGTGCAAAAGGAACCTCATATCATGACCACTGGCAGTACGAAGAACACTGATAGTAGCATAGGCGTAGTGTTGGGGGCACGGGAGGGCATGTGCCCCCCCCCCTCCAACTTAATTTGAAGTAAATTAAAACGTTAATAAAATTTCAGTTAAAATCGGACAATTGCAGAACACGTTTAAGAAAGTTGTTTTTTTCCCGCTTTTTCAAACTGTGAAACTGAACATTCCGAATATGTCTTTAGCCTAAACATAGTTTTTAACAATGATATGACCCATAACAAGATTTCGATGCTATACTTTTTTTTTCTCATTTTATTTATATTATATTTATTTTTCTCACTGTATAACTTTTGAATACTACTCAAACATCAATTCTATTGTTATTTTATTTTTAAAAATTATATTTCATATTTTAAGGAACGTCGGGAATTCAGTGCGCTGAGGAGGGGGCACTAAATGAATTCAATTCGCCCCCCCCCCAAAAAAGAAAGTTAGAAGCACGCTACGCCTATGGACAGTAGGCATGTATGTAAAGACCCCAGAAAAACACAGACCGTCTTTTTTTAACATGTCGTTCAAGGAAGGTCAAGTTTAGAAATGAAGGCCAGTATTCCCTCTTTGTCTTATTTCTTGCATGCTCATTTACTTAAGATGTGAAGTTTCTTCCAAAAAGTCGTGATCTGCTTTATTTTTACTATGTTTTTATTAACTTGCTTTCTTGTTTGTGTATGTGTGTTTGTCCCTTACAAATCTTGCAATCGATTTTTAACTAACTTCCCGACTAGCTAGACATTTGAAACATTTAGAATAGCTTAGAACACGATGACAATGCATTTTTGAATACTTTTAGCCATATTTAAGCAGGATTAAAGTTAATTTTCAGTTATTTTCAGTTCATTTTGTTTTGTAGACTGGTGCGGCCATCTATCGACCGGGACGGGAACGAAAAGTTAAAAGCAAGTTAACTTCCAATTAACTTCATTTTCTTTCAAGTTGATGGGATAATTCATCAAAAAAATTTAAAAAATTATTTATTAATGCAGAGAATTGTCAAGTTTATATGATTCAACAGAAAATTTAAAAACATGGTATATAAAAAGTTCTTTTTATCTTGTAATTATTATGTATATAGTATTTTTATGTAAATAGCATTTTAATGTAAATAGTAAATAAACCTAGATATTTAGCTCTCCCAGTCTTGAATTTTCTGGACTTGATTAATTACTTGGAATTGCTTTCATTTGGAAATTTTCATCGAACTTTCGTTTCTTGGATTTTACGTTGGATTTCAATCGGCTTCTGTATATATATATATATACACTCAAGAGCCAAAACATTATGACCACCCCTACATTTTGCAATGAATTCGCCTGGATGACGTGGAAGGCACGTGATCAGGTGGAAGTGGTATTTAACTGCTGCTGGAGAGTCTGAAGAATCATTCTTTCACTTACTTCTGTGTGTGATGGGAAAGGCTGCGGATCTAAGCGACTTTGATAGAGGGCAGATTGTAATGTCTCGAAGGCTCGGATCAAGTATTTCCGAAACTGCACGACTCGTGGGTTGTTCATGACCTACAGTTGTTAGTACTTATGCAAAGTGGATGAATGACGGTGAAATCTGCAGTAGACGACATGGTGTTGGACGTCCACAAAAAGGTCGTCGGAGATTGTCTCGCATGGTGAAGCAAAACCGGAGCCAGACAGTGGCTCAGCTGACAGCCCAATACAATGCAGGGCCAAGTAGAATAGTATCGCAGCACACTGTTCAGCGGACACTGTTAGATATGGGGCTACGCAGCAAACGTCCCACTCGTGTGCCTTTGCTGAACAAGCGTCATCGCCAACTGCGCCTGCGCTGGGCCCGGGAACATAGCGAATGGTCCATGGATCAGTGGGAGAGAGTTGCCTGGTCAGATGAATCACGGTTTGTCATTCATCACGCCGATGGCCGTGTCAGGATACGCCGTCTTCCAGGCGAACTGTTGCTCCCTCAATGTACAGTAGGTCATACACAGACCGGTGGTGGTGGTATTATGCTTTGGGGGGACGTTCTCTTGGGCGTCTCTGGGACCCGTGGTTGTGGTAGAGCAGACCATGAATGCTACAGGGTATCAGAATCTCATTGCGGACCAGTTACACCCTTCCATGGCCTCTGTTTTTGCAGCTAGAAATGGAATGTTCCAACAGGACAACGCCCCGTGTCACAAGGCTAAAATTGTGTTGGTGTGGTTCCAGGAACATGATGCTGAATTTCAATTAATGTCCTAGCCGCCTAACTCACCGGATTTCAATCCGATAGAACACATTTGGGATGTCATGGGACGGCAACTCAGAGTTCAAAGACCACCAATTCGCAATATCTCGGATTTGCGTGACCGTTGCTTAAACATCTGGTACAATCTGTCTTCGGCCATCTACCAAGGACTTGTGGCATCCATGCCAAGGCGGGTTGAAGCTGTGTTGCGCACCAAAGGTGGGCCAACTCGTTATTGACAGGTGGTCATAATGTTTTGGCTCTTGGGTGTATATATATATATATACAGTGTGAAAACAAAATTATAAGACCACCCAAAATATTGTAAAAGAAAATATAATTTAATTTGTTTGTTTTTATGAGGAAATTCACAATGCCGCGTGGAAGAGAATTATCTGAATTAGAAGTTCGAAAAATTTGGTTTTATAATGGCTCTGGAAATTCGGAACGTTAAATAAGTAAGATACTTAACGTTCTAAAACAGCTATTCATAACGTTTTAAGTAAAAGAGATTTTTATGGAAAATATAAAAGATCTGGCAG
>OU015496.1:33398681-33468681 GCA_907164885.2 Dolomedes plantarius | reverse complement strand
TGTATATATATATACGTATATATATATATATATATATATATATATATATATATATATATATATATATATATATATATATATATATATATATATATATATACGGGGTGATATTTTCTAAACTGACACAACTCATAGCCATGTGTAGCGCGATCTATCAGTCGAAATTCCACCAAAATTGATAGAGGGACTAAGGACGACGTGGGAATGAGTTTCCGTGAAAAAACAAAAGTAGTTCCAAAAGTCACCGGTTGTCGGCGCTGTTGTTGTCGGCGCACCCCAGGATTTCCATAAAAAGCAAGTAAAACATCAATATGAAAATTCACGACTATGTAGTCGACAGCAGGGCCAGTATATCGAGCTATAATGATAAAGGATGAATACCGAAAAAGTTGTAAACAGACAAATGAATAACAAAAAAATTTCACTGCAACACCACTTTATGCAGCAAATTCACTTCTCCCTCCTCCAATGTAACCACAGTCCTGGTGATCGACACATTGCATCCCGAATACTATATTATCCACGGCCAAGCACAACATGTCACGAGGTATGTTCATCAAAGTCCAGGAAATGTTCTCCTTTAGGGCCGCCAAGTTAGAGATTCCATCAAGATATACCTTAGACTTTAAATAATCCCACAGAAAAATGTCACATGGGTTAGGTCCTGGGTGCAAGGTGGCCATGCAAGCGGAAAAAAAGCGACTGATGACCCTTTCTTCTGTAAAGAGAAGGCGCAACAGATTCGGCACTTTATAGCCAAAAATACCGGCGGTGCTATCGACTAAGTAGTCATGAATTTGCATTTTGATATTTTATTTACCTTTTATGCAAATTCTCGGGTGCTTCAACAACAACAGCACCATATCTTCCCCTATCGGCTAGTTTTGGAACTATTTTTTTTACGGAAATTCTTTCCCATGTCATCCTTAGTCCCTCTATCACTTTTGGTGGAATTCCAGCTGATAGATCGCGCTACAGATGGCTCTGAGTAGTGTCAGTTTAAAAAAAATCACCCTCTATATATATATTGGTTTGGTTTGGTTTGGTTTGGAACGCTACGGCCAACTTTTGCTGCACGCGGGATATATATATATATATATATATATATATATATATATATATATATATATATATATATATATATATATATATATATATATATATATATATATATATTCCTCTCTTTAACGAACCTCTATTTTGAGAACTTTTCCTTGGAACCAAGAACATTTTGCGAATTTCTTCGTAAAATAACCTCCAAATAGCGAAGTGCATTTTGTTTAACGAACTTTTTCTTGTGATCCAATATTTTTTTCTCTCCATATTTCTCAGAATATTTCTGAACGTTTCAAACTTATTCTTTTTTTTAAACACATTTTATAGTGATCAATGACCTTGAATTGATTTTACCAGCCGCCTAACTCACCAAGAGCAGTAAAATCGCTGTCATTCTTTGCATTTCATCCAGGAAATGCAACCTTTATCCCCCCCCACTGTCCACTTCCCTAGAAAAACTTTCACTATCCCCTTTCACCCTCAATGGATCTGTCCCGTGTCCTTGAACTAGTTTTCCGTTTTCTGGATTGTTGATCAGAGTCGCGCTGGTAATTTCGGTTCTTATAGTCGGAAAATGTCAAATGAAAATGCTTGAGCATCATAGAAAAAATTTAATTCTTCATGAGGTAGATAATGGCTTGAATAAAAGGGATACAGCTTTGAAATTTGGTATTCCTCCAAACAGCTTATCAACCATAATAAAAAATCGCGATATGATACAAAATTATCATTCATCGAATTCTTCAAAACGTTCAAAAACATGTGTCTATGAAGATGTGGATAAGGCGGTTTTGAAGTGGATACACACGATGCGAGATGCAAATGTTCCGATCTCTGGGCCTTTCATAATTGAGAAAGCTCATCAATTTGCGAGGGCATTGTGGTACGACGAATTTCGAAGAAGCAATGGATGGCTTGAAAACTTTAGAGAAAAAACGGAATCATAGCTAAAGTAATATCCGGTGAAAGTAAAGACGCTGATGAGAATGATAGTGAAAATTTGATAATGGAGTCATCGAGTAAAATTTTAAACGACTATAAGCCAGAAAACATTTTTAATGCACATGAGACTGCTTTAATTTTTCAATATTTTCCTAAAAAGACAATAACGTGTTAAAAGGAAAATTGCTATGGAGGAAGACAAAGCAAAGAAAGATTAACTGTCATGTTAGGTGCAAATATGACTGGACATTAGAAATTGAAATCCTTAATTATCGGAAGAAACAAAAATCCAAGATGTTTAAAAGGCGCAAAGTCTTTGGAGGTTGATTATGACTCTTGCAAAAAATCTTGGATGACTTCCGAAATTTGTGAAAAATGGGATCAAAAGTTGCAGAAACGTATGATTACAGAGCAAAATTGCTCTCGTTTTTGACAATTTTCCCGCCCATCCGAAAAAAATCAACCAAAAACTGAAAAGTGTTACAGTTTTTTACTTGCCACCAAACACTACATCAAAACTGCAGCCAATGGATCAACGAGTGATAAAAAATTTCAAAATTACACTATCGCAAGAGAATAGTTCGAAAAGTTATCATTGCGCTTGAGAACTATGAATCCATGCCAAAGATCAACTTACGAGAAAGCATATCAGAAATTTCCAAAGCATGGAAATGTGATGTCAGAAATCGTACTATCCGCAACAGTTTTGCCAAATCTGGATTCTTTGTCAGCAAAGAATTCGGCAAGTACGGAGGACGCAGACGATATTCTCTTAGAGGAACTTAGAAAAATGTGGCTACAGCTAAGAGAACAAGAAGATATTAATGATGACGTGCTGTCTGAGGATTTTCTTTCACGTGATTCTGAAGTTGAAACCTTGGAATCACTAACTGAATTGGATATTTTGGACAGTGTGAAAAATAAAAACAATACAGCAATGAATTGCAATGAAGACAAAGATGATGAAGATTGAAAGGATCATGATACAGAAATCAACAAACCTTTCTATGATGAAATGCTAAAATCATTTGAAGCAATCAGGCGCGGATTACAGTTTGAGGAAAATACGCCTGAAGGTGTTTTTGGTGCATTGCTAAGATACGAGACGTACTATGGGAGAAAACACATTTTCAAACAGAAAACTCAGACAAATTTAACAGACTTTATCAGTAATTAAATTTCAGGGCGCATGTGGTAGTGTATACTTAAAATTACTTGTTATAATATATGCGATAATGTCATTAAAATGCATTAATTTTAATATAAAATTATTTTTTAATTGAAAATACAGTGTATTCGCAGACAACGTTTTGTTTTATTCTTGTTTTCCTAGCAGATTTCTTTTTGATGGATAAGATATATAAATCAAATAAATAATAATTTACAAAATGAAGGTGGGATTAATTACTTTTTTAATAATATTTAGTGTTTATGAATTTAAGATTGTTTTGTGTAATTTAAAGTATTTTAAAAAGTGAATCTTTAACGAATTTTCCATACAACGAACTTTTTTCCGGATTTAGCGACTTCGTTAAATAGAGGTTCGACTGTATATATATATTTATACTTTTATAATTTCACTTTTATATTTGCAATATTTCTTCAGTTATGTTGATATGAACTTTTTGCCAAAAATCTCCGTATAGCAGACAATAAATAGAGCCAACTGATTACATACTTACGAAAATTGAAAGGGATCTTTTATAAGAATTTTATTTCTAATTCCTATATATGTTATGTAAACTTAAATCCTTACGTTATGATTAGGTTTTACTTTGAATGTGTTTGTATTTATGGTCTTACATTTTTTATCTTGAAATTAGTGAAAAAGTCTGGGAGTATTTACAGTCATGTTGATTGTTCGCAAAATTTCTTTTTAATGAAAAGAAATGGCTAAGGATTTTCAGTACCCATTATTTACGTTAAAGAAAATGAATTATTTAACTCTAGAAGACAATGATAAATCCGTTCTCTATATTCTTGTGCTTTTTTAATTTTGTCACATTTAAACTCCAAGCTTGGATTTAAGAACTATTTTTAGTCCAAGCAAATCATATGTCATAAAAAATCTATGCAACGTTAATAATTTTCCTTTATCTATCATATATTACTTTTTTATATATTTCAGGCAGTTATCTTAAAAAAAATAGTCATCCACAGAAGTCAAACTTCATTAATACTACGATTTCTCTTGTGTCTACATGACCATAATAAAAATACATCAAACTTACTTTTAATGGTAGAAAAAAACATTTTTTTGGGGGGAATATTTTGATCAGGAAATTTAGATGGATTAATTATTTGCCGGATATACGAGTATAAAAATAGAAACATTATTCTGTATTTCTTATTTCATCTTTTTCGTAATTATTCTTATGAATATAAGAAAAGGGGTTCTCACTGAATAAAATTTGTATTTTTTGCAGTTTCTAAAGTTGCAATTAATTTTTGACCAATTTAAATAGTTTATGGAGAAGACCCTATTATTAACTATCCAATTTTAGTCTTGTGTATTTTAGTTAACTTTTTTTTAAATTTTAAATCACCTTGAATATTGCCGGGGTTTAAAGTACTTTAAAGTTAGCAGTTAGACAAACAAACAAACACACACACACACACACACACACACATATATATATATATATATGTGTGTGTGTGTGTGTGTATGTATATATATATATACAGGTGGTTATCAAAATAATGAAAACACCTCTCAATATTAGTGGTGTTTAAGAATGTGCTTCGTGTTCCTTAAAAAACAAGTCTGGCCACCGGTATTTTTTATATAATATAGTATATGTATCATTGTACTGTCAGGTAGCAGTAATGAAGCTAAGGGCATCGTGCTTTCGGGGGAAACAGCGTAAAATGTCAAACCTTGCAGACCTTGTGAAAGGGTTCAAATTGTTGGAGCGCGTTTTAATTGAAGTATCTGTTACTGCAACCCCCAGATTAATGGGTGTTTTTCGAGCTATGAAATCGAAAGTTATGATAGCAGACAGAGTGCACGGAAAAACGTCCTTTGCCAAACAGAATAGCGGACGAAAGGGAGGGCTGAGTGAAAGACTTTATCAGTAGTAGACTTTATCAGATGAGGTATTGAAGCGGATTGTGACATGAAGAAAGAAAACAATTGCAACCAAAATGACCGATGAGCTCAATCTGCATCTGCATGTTCCGGTATCAACCATTACAGGAAGAAGGGAACTTCCGAAACAAAGCATTTACGGAAGAGTAGCTATTCCCAAGCCACTTGTAATAGATGCCAATACAAAATATCGTCCACAATGGTGCCACGAGCGCAAATCCTGGTCAAGTAATATGTTGAAAAACGGCATTTGGTCCGGTAAATCATTGTTCACGTTGTTCCTCGCAACAGGACGTGCGTAAGTCTGGAGAACACTTACACAAGCGTAAGATTCTGGCTGTTTCATTTCAACTGTCCATCATGGGGGTAGATCTGTCAGGGTTTGGGATGGTATCTCGTGGTTTTCTTCGGGGCCTATTGTAACCCTAAAAGGGAGATTGAATGGGAAGGACAATGTCAACATTTTAGCTCCTTAATCAATCTTACAGTGCAAACATTGTTTCTTGCAGGAGATGGCGTTCTCCAGGATGATAATCCTCCTATACATACAGCTAAATCTATCAAGTATTGGTTTGAAAAGCATGAAAAAGAAGTCAAATATTTTATCTTGCCCTGTCCTACTATATATCATCCAACCACCGTGATCGGTATAAGCGGATAGAGCCAGGTATTGATATCCACCACAGTATCTTTACAGGAACTTTTATTATTTTTTCCTGAAGAATGGTATAATATATTCTTAACTACTATTCATGACTTGTATAATTCAATTCCGAGGTGAATCAGGTCGTATTACAGGACGAAGGTGATTCTGCACAGTATTAATAAAGGTTTTCATGATGTTTCTTAGTGTTGCCATTATTTTGATAACCACCTGTATAGGTAAATCAATAGTTACTTTTGATTTTAAAGATTTATTTAATAATATCAATATAAATTATTTAAATAGTGTAATTATTATGTTATTAAAGAATAATATTCAGTATATAAGCAATGATTTTAATCTTACTCTTTTATTAAGCTTTTAGATTTTATTACTAAACATATTTATATCATACACAATAATAATATATACATACAGACTAAAGGTGTACCACAAGGTGGAAATGATTCTAGTATGCTAGCCAATTTATACTTACATTATTTTGAAGTTGACAATATTGATAATAGCAATTACAAAGTATATAGATATGTAGATGATATAATAGTTATTAATAAAAGTAGTAATAATATAGCCTTAAATTTTTATCCTCATAATCTGGAACTAATACAAAGTAGCCATAATAATATTAATGTAAACTATTTAGATATTAACATCAAAGTTAATTCTCATAGTAATTTTACTTTTGACCTACATGATAAAAGATCATATTATGAATTTGATATTGTTAAATTCCAAAATTACCATACCTATTTACATAAATCTGTTTTTAATAACATTATGGTAAAACAGCTTGTACGTATAAATAGGCTTTGTTCAAAAGACAATAGGAATAAACATATTATAGAATTGTTTGGTGTGCTAAAACATTATCAATACCCCGATAGTCTTTCTAAGCACATAATTGGTTGTTTTAGTTTCAATAAATAGCTTAAACTGTTGCTCTTATTTATGTATTAAAACTTAATAATAATTTTTATTTATATAATTTACTGTTGTATAATATTTTTATTCTTAATTTGAAATAATGTATAATCTTTTTATTCTTAAGTTATAATAATTAATAATAATATTTTTATTCTTAAGTTATAATAATAAATAATAATACAATATTAATTTTGGTTTATATGTCCATTGCCATTGTCTCCTTTGTAAGTCTGCATCTATATTTTCCCTTAACTCCATGGTTACAAGGTTTGTGACGTTAGACTCCATCCGGTTGAATACTCTAAACTTCAACATTGTCTAGCACCAAGCTTGGTGTTGTTTGTTTGGATAGCAACATTTCATACATTTCTTCTGGTTTCTTATGGATTGTTTGGTGTCTAGGTATGTTTATTGGATAGATCAAACTTATCAGAAACAATCCGTTGGTTTTTAGACAGAATTGGCACCCCTGATGAAGAGATGCTGTCAAAAACCTTTTAGATTCTAATCTTTCCATGTTTTTATTTTCACACTGCATAGTGTAATATAGCTTATGCTGTTTTTTTCACTTTCAACTTTGTCTTATTTATATATATATATATATATATATATATATATATATATATATATATATATATATATATATATATATATATATATATATATATACTAGCTGAGTGGCAACCCGATGTGTTGCTTTTTCGATTTAAAATGAAATAGTTTCATTTCTTAATGATTAAAAACCGTTTAATCACTTTTTAAAATATATTAGAATTTTTAAAAAAGGAAATAATAATTTAAAATTTTCTTTCTCAAATTTCGGTTTTTGGCTTCTGAAATAATTCTTTTGAATTTCCGCTTGCAAATATTTTTTTTAGACAAAAAAGAAATTCATTCAATTAGAAAAAATTCAAAAGTTTTAACTTCTCATTTCCTAAAGCTAAAATTATTTCTGGTACTTTAAAATTATTTCTGAATTTCAATTATTAAATGACTCGTTCTCAACTAATAATTTTTCCTTTTAGCAGCTGAGCAGAATTTCTTTTGAAGAGTAGAGTTTCTGGGTCTATTGGCTTTATCTCCTGTCGCAAGATGCTGATTATCAATGTATATGTGCTCAATAGAAAAAAAAAATTTTAATTAAATTAAGTTTAAAGTTTCCAGTTACATTAATATAAAAATTAAGTTTAAAACCTTCAAAAAGTAGAAGGGTAAGATAAATTTAAAAATTAAAAATATATTAAGATTAAATAAATTAAGATTAAAATGAAAAATTAAAAAATTTAAAGAAAATTGATGAAATTAATTATAAAGTTACGGAAAAAATGGCCCTCAGCAAACAAGATGGAAAGTTCGCATAATTAAAGAAATAAAAAGGCCCTGTGCAGGGTCAAACAATTCGTAATGAGATGATTGCAGAGTTCCTCGGGGAAAACAAAAAACACCAAGATAGGGAAAATTGGAAAATGCATCACCACCTAGGGCCGAACCGACAACGTAGGGTTTACCAGGTCAGCGCTATAGCGCTACGCCACAACAGCACACAGGCAGGTTAGCAAGATAGGAGATATATTGCGGTAAGGCCGAATGCAAATATTAACCTCGGGTGGAAAAAGTGCTTAAAAAAATAGAAAGACAGTTCTGACGAATTCAAAATTGGTGGTGGAAGAATCCTATCAGTTGCTCATTAATTAGAAGCAAATTTCACGAACTTGCTGGAATTATTAGTGAGTAAAATAATAAATCGAAAAACTACGAACTCGGCATTCAGTTAAAAGTGAGTTTTGCAAGTACGCTCTTTTAGAATGAAAACTTTTTTTTTTATTGAATGCATTTGGTATATTTTGGAAGATGAACATCTAGCAAATGCCGATAAATCGTAAAATCGACATAAATGCAGAAAACCGAAATATTTGTCCATCAAAATTGTCGATTTCGTGAAATTCGGAAAACTTGTTTGGGGAAAAACCTTCGTTTTGCAATGAAAAACATTTTTAAATTTATAAAAATGTGTGTATCCTTAAAGATGAAGAGTTGTAAAACACATGGAAATAAAAAAATGTGTCGATTGGAGGACGGAAAAGTTGAATTTTGTATGCATGAAAATAGTGGAAATTTGCGAAACGAAAAGGAGCTGGTCCACCCGGAATGTCAGCTGTTTCAGCTCTCCTCCGCCATTGAGTTCGGCGGTTTTAAATGAATAATTGAAAAAGTTTAAAGTTTTGAAAGTTTAGGATAGCATCAGTGCACGCGTCTCGGCCGTCTGCGTATATCGGTACCAGTCGCGATATCCTGCTATGATCGGTTCCCGAGATTAGCCCGTCCCCGTGTCTGCTGACTGACAAACTAACATTTGTTTACCTTCAGCTGTTAATAGTAAGATATATATATATATATATATATATATATATATATATATATATATATAACATGGGAGACAGAACACAGGCCCAGAAGATATATAGTCTCCCATGCTACGGTGAGATATATATATATATACCGGGTGGTTACAATTAAACTTCCCCAATAAACGGCATCCTACAGCGCCAACGGGTGAACGGAATGCAACGAAATTTCGTATATGGGCTATACACGAGATATGCTCACGGAATTACTGAAAAAAAATTTAGTTCCAAAATGCCCACTAGAGGGCGCCGTTTCGGGAAAAACATGAAATTTAACGAAATAAACAGCCAAGACGGAACACATAAACAATTTGAACATTTATTGACTAGTTTTTGATCACCTTGTCATCTAACCACATTAAATAAAGGCAAGGAAATAAACAACAGTGCGCCATTGCCGTTTGAGAGGAAAAAACAGTTGAGTTTGCAAACCAGGTACAGATTACGACGAAATGTCACAAGAGGAGTAGTTGTTAATCGTGTCCAGGACGATGTAAGGAAAGCTGCTCAATGTGACCACCGTCAGTCACCTGCAAAGTTTCAAGCCGATGGACAGCAGATCGTAACTGATCAGTTGTGATGGCAAATGTTTGCAGGTGAATGAAGGTTGTAACGTGGAGCAGCTTTCCCTACATCGTCCTGGACACGATTAACAACTGCTCCTCTTGTGCAATTTCGTCCTAATCTGTTCTTGTTTCTCCAAACTGAACTGTTTTTGTTTCGCCCTTGACTTTACTTAATGTGGTTCGATGACAAGGTGATCTGAAACTAGTCAATAAATGTTAATATTGTTTCTGTATTCCGTTTTGGTCGATTATTGTGTTAAATTTCATACTCTTCCCGAAAAGGCGCCCTCTGGTGAACATTTTGGAACTAATTTTTTTTCGAAATTCCGTGAGCGCATCTCGTGTATAGCCCATTTACAAAATTTCGTTGCATTCCGTTCACCCGTTTGCGCTGTAGGATGCCGTTTATAGGGGAAGTTTAATTATAACCACCCAGTATATATATATATATATATATGTGTGTGTGTGTGTGTGTGTGTGAGTGTAAGTAATAAATTAAATATTAGGCCATCCATTCTAGCATTTAAATTCCCTTTCCTAAATCCAATCTCCAATAATCTTACTTTATCGCTACAAACCCATAGCAACAGAGTTTCCCATAAATCGCATGCCTTGTATTTATACACGTGTATACGTCTGGAGAAAGGCGTGGGTTCGCATCGCCAGCCCCGATTTTCTGCTGACCGTACAAATAACAGCCACATGTTCTTTTCGCTTCTCGCGCTTAAAACTGAAAGGTGGTATCTTCGCTCCGAGCTGTCGTCTGCAATGAACGTACTTTTTTATCGCTATAATAAAACGATTCGACTCGACTGCTTCCAAATTTTAATTCCTTTCAGGCTGAGTCTAGTTCCAGCCATGTAAATATGAGCTAGTTTTCTTTTTCGGGTTATATTTTAAGAACGTGTGTAATGGATATGTTACATAGAGCCGAAAGCGATTCTTCATGTGTGAATCAACCCCAACGGACTTCGAATCCAGGAGTATGTGTGTGCGCCTGAACCCGACCTTGAGAGAAAGCGCAATAGGAGTTCGCCAGCGTAATTGAAAATGAGATGACCTAGTTTTCATTTCGCTTTTCGAAACGAGCAAAGGAAAGTGACATCGAAAGATTTAAATAAAAAATTGGTTGATCATCGTGACTCTGACCAACCTGAAGAAAAAAAAATGGATAATTCTGGAGTTTTCCACAAATATTTATTGGAATACAGTGCTATATCTTCGCCAAATCAATTGAGTAATCTCCGGAAATTTGATCCTAATGGAATGGTCAAAATTAATAACTGGTTAAGATTCTTCGAGAAAAAGATTATTGCATTTACGGAAGAAGAAAAACTACAAATATTTCCCGATTTTCTATCAGACGAGGCTTTGGAATTTTACATCGAAAACCTAATAGAATGACAAAAGTGGGATGAAGTTAAGATAAAAGTCAGTGACTATTTCTCAGAAGAAAAACTTTTTTCATTCGAAGATTTTAGCAGGTTGAGCCTTTCTGGAAGTCAAAATAAAAATGATTATTTCAAAAAGAAAACGAATATTGGAAAAGCATTATAACTCGATTACGAAATTATAATTCAAGGTCTCACAGACGGATTGCCGACAAGATACAAGGATTTATTTTTAATAAGTAACGTTAGTACAATTACTGAGTGGATTTCCCTTGCGAGGAAAATGAGCAACAGCTACGAAGATAACAAGAGGAAAGAACAACACCATAATAGAGACTTGCAACAGTTCGGATTTAGCAGACCACTCGATCGGCCAGATGACTATGAAAGATTCCCAGAACATGAGTCACCTAGATTCCGGCACCAACAACCATGACCAAGGCATAGATGGCCCCAGAATTTTCGAGAAGAGGAAAGCCCCAGGGCTCGGTCCCAGCCTCCACAACATGCAAACAACTATAACAGCAACATAACAGAACAGCGTCAATGACGGATGTTTACCGTAGACCTAGAAATCGGAACGAAACTAATAAACGGCCTGATAGATACAGGAAGTAACATTAACATTATTTCTCGAACTCTATATGATAAAATTAAGTATGCGAAGGTTCTCCCACCGGACAATTCTCAGGTCAATACCCTTGCAGGTAAAATAAAAATTCATAAAATAATTTAGTGTCGAATAGGTAAGTTGAAAATATTTGTTAATTTTTATGTTATTGAAACGAATTTAAAGTATGCAATTTTATCTTCGGAAATTATTAATCTGTCTAAAATTAATTTGGATTTTAAAAATTTTTGTGTTTATCAAGGAAAAAATAATATCTCATCTACTTTGTCATTGGAAAATGTTACTAATAATTGCTATATATTTTTAACGTATGATAATCCTAATGTGCCACATACTTGTTCTCATAATACTAGAAATCTTGATACTAAATAAAATAGAAATTCTGATACTCGTTTTTATAAAATTGTAAATGGAAATAGTGTTGCTGATGATTAAAGTGTTGAATTGAACAAAATATTGAATGAGTATAATAATATTTCGCGAAAAATAAATATGATGTTGGATGTATACGTCTTGAACCACAAAGACTAATTTTAAATTCTGAACTGCAAATTTCCCTTCGTCCATACAGGGCGTCGTCAAAAGATAATGCCGAAATTAAGAAGCAAATAGACGAGATTTTAGCTGCAGGTTTAATAAAAACATCTCATTCACCCTATGCTTCCCCAATTACTTTGGCTTACAAGAAAGATGAAAACTCGAAATCCAGAATGTGTATAAATTACCGAAAACTAAATAGTATTACAAAAACAGATTCTGAACCAATTCCCCGAATCGATGCAGTTTTAGATCAGTTAACCAATGCTAAGATTTTCTCTACCCTTGATCTCGCGAGTGGCTACTGGCATATTAAATTAAATGAAAAAGATACAGAAAAATTAGCTTTCACCTCAAACTTTGGCTTATATGAATGGGAAAGACTGCCTTTTGGTTGGAAAAACGCTCCTGCCATATTCCAAAGAACACTCAGACAGATTTTAAATAAATACGAAATTAAATTTGTGCTCAACTATTTTGACTATATAATTATATTTTCAGACTCTTTCGAAGAACACTTAGAGCATTTAAAAACTATTTTCTCGATATGTGAAAAAGAAAACTTAAAATTGAAATTTTCAAAATGCCAATTTGCCAAAACAGAAATAAAATTTTGGGGATATGAAGTGGAAAAGGGATGTTATCACCCGAGTAACTCCAATATAGAAATTATTAAAAAACTTCAACCATCCAGGAATGTTAAAGACTTGCAAAGATTTTTAGGTAGTGTAAATGCTTATAATAAATTCATTCCCAACCATGCTAAATTACGAGTACCATTGAATAAATTCTTGAAGAAAGACACTAAATTTGAATGGACAGATGATTGCCAAAAAGCTTTTCTTGATTTTAAAGACGCTCTAATTTCTAAACATGTTTTATCTATTTATAATCCCAGTTACCCATGCCATATTTTCGCGAATGCGTCCGGACAAGCGGTAAGCGCAATCTTAAAACAACAACACCCCGATGGAAGTTTGCATCCCATAGCCTATCATTCTCGAAAACTTAGAACCTATGAACAAAATTATGCCATTACCGAGTTAGAATGCTTGCCAATTATTGATGCTGTCGATAAATATTATTGTTATTTATATGGGACTCATTTTACCGTTCATACGGATCATGCTGCACTTGTTTGGTTAAAAAGTATTAAACACCCAACTGGACGATTATTCCGATGGTCACTTAAACTTTCTATGTACGATTTCGACATTAAATATAAAAAAGGTTCTACAAATTATGAAGCCGATATGTTAACTAGAAACCCAATTTCTCGCCATATAACTTTACGTGAACGTGACCCATTGTTGACATTGCAAGAAATCGAGCATCATCAAAATTTAGATAATGTAAATGGTAAGAAGTTTAAAAAAGTAAATAATGTATGGACAATTAAAAAACAAGGTTTAATGAAAATTGTTGTTCCCTTCTCCTTACGATTAAAATTATTAGAAAAAGCTCATGTTAATTATGGACATGTAGGAGTTTCGGCAATGTTAAATTTGATATCCCCTCAATATCATTGGATCGGAATAACTAAAGATGTGAGTAACTATGTGAAACATTGTGAAGTATGTCAATTAAATAAGAAGTCTAGACAAAAACAGATTTGGTCTCTTACAAATGTTACCCCCTACCAGTGAACCCTTTGAAATTTTTGCCATAGATACTGTTGGTGGGTTAAATTATTATGAGTCTACAAAGAAATATTTACACATAGTTATAGATCATGCCACGAGGTATATTTGGACCTTTTCCTTCTAAAAATGAAAATACGGATACTTATATTAATTGTTTAAGACAAATTTTTCAACATCAAGTACCTAAGAAAATATTAAGTGATAGGAATAGTGCTTTTACTTCCTCCAAATTTAAACATTTTTTGAGAAACAATAATATTACACAACTGCTAACTACTTAGCATAGACCACAAACAAATGAAAGAGTAAATCAAACCCTCATTACTAGGCTTAAATGTAAATTAAATTCACACCCTGGTAAAGTCTCCTGGACAAAATTATTATGTGAAATAACGAACGAATATAACGATATCCCCCATACCGTAACAAAATTTCCCCCTTCTTATTTAATGCATGGAAAACCATCCTACAAAAGTTAGTTCCTACAAAGACCTTTGTGTTAAAAGGTCGGGGAAGTCTTTAAGGTTGATGTAATTATAGAGCAAAGCGTTTGTCGGCAACGGTAGAAAATTTACAAAAGCTTTATGGGTCTAGAGTGTGTGCGGTCTTTTAGATGATAGACGCAGATAAGCAAGGATGGCACCGTTCATGACGTTATGTTACAATGGCCCTTTGTGGATGATTGATTTGGAGGGGAGCGTTTGAAAACCCCATGGTCTGGCGATGTTGCGGGTGGTCGGTCAGCTGTTTGGGTTATTGCGTAGGAGGGGCGTTTTTGATCAAGAATGAGGGCAGCAAATCAGAGGCTTGTAGGTGTTGAGACTTAACAAATAAAAAAGTCGAGAGTTTCCTGAATGGCTAGTGAAGTGGTTCCGGAGGCGGGAACGTTTAAGGAATTAAAAATTTGGAAGAGAGTTTTGAAAATGAAGTCGAAAAGAATCGGAGTCCAGGAGGCCTTCCCCTGTGTCGGCTGAAAAATAACCTGCCCCTGTTTGATTGCCCCAAAAGTCCGGGAGAATATTTCTGGAGCAAAAATAAAATTAAGGGGGTTTGATGCGACGGAGCTCGGCGGATCCTTCCCGAGAAAGAAAGTCCGTGTGGAGAGATGAATGATAGCTGATCTCGAATCCAAAATAAAGAGGGATAGCAGAGAAGATTGCCTCCAGTCCTTCTACGGGGAAAGATAACCCCAGCGTGGAAGAGTCACCCTTCAAACTAAAGAGAATCCACAGAGTGCAAACTGACGTCACGGAGAGAGTCCCCTACCAGAGTTATCACAGGACCCGAAAGTCGCTCTCAGCTGAAAGACGTGAGTGTTTTTATTTGATTTTGTTTAGTTCAGATCCCGCGTTTGCCTTTTGATAATTAGTGTGAGTTTCATGCATTTGAAAATATCGTGTATTTAATTTGGATAGGAGCTTTTAGAATTTTGTGTAGTTTGTATTTGCGCTCCCTGAATCAGAAGTCAAACTAAATTGAACCCTGTTGATAGTGAACAGAGCAGCTAAGATATTAATTAAAATTTGATGAGATGAGATGTAAATATTAGGGCAAAATGTAAATAAATAAGTTTTTTTGTTTTAAACCTTGTTTCAGTAATTATTTATCTGCTTGGTGTTTAATGTGGAGCAAAGTTAATGTAGCAGATCCACTTGGTTTAAAAATTTGTTCGTTAATTGCTAATTGCGTCCAGAGCCTTGGGTAACAAAATAAAATAATTATAACACAACGCACCTAAATACCCCTTGATAGATAATCTTTGTACTACCACCAAATAATCATGCCCTATAATTAAAATGGACGAGCAATATGAAATCGAGATCGATGAATGATAATTGATGTAAGCCATGAAGTTCTGAAATCATGTGAAATCATATATAAAATGGAGACACTGAATATTAAACCACATACAAGAAGGACTTATTTGATAAACCATGTATAACGACTTGAATTTAAACTGAGCTTAAGGACTCTACGAATTATACGTTATGTTAGGACTCATTATTGAATGAAGAACTTTGATCTGCTTAAAAAGTTATTTAGATTATATTAGCCAATAATATTTCAGTTATTTGAATTTCATTGCACATTAAATTAATAATTATAAAATTTATTGCATATTACAGTCAAACCTCGATATCTCGAACTTGAAGGGAGAGACAAAAAAATTCGAAATATCGAAAATTCGAATTATCGAAAATCGCATGTTATCAATAGTAATAGTGAAAATAAAAGCTTTTTTACATACCTTTTTAAAAAGTAATCCATATTTCTATTTTAATAAACACTATTTAAAAAATTCTTTGAAAAAAGATTCAATTGTTGTTTGCTTCAGAAAAGAGTCTGAAATTTTATCTATTACACTTTCTAAGTGGACAATGGCTTTAAATGTGTCCTCTTACCTATTTGGTTGACTTTCAACATATCTTTTTAAAGCGTCTACTGCAAATAGTCCTTTGTTTGTCACATTAGGTGGCAAATGGCGGATTTCGTACTCCTCTTCTTCTGATAATACACAAGAAACTTTCGTCTGACGGATGATGGCATTGTCCTCCCACTGACCACACACTATTACCGTATCATCTACGATGACAACGTCATTAAATTCCATGTTATCGAGGTGCATGAGCATCGAGGATCTAGCTTGAATGCAAGACAGCACAGGCATGCATTCACACCTGTAAATTTTTTTCTTTCACTCCTTGTTGCAATGATAAGAAATTCTACAATCTTCTTGGAAGCCACCCACCTCTTGATTTTTGACCATGCCTTAATTTCCTGTTTTGTTAAAACCACCCCAACCCCTCTAGAAAGTAACCTTGGAGAATAAAAGGAGAAAAAATAAAAGAAAGGATCGATGGTCACTGCATATGCATGGCACCTAACTGAAACGAGATAAGAAAACAATAAACAAGAATTTCAAATCCCATCTTGGAGGACAAGAGAAGTTGTCATTTCACTGTGTTATCTTCCGTCTTTATATCCCTTCTTTTAAAGTTTAAGCAGGTTTTTACCACTGTAATGTTTGAATAGCTTTTCTATTTTTTAGAAATTTCTATTTTTTGGATATTATTTTTTTGTTTTTCTAAAAAATTTTTCCTCCATTCATGGAAAAAATTCAAGTTATCGAGGGATGAGCCAAAAAAAATTCGCCAAATCAAGGTTTTTTTAACATTGAGTGCATAGGAAATTTGAAGGGAATTTTTATTTCTTCGAGATATCGAAAAATTCGCGAAATCGAGGTTCGAGTTAACGAGGTTTGACTGTATTTTGATTCCATGTATCTAGTGTGTTTATTATACATTTCATTGTATATTGTCTTTAATTTCATATATTTTGTGTGATGGTGCAACGAAGTCATAACAGTGAATTTAGATTTATAGTATAGATTCAAAAGATTTAGCTCTGGTTTTGTTTCGGTGGAGTTAATTTATGATGAGTTATGGACAAAGCTCTTGACTCTGTAACCCTGATGTGTTCTAATTCCCACCACATTGCGTTTGTCGTGACTTCTTTTCACCAATGTTGTATTTAGAGACATGAAATTTTATGATGTAGTTAATTTTGATTATGTTTCATTGTAATTGTACTCACTTTATTATATAAGAGTTCTTTTGTATTATGTTGTGAAAATGTCACCTTTTAACGTGACGATTTTCCCTTTTCGGGGGGGGGGGGGATTTGTAATAAATTATATATTCGGCCCTCCATTCTAGGATTTAAATTCCCTTTCCTAAATCCAATCCCCAGTAATCTTACTTTATTGCTACAAACCCATAGCAACAGAGCTTCCCATAAATCCCATGCCTTGCATTTATATACGTGTATACGTCTGGAGAAAGGAGTGGGTTCGCATCGCCAGCCCCGATTTTCTGCTGACCGTACAAATAACAGCCACATGTTTTTTTCGCCTCTCGCGCTGAAAGTTGAAAGGTGGTATCTTCCCTCCGAGCTGTCGTCTGCAATGGACGTACTTTTTTTATCGCTCTAATAAAACGATTCGGCCCGACTGCTTCCAAATTTTAATTCCTTTCAGGCTCAGTCTAGCTCCAGCCATGTAAATATGAGCTAGTTTTCTTTTTCAGGTTATATTTTAAGAACGTGTGTAATGGATAGTATTACATATAGTATATATATATATATATATATATATATGTATGTATGTATGCATGTACGTATATGGTAGTAGTAGTTAAATCAAAAGAAAGGAAAATTTTCTACAATTCCACCATTTATATAACTAGTAAATCTGCATTCAAAGTAGTGTATAACTTTCTCATACCCGAATCAACACTTTCGTCTCCATTGATAATGTAAAACGCACTATATCCCTCCAATAATACTATCTCTGTATATAACTTCCAACAATGAGACATAATTTTAGGCATTATCATGCCGGGCAGGGTCGATTTACAAGCAGCTTTCCATTTCCAATTATCTTTTCGATAGGAACATATTCATTGAGCTAACATCCCTCGCAAGCAGCAGTAGTAATCTAATTCGGACGGAGCAACCAGGATTACTCCCACGCTCCTTTCATTTAGCCCAGTCCTATTACTCGGAGAACTTGAACCGAACTGCATCGACTTTCTTTCATCTGCAACTTGCTCGGAAATTGTTGCGGATTAAGAAAAATATTAGGAAGGTATATTTTCTGCATTCACAGCATCCCAGATATAGATTATATATATATATATATATATATATATATATATATATATATATATATATATATATATATATATATATATATATATATACATATATATACATATATATATATATACATATATATATATATATATATATACATATACATATACATATACATATATATATATATATATATATATACATATATATACATATATATATACATATATATATACATATATATATACATATATATATACATATATATATACATATATATATATATATATATATATATATATATATATATGTATGTAGGTATATATATATATATGTATATATATATATATATATATATATATATATATATTACCCAGTAAGTCTTTCCAAAAACATAATTGGTTGTTTTTGTTTTAATGAATAGTTTGTTCTGTTGCATTAATATGTTAAACATAACAATAGGTTAAAATAAAAATAATAACTACTAAAAATAAAAATAAAAATCATAAGTAAAATCAAATAAAAATAAAATTAACTCATAGTAGTAGCAATAATAAAACTAAATAAATAAAGGAATAATAGTCTTAAAATATGGTAACCTAAGTAAGTCTGTAACTGAGTAAACACTACCTCAATGGTTGCAAGTTTTATGACGTCAGTCATCTTGCGGTTACAAGTTCTTAACTTCCACTCTGACTAGCGCCAGGCTTGGTGTTCTTTGGTTAAGTACTTTTATTCAAACTTAATTCATTTATTATTCAATTCTTCTGTTAATAATGGATTGTACGGTGTCTGAGTGTGTTTATTTAATAGATCATACTCATCAGAAACAATCCATTGGTTTTTAGACAGTATTGACACCGCTGATGAAGAAATGCTGTCAAAAACCTTATTCATACTTTTCTTTACATGTTGGTTGTTCCTGGCTGCATGTAGCTTTAGTGCTATTACTGGTTTTCTCTTTCATCTTATTCTTATTTATTTATTTTCTTTCATTAAAAGAGCAGCATTCAGCGCCTTACATGAAAGTAATTTGTTTTAATGTCCAATACTAATTGATTTAAGTTCATCTATGTTTTGGCTTTTAAGCCTATACTCTAATGTGTGGTCAATTTCAAAGCCTTGTTAATTTATATATATATATATATATATATATATATATATATATATATATATATATATATATATATATATATATATACTCCCCCCATATATATGTCTCCCCTTTTTTTCTATCAGTGTCCGTAGAAATGGAGCTACAGATGAATAGAAACGTTTCGTTGTTCGATATGTTCACGCACTTGGAAGTAAAAAAGGCAGACTACGGTTTTAATATACATAAATTGAGAGGTTATTTTTTGGGGGGAAGTGTTTTATTATGTGTTACGTATACCAGAGCGACCTATGTAAGGAAATCATATGCATAATCATGTGTCTTGATTTGTCAGCTTTCTACCAGTACTGTCGTCCATGACTATGTAATTCCCGTTTTATTTAGAGGAGTCATTTCCTATTTTTTAAATTAGTTCAGTTAAAAAGAATTAAAATATACAACATTTTGTTAAAGGGGCACAGGACCTTCTGTTAGCCTTCTATTAGCATCTCTATTGAAACTCAACTCAAGTCGGAGAGAATAGATGTCAGCTAATAGAGCATTTTTCGTCGGCGTTAAAAGAAAGAGACTCGATTAAAGTATCTCTAACCGGTTGTAAAAGTGGGTTTTTTTCTATTGAAAACGTCTTTCTAAGAAGAAGTCATTCTAATTGAAAACATTTTTCTTACCGCAGGTACAAGAAAGCAGTAAACCTGAGGTATCTAATGTGGCAGATGGCATCAGTATTGCAGTATCTCTCTTAGTGTATAATTTATCAGGTTAAATATTTTTTCATCGGAGGGCATCAAAAGAAGAATTTTTTTCATCCCGTGCGTATTATTGAATTTTTCTATTCATAAACAAGCTCTTTTCTATTCTTTGGACCAATTCTAAATTTCCGCCACCGCGTCTAAATGTTTATCTGCCCGAAACATTTGTGTATCTTTTATCCGAGCCATTGGCATTCAGTAATGGCACCCCGTTGCGTCATATATAATAGGAGGTGGAGCTTCGAAATATGTTCCCTGTTGAACGAAATTAGTTTCGATTTGTGTTAGCCTTCTTCAATTCCAGTGGAGCCGTTCTTTCTTGGAATCTATAGGGCTTGTGGCTTCCTGTGGTACAGCGCACTGGTTTGCGGTGCTGAGAGTACTTGGTTCGAATCCCGGCGTTGCGCCACTAAAAGTCTCCGTTTGTGTCGTCCCTTCATAGGGGTAATGCTAGTCCGCCTATATGGTGCCCCTATAAAAAATGACTAGCGAACTGCGGTGTAAGATGGCGGTAAGGATATTAGGGCCCTTTACACATACGCTCTTTCGCGAGTGCTTGCGCGAGGGAAAACTTGCAGACGCAATCAGACGTGCTTGCGTTTTCTCCTCATGTTGCGAGTTTTTCGGACGCTCGTTCTTTCACGCGCGAATACTCGTGACATTTTAAAGGAAAAGGGAAAGAACGTCCGTGTAAAGGCATTCGCGCGCGACTGACCGAATGAAACTGGCGCGTGTGAAAAACACACAGTTTTACTGGTGCGTTCAGTTAATTCGTTAGAGTTTTAGTAATTTTGTGTCATAGAAATGGACTTTTAGGAAGTAGCACCATTTCTTAAGCCAATCGAGACTTCGTAGTAAAAAAAAAAAAAAAATCAATGTCTAAGAGGCTCTTTCCAGAAGGAACTGAAGAAAGTCAGTGACAGTCAGCGTGGTGGAAGAGGAGCAGATGACGTCTACACATCTTTCCTGTGGTACTACAATAATTTGCTGTTTACAAAATACAAAAGACCAGGAACTACCTACTGGTAGTTTTACTAATGATGATGAACCAAGGGATGGAAGCTTAAACGTTGACGAAACTGACCAAACTGCTATTTTGACAAATGATCAAGGCGTGATGGAAGGTGGTGAAACTGGGCAGGGACAAAAAGTCGTAAGTTGAAGTATTTTGCATTTATTTACAACTACATATTACAGTTACATGTGAAAGCTAATAACATTGTAACTAAACACACTAATTCTTAATCTAAGCGCTCCCCATCGCAACCATACGATCTTGCCACTCCACCTTTCCGTTAGCATTGAAATATTTTTTATAAGTTTCTCCGTTTTGTTTAGCTTGTAAACTTGTATGTTCCAATACATGTATGTTCCAGACACGAGCATTCGCGTGTGAAAGAACGAGTGTTTGAAAAACTCGCAACATGAGGAGAAAACGTAAGCAAGTTTTCCCGCGCTTAACCCTGTACGCTCCAAAGCACCTTTCCCTTCCTCTTCGACACCTTTACACGTTCACTCTATCACGCGGGATTGTGGTTTCACGCGGGAAAGAGCGTGCGTGTGAAGGGTGCTATTGTCCAAGAAACCGTCTGCTGCATTGTAAAAAAAAAATCAAATCTTGGAATCTACAATTTTTCTTGTAACTCTCATTGACAAATTATTCTTTCTGACACCGTCGGAAGACAATCCTATGACTTGGTTTTATAACACTTTGCAAATATCTTTACAACCGCCTTTATCTCTGCCATGCTTGGATCCTACATCCACATGATGCCTTAACGATTAAATTTAATCAAAATTTTGCATATGTTTTGCCCCAACCTGTCACAGTGGTTTGTCTTATAACAAATTATGACACCAACACTGTACGATGAAAAAGCTCAATACTTTTAAACATAAGGCGTTTCTAGCCATATGTGTAGCGTGCTTCTAACATTTTTTTTGGGGGGGAGGCACGAATTGAATTCAGTTAGGGCCCTCCTCAGCGCATTGACTACCGGACGGTCCTTAAAATATGAAATATTATATATTTTTTTTAATTGAATAGCAATAGAATTGATGTTTGAGTAGCATTCAAAACTCATACAGTGAGAAAAATAAATGTAATATAAATAAAATGAGAAAAAAATATAGCATCGAATTTTTGTTATGGATCCTATCATTATTAAAAACTATGATAATGCTAAAGACATAATCGGAATCTTCAGTGTCACAGTTTGAAAAAGCGGGAAAAAACCAACTTTCTTAAAAGGTTTCTACAATTCTCTGATATTAACTGAACTTCTATTAACGTTTTAATTTATTTCAAGTTATGCTGGGGGGACACGTGCCACCCGTGCCCCTCTCCCCGACGCTACGCTTATGTTTGTAGCCGTCAATATAGATATCCAGCTGGCATGTCTTCAAAACTTATTGCTACTAAAAATCTGCAGATGGTATGAGATAACTTAAACGCTGAATTATATAAGACAGTTTGGGCCTGTTCACATAGGAATCCGTTGCGTTGCGTTAAGGAAAAGATGACGTTGAGACGAAAATAAACCAATCATAGGCGTTAAAAATTTCATTGCTAATCGTTTGAATTCCTATGATTGGTTTACGTCTCAAAGTCATCTTTTCCTTAACGCAACGCCACGGACTCCTATGTGAACAGGCCCTTTGATTCCCGTTTTTATTTTTTACGAAATACGGAAAGTTATACATGAAAGTCACTTGCATGCTACTGCAGATGGTTCTAACCTAATTTTCATGATGTTTTTTCCTTTTGTTTTCACCGACATCGCAATTTCCATCTATTTTGTGAGACTCGTCCAATTTGAAGCCTTTTAAAGTGTATTGTATGAATTATAAAGACACCATAACTCATCAGAATATGATATGTAAAGCACGTAAACTTTCGCAGCTCTCGCTGACAAAGAAAATTTGAAGAACTTCAGTATTATTTATATAAAAAAGAATTTCGTAGTAAAAACGTGTATATATTCCATAACATATGACGCGTTTGGAGTAACCGGATTTGGTAACATTATTTCACCTTATCTATCAAAAGGCGAAGACATGTATAAATCATAACTGTATTTCATTCCAATGCATGATGTGCTAAATCCATTGGGCTACATTATTTTTTTTCAGATATCAATTCTTTAGAAGTGGCACCAGGAAAGGAAATGCAGCTTTTCCCTCCGCTCTGTTCATCTATCTTCCGAATATATAACGTTTTCAGTTATCCTTGGAGTTGCTACAATTTATTACAACTTTGTATACAGAAAGTGGCAATACGAATAAACAGATATGTCATATAAATACAAAAACATTCCCTACTACAAACAGGCGTGCTTATATTTCGCAGGCTGAAAGAGTATATCGAATTCAAATTTCAAACATTAATTGTAATAACATATTACACTTGATCCGTCTAATAAATACACTGTTATGCAAGGATCGAAGGAGGGCTCCATTTATAATAAGAAATAAAATAGTGAAATGT
Organism: Dolomedes plantarius; assembly: GCA_907164885.2. Taxonomy (NCBI): domain Eukaryota; kingdom Metazoa; phylum Arthropoda; class Arachnida; order Araneae; family Dolomedidae; genus Dolomedes; species Dolomedes plantarius. The sequence continues at coordinate 33,444,831 of OU015496.1, read as the reverse complement.
ATTAAATTATCTATAGTAACTCAAAAGGGCTTTAGGGAAATTATGATAAAATTTAATCAGATTATCGGTTTTCCCTATGGAAAACGTCTATTATATTTCTCTGCTTTCAAATTAAATTAACATTTTTTAAAACGATTTTCGTTTATTACTAACTTTTTAGTTTTATGATTCGCTGATAATCTGTTTACGTACGACTCTACTGAAATCGTAACTGTCAGAGAACCGATGAAAGTGCGTCCGAGAAATTGTTTATGAAACTTTTACAGTCACAAACACTATTGTTGGTCGGTAAACAGTCAGGAGACTTAACAATGGCGTACATAATGGCAGACAGGTTGCAATAAACATTATCTGCACCACAGAAGGTACTATTTAGTCTGACCTTTAGAAATAACGGATGATATTCAGAATTTTAATATTCAGAAATAACGGATTGAATTTATAGAGTATGTCATATTTAGTCTAAGGTGGAATTTCAATTAGTGTGTCTGGACAGAGCCTCTTGATAGTAATTTATATAAATTTTATAAACAAAACTGGTTATCATTGAGTGGGAGGGCATAATATTGCTTCGCGAATATCTCTGCATAAGCATACACTTTAAGGAGGGAGAAAGCATTCCAGGGAAAATAATCATACGTGTGATAAACAATTCTCAGTTGACTAATAGTAGAATCGTACATAAGGCTAAACCCTGAGAAACATTCATACATGAATATATTTATATATTTATATATATATTTATATATATATATATATATATATATATATATATATATATATATATATATATATATATTTATAAATATATATATATATATATATATGTATAAATATATATATATATATATATATAAATATATATATATATATATATATATATATATATATATATATATATATATACATATATATATATATACTACCTTACAATAATGGACCGGACGCCAGAGGATTTGCATAAAATCCGACTGCGTGTCGAATTTTATGCAAATCCAGTGCTTGGTCGTGATCTGTTACGTTTAAATACGATACGAGAAGTGTTAACGTCATTAGTTGCTAAATATTTCGAAACGAAAGGAACTTATTTATTTATTTATATTTATATATATATATATGTGTGTGTGTGTGTGTGTGTGTGTACGTACAGTCGATTCCGGTTAATCGGACCACATCGGGGCGCGATCATTTTGGTCCTAATAACAGGCTGGTCCGATTACCGGTGGTCCAATTAACCGAAATTGTCTCTGTATATATATATATATATATTTATTTTTTAATTATTTATTCATTCATTTATTTGGACGTGTGGAACTGTTGTGTAATAAAGTGTTCCAAAAATCCTTTATATATATATATATAAATCCTTTATATATATATATATATATATATATATATATATATATATATAGTGATCAATAAGTTCTGTAAGATAGAAGTATTTTTAAAAAGAAGTACCACACGTGGAACAACCGTTCATTTCTATTGTCATTCGTATAACTGCAGTTTTTGGAACCATGACATAGCATGGAGTTATTATTTCAAAATAAGGTACATAACTTAGGAGCGGTGTGCTGTGATTTTCCTGTAGTTTATAAATGTTGAAAAATATATCATTTGAATTATTAAACTATATCTCTCATAAGCAGATGACAAATATTATTTTGACATCGTTTAGCGAGAACTGTTTCAGCTGCAACCTTTCCCTCGGACGCGCACTGCTACAACTAAATAATAAAAATATTTCATTACAACACCAAGCTAAAGAAATATTTATAACCGATCTCTCGAAAGGAATGCATTAACGTTTAATTTAACTCAATAAAAGCGTATTTCAAAGAGAAAAATTACATTAGACTTCCATATATATTTTTACGTATTAAAGTTAACTTCTATTTATTGCGTAACAATTACAGTATTTAATATCGAGTCATATGAAAGCCATTTTATCAAACTTCACGGGATAACTACAAAATTCCTTGTCGCTTTTCTTAGAACAGTGAATCCTACAAATTCTCCAAGATCTTTCTAATGTAACAAAAGGATATTTGACCTTGCGTTTCGAATGTGTTGGGGAAATCTAACCGACAGGGCGAGGGTTTTGCATCCTCATGAAAAGATAAACAGCCAGTAATGACCGTCTGCCAAGACCGGAGCTCAGTTCCGGCTGTCTAGACCATACGGTCCGTGGTCTACTAACTTTATCGGGGATGTGGGAAGAAATCTAATTTTTAAATCAAGCCCCTTTTATATCCTCTTTATTCGAGCGGATGTCACGAAAAAGTTTCCCCTGTATATATGTTTTTTTAATTTACTTATTTATTACTAGATCGTCTAAACCGAACTATTTAGTTTTGTCATTGGTATGATCAATGATCCATTAGGGTTCCGTCCGTTCGGCATCACTGAAAAAAAAAACTATTTTTTTTTTCAAATGCGCATGCACGTTTGTCTTGCGACATTCTACAACGTGAAATTGTTGCCTACTCGTAATGATCAATTATGTGCACAAACCTCGCGTTGGTTGGTCTTTCCGGAATTTCCACGCACAAAATATTCGCTGTTGTAAGGGAGTCGTTACATTCCCTTCTCATTCTTTTGTCGTATTTTCCTTTCAGGGACAGAGGGGTTCTGCTCCGGTTTTAGCACTTACTATTGGGCACCACAAGGGTCGTAGTACGCCTTCTATCCTGGTGTCACCATAATTTAGGCAAAGAACCCCAAATGTCGACATCTGGGTGGCTCGTATCATCCTTCCACCCTTACAAACCACATGGAGAGACTTTCCAGTCTACCAAATTAATGTGTCCATACCCAGCGTAGAGACAACGATATTCAGTGAATCTCGTCGGTACTCGAATCCCTCCCCCTCAGTACTAAATCCTCAGTTTCAGGAACGTATACTGAACCCGGATGCTCTACCCTCGAGCGCCTGTTCTAGCAGCTGAAGTACGCATGCGAGCTTAGAACCACATTAAAGTTTTCTATAAACAAATACAAAACTTTAAACGCTCTATATGTGTACATAGTTTATATCAGGGATTCCCTACGGGGTCCAGGTGGGTCCCTTGGGGGTCGATGGAAGTTTAAAACGGGTCTATAGTATTCCAGGGGTCTATTAGGGGTCGATGATGAATTTTTCTGTTTTAAAATATAATTTAATTTTTTAGGAATGTAATTATTAGATAATGATGTCCATTTTAATATGTATAAATACAGATTTGCATAGATCGGAGTGATCCATGCAAAGTTGAATGTCATGACGCTTTTGTATATGTATCGAATGCGGCCTCGGCTTTTATTTGTGTACCAACACTAAGCAGAAATGGAGAAATTCACTGGACCTTAAGGGGGGTATATCACTTTAAAGCCTTCAAATAAATCAATTTTTTATGATGATTTAATTTTAAAGAATGGAAAGTATAGAATCTTTTTAAAATATGAAGTCGATACTACAATTACACTGGTGTCCAAAAGTTAAGCATGATTCGTAAAATGTGGAAGAAAGTGAGTAAATATTGGTCAATCTCAATTGACACCTCGGCTCCCCCGCTTTCGCGTATCAGCCCATGAATCACTGAAGACCTGCCGCTACGTAGTAATATCTGAATACGCAGTCGAGGGTTAATTTCCCAGGTTCGGTGACATTTTTCATTGCTGTGGGGCTCGAGAATGCCGGACAAACAGTACAGATCTGTCATCCACTCAAGGCACCCCAAGCCCCCTAAATATTGGTCAAATTGTTCAAAATCACTTGTGAAGAATCGCTGTTTGATGGTGAAACAGTGTACATATTCAAAACATTTCAGTCGACGTCGGCATGCGCAAAACATTTGCGAAAGTCAGAACGAGTATAAAACCGGTTCACGTGCCATATGGAGATCAGGCAGGTTATGTTCAATTGTTGTGCTGAGGATCGAGTTAAACGATCAAAAAGGCCTAAGGATGGCACAAAGATGCCAAATGGATATGTTTTTGAAAGAAAGAATTATTGGAATGCTGGAATGTGGACGATCTCAAACCGTAGACTCAATCATGCTGGCCTGTATGCCAGACGACCAGCCTTTTGCATTCCTCTCAGGCCTGCGCATAAACGCGCTCGTCTAAAGTGGAGTTTGAAACATCAGCACAGGAGTTTGCAACAGTGGGCCAAGGTGATGTTCAGTGACGAGTCCCGGTTTACTCTGAAGACTGATTCTCATCGTATAACGATATGGAGAGAACGTGGAACTCGTTTTCACCCAAGAAACATCACGGAAAGACATCATTTTCCTTCAAAGGGAGTCATAGTGTGGGCAGGCATAATGCTGGATGGCCACACAGACTTCCAAGACTTTGATACGGAGTCTGTTACTGCTGAAAGGTACAGAGACGAAGTTCTCGAGCCTTATGTTCTGTTTCGAGGTGCTGTCGGTCCTGGATTCATATTCATGGATGATAATGCGCCTTCTCACTGTGCGATCCTGGTCGACAACTTCCTTGAGAGTGAAAATATCCAGCGCGTGCAGTAGCTCGCTCACTCTCCTGATCTTAATCCTATTGAGCATGTATGGGGTATGCTAGGGAGAAAAATTGCAGCCCTTCCGAACCCACCAAACTCCGTTCCAGAACTGCAAAGAGATCTCCTCAATGCTTGGAACTCTTTGAGGCCACAATTCATCCACACTCTCATAGCACATATGGGCAATCGTTGTGCACCATGCGTGGCTACCGGAGGCGACAACGCACCTTATTAAATTGTCAAATATCCTTTTTATTTTAATCTTTTTCACTAAACAATTAGTTTGCGCCGTTTTCTTTCAGACTTTTTCTTTGGATAATAAAAGTGATTAATATCTTTCATTTGCACTGTTTGCTTCTGGTATAACCGTAATACACTCGCATATCACGTTTCCCGCCATTCTGACTAAGATTTCCTTAAATATTCACATAAACATCAATTTTGCTTAACTTTTGGACACCAGGCAAGAACTCTTAACACCAGTGTAGAACTGATTTTATTCCCAAATGTATAAATCTAATATTAAAGCAATTATGTTGTATGCTGTATGTTACAGAGAAAAATGTTAGGGAGTCGATGAAGAAAATCATTCTTTAAAAAGGGGTCCATACAGGAAAATGTTGGGAACCCCTGGTTTATATGTTTACTTTTATACGACACTTTCAAATTAAACGCATTAAAAAAAGTTTATACGGTAGACCTATACACAATATCTCTTAAATGCCTTCCACAACTCATATTCTCTCTGACTATTCTAAAATATTTTCCCTTTCAACGCAAATTTTACTACTGGTTTACATCAGTTTTTTTTTCTCCGTGAATATGAACAAAAGAAAAATCACTTTGTCCTCAAACTTACGGAGCAAGGCCTTTTCTGCACGATAAATCCGTCATATGATGATGAGAAGAAAACACAGCCCTTCCTTATCATGTGGTAAACATGTGCCTCGGGGCGTGCAGGGATGCTGCTATGCATGCACATATTCTATCCTGTCAGAACCATTCTTTGAATTCATAGGAATTCTCGGGCCTTTGAAATGGTAACTTTCTGAAGGAGCCAAAAAAATAGCGATAGAAAAATATTTATTATGTCAATGCTTTTGAAAATGTTCGGGTGGCATCACACAAAAATCCTCCCTTTCATTCAAAAAAAATTTTAAAACTATTAGAATTTGAAGATAAGAATATCCAATTGAGAAAGTAAATATGAGTAATGTTTTTAATCTTCTAACACTTATCGAGATTATATATTGTAAATACTGGAAATACTATTTTTTTAATTCTGGTGGAGTTGTGCGGTCGTAAAATTAATATATCAGCTTTTCGGTGACGCAAACTCAAATACTGTAATGTCATTACTGCAGTAAAATGAACTATAGTGTACAGAAATGATCTACAGTAATGTTGTTACTATATTAGTTCATTTCTGTTCACAAACTATTCTAAAGTGTAAGATAAACTGTATGAAAAGGCTTGAGACTTGTTATTTACTGAAGATATCTATCAGTTATACGTACAAATTAATTCTTATAAAATAAAACGGTAAATTTTTTTGTATTCAATTTTCACATTTTTATACTAAATTTCATGCGGAAATGTTTTTAACTCTACGTTTAATTTATTACTAAACCACCTGTTAAATTTTCTGCTTTTCAATAGATTTTATCTTATCTATTATACAAATATAGGTAGCTGAAATATGTAACGTTAATCTATCACATTTATATATTGAATTTAGTTTTCTTAATAATCTTTCATTTTTCCTTTCCTATTAATGAATACTTTCATACTAAGTATGAGGAAATAGAAAGAACTGTGATACTTCAACGGGAGTTGTAACATCTCCAAGAATATATATATATTAATATTATATGTGTGTGTGTGTATGTGTGTGTGTGTGTGTTTGTTTGCTTTTGTTTTCAAAAAAATTGAGTCTTAAACAATATCAGTATTCTTCAAAAAATAACATTTTCAGTTAATTAATTTTGAGTAATTTTAATGATTTTAAATATTAATTTAACTTTGTATGTAATATTTCCATTTCTAATACTATCCAGTCTCTAAGCCCATTAAATAATAAATCCGTACCTTACAAACTACAAGGAAGGACTTTCCGGCCTACAGACTTAAATCTCCCATAACCGGCTTAGACACAAGAACATACAGTAGTGGCACATGTCGGGTCTTGAACCGAGCACCCTCAGTGACGAATTTCGACGCGCTACCCACTTGGTTACCCTGTTTGGCACGAAAATTCCGAACTTCGTGAGAATTTTTCAGATTTAAGGTGTATTTAATAATTATTATAAAAATAATCTCATAAACATATTATTGAAAGTTTCATCGATTTTACTGACTAATAACTATTTTTCCTCGCTTTCTGTTTTACTACCATAAAGAATACCTCTCCATAAAAAAATATAGTATCTAATACCCATCATATTTAATGGGATAAATTATGTAAAATATATACAGTTTCTTCTCACGCTAATACGTTTTAAATTTAGTACAAGTATCTGAAACCATCGACTTTTTAAAAATATTCGTAAATCCCCAAATATAAGTGCTTATTTTTTCTGCAGACACTTTAAAATTCATGCGGGAGAGATATTTATGTCTTATATATTAAAATTAGCCGCTATAAAATATTCTTAAACTGGAGTACATATTTCTTTACACGTTCTTCGACTGAAGCCTAAGCGTTAAAAATATTAAAAAGGCGGGAAATATAATTTAGTAAAAAGAAATCATCTATACAAATTTAAAGCATATTTACGGTATACAGAAATCATAAATAATCCGAGAAATATAAAAATCCTCATGCGTATATAGAGTTGAGATTTTTTTTTTTTTTTTTGAAGAGGGAAAAGGGATTTTATCTGAAAATTGAACTCAATGGAGAAAAAAATAAGGGTCGATGCAGGAAAAAGGTTCGGAACCCCTTTTTTTTATGTTTACTTTTATACGGCACTTTCCAATTACACGCATTAAAAAAAGTTTATACGATAGACTTCGACACAATATCTCTTAAATGCCTTCCACAACTCATACCTCTTTAACTATTCTAAAATATTTTCGCTTTAAACGCCAAATTTTACTACGGGTTTACATCAGTTCTTGTTCTTTTTTCTCCGTGAATATGAGCAAAAGAAAAATCACTTTGTCCTCAAACTTACGGAGCAAGGCCTTTTCTGCACGATAAATCCGTCATATGATGATGTGAAGAAAACACAGCCCTTCTTTATCATGTGGTAAACATGTGCCTCGGGGCGTACAGGGATGCTGTTATGCATGCACATATTCTATCCTGTCAGAACCATTCTTTGAATTCATGGGAATTCTCGGTCCTTTGAAATGGTAACTTTCTGAAGGAGCCAGAAAAAATAGCGATCGAAAAATATTTATTATGTCAATGCTTTTGAAAATGTTCGGGTGGCATCACACAAAAATCCTCCCTTTCATTCAAAAAAATTTGAAGTTAGGAATATCCTATGGAGAAAGTAAATATGAGAAATGTTTTTAATCTTCTAACACTTACTGTGATTATATATTAAAATTACTGTAGATACTTTTTTTTTATTTCTGGTGGAGTTGTGAGGCCGTAAAATTAATAAATCAGTTTTCAGCGACGCAAGCTTAAATATAGAGTAATGTTATTACTGCAGGGAAATGTACTATAGTGTACAGAAATGATCTACAGTAAAAACATTACTTAGATTATTTCATTTCTGTTCGCAAACAATTCTAAACCGTAAGATAAACTGTATGAAAAGGGCTTGAGACTTGTTATTTACGGAAGATATCTATCAGTTATTACGTACGGATTGATTCCTATAATATAAAACAGTAAATTTTTTTGTATTCAATTTTCAAATTTTTATACTAAATCTCATGCGAAAATATGTTTAACTCCACGTTTAAATTATTACTAAACAACCCGTTTAAATTTTCTGCTTTCCAATAGATTTTATCTTATCAATTATACAAATATAGGTAGCTCAAATCTGTAACGTTAATCTATCACGTTCATATATTGAATTTAGTTTTCTCGATAATCTTTCATTTTTCCTTTCATATTAATGGATTCTTTCATACGAAATATGAGGAAATAGAAAGAACTGTGATACTTGAATGGGAGGGTACATATATATATATATATATATATATATATATATATATATATATATATATATATATATATATATATGTATGTATGCGTGTGTGTGCGTGTGTATGTATTTAAGTGTTAAGTCTGTACGTCAAACCATCATAACTGAATTTTCCTATTTTTCAGCAGAGCATTGTGATGGTTTACCTCTCATCAGAACTTACATATGTGATAGTTTATAAGTCTATATTTCACCCACCATCTGTTTTGTATATAGGACAGTTTTCCTCGAAGAAGCTCCTTTCAATAGGGGTCACTTACAATAAAGATATCGAAAATAAAGGAAATTCACTTATGATGGTTTACCTCTGATGTACAGAAATAATACTAGTACACTTGACAAAATACTATTTCCAATTAATGAATTTTGCGAAATTTTACTCATTTTAAATATTAATTTAACTTTGTATGCAATATTTTCGTTATTAATACCATCCAGTCTCTAGTCTCTTTAATAATAAATACGTAACCTACAAATTACAAGGAAGGACTTTCTGGCCTAGAGACTTAACGTTCCCATAACCGCTTTAGACACAAAAGCATACAGTAGTGGCACATGTCGGGATTCGAACCGAGCACCCTCAATGACGAATTTCGACGCACTACCCACTAGGTTACCCTGTTTCGTATGTAAGTTCCGAACTTGGGGAGAATTTTTCAGATTTAAAGTTTATTTAATAAATATTATATAAATAATCTCATAAAAATATTATTGAAAGTTTCCCAGATTTTACCGACTAATAACTATTTTTCCTCGTTTGCTGTTTTGCTACTATGAAAACTACCATAAAAAATATAGTATCTAAATACCCATCATATTTACTGGGATAAATTATGTAAAATATATACAGTTTTTTCTCACGCTAATATTTTTTACATTTAGTACAAGTATCTGAAAACATCGATTTTTTAAAAATATTCGTAAATCCCCAAATGTAAGTGCTTATTTATTCTGCAGACACTTTAAAATTCATTCGGGAGACACATTTATTTCTTATGCATTAAAATTTGCCGCTATAAAATATCCTTAAACTGGAGTACATATTTCTTTACACGTTCTTCAACTGAAGCCTAAGCATTTAAAATATTATAAAGGCAGGAAATATAATCTAGCAAAAAATAACATATATCCGAATTTAAGGCATATTTACGGAATACAGAAATCATAAATAATCCAAAAAATATAAAAATCCTCATGTGTATATAGATTTGAGATTTTTTTTTAAAGAGGGAAAAGGGATTTTATCTGGAAATTCAACTCAATGAAGAAAAAAAAATTGAAAACTATCAAAGCCTATCTCGGATTTTCCCCGTCCATATCTCTCCAATTTCATCCATATTTTTATCCGAAAATCCAGATTTCAATGGATTTGGAGAGAGAAGAATGAATCGATACCATGCATGAAGCAAATGCAGAAAATACTAAAGGAGACTTATGTATGTATTACATTTCAGCATGTTATTACTGTTTAGTTTTTTCTGACTATCAATAAAAGAGGTTACTGAAACACGTATATTCCGCAATACCATTTGTGTCCGGGTTCTATAACTCATCGTACTAAAAATTGAATTTATACATGCAATAACGTCACCACATAGTGTTATAAAGCCCGCAATGAACCTTTATGCTAGTTTCCACGACACATGATGCCACTTATCGCACGAACATGAAGCCGTTAAGAACGCTGAAGCTGAATACTTCCCACAACAAGGGATGGTTTGGGGGGGGTTCTTTCCCGAGTCTTCTGAAAACATTTTAAATCCTCCAACCATTATATGTCAGTGGGTAAATTTAGGATGTAAAATAGCAATCTCAGCTCAGTCACATAACTATTAACCATAAATGATGGTTAGACACCCTGGCGAGGATTTGGTCCTAGGCATCTCAACTAAAATTGTCGTCAATTTAGTTGTGATCACGATATAAAAAGTCACAGACAGTGTATGCAATTAGTAAAGGACTTGAACGTAATTATACCTGCCCGGTCCAAGAGTTGCTCTTGGGGAACTATAAAAAGAGACGAGAGGGCTTCGTTCAAAATGGGATGTCTCGATCACATTTTACTACCATCGCTCGATCACTCTAACCCATTGTAAGACTTCACAGGACTTTTCATCTATGGTACCGTCCTCAAGAACCTTTTCCCAAGGAGGTAATGTCGGTAGTAAATGCTAAATGCACACTGACGTTGTGCAAGGAACGCGTATCCTGAACTTCGATTCAGTGGCAATAATCTTGAGGATATAAGAGCCCGAGTCTCGGATTACTCTCCACCACAACCACTCTGTCTTCACCAAGTCACGGATGACCATGTCTTGGTTTGATGAATGAATGATGAACATCATTTCCGGACTTTTTCCTCCTAACCATGAAAGATAATACATTATTTTTCATGGGATAGGGATGCGTTTAACAGTTTAACTTTTACCCAGTTCGTTTGATCTACAAAACATTGAATCCTGCAAACTATTTTGGCATCTTGGGAAACCATGCACTGCCAACGTTATGGCAGAATTTGGGTAAAGCCTCTATATCTACATTAAAGATCACACATTTACCACCTGGATGACGTATTACGATGTGGCATTGAATATATATATATATATATATATATATATATATATATATATATATATATATATATATATATATATATATAAATATATATGTACATATACGAGGGTGGATCATTAAATAAGGTTACAAGCATCAGCATTTGAAAAGTAATTATTGTGGAAGGAATACTTTTTCCCCGAGTGTAGACAGATGGCACTAGTTATCTTGCAGCGGTTTGCGGGTAGGTAGAGTAAGTTCGAAGACACGTCAGAGCGATTGAAATGGCAAGACGTTTAGAAAAGTGATCCCGTTCCCATACTGCTCGCCAAACTCAAGAATTGCTGAAAAAGTTTAAGTAGGAAGTCTGGAGCCCCCCCTCCCCCATATAGCACAGATTTGGCACCTAGTGACTATTTCCTTTTTCCGAAATTGAAGGAACATTTATCTAGAAGGAGGTTCTCTTCAGACAGTGATGTGAAAACATCTACCGAAAACTGGCTCAACCAGCAGGGACATGATTTTTACCAAGCCGGGTTAAACAAGTTGGTCCTGCGTTCAGATAATTATCTAAATAGATTTGGTGATTATGTGGTAAAATGATCGGCAAGTATGCCTCTTAATTCCCTTTTGTATTTTCTGTTTAATGTGGCCTTAAAATTACCTTATCTGGTATCCAAATATTTACAAAAAGTAAATAGATGGAAGCACCAATGAAATCACTTTCGTGTTTCACTTTCGGGTTAACGTGCAGCCGAAAAGATGTAGGTTACGGGGTGAGAGGTTCAGAAAAATGGCGGAACAGCCGTTTATTGAGCTGGAGACCGTTAATATATATATATATATATATATATATATATATATATATATATATATATATATACATACATACACACACACATATATGTATATATATATATATATATATATACATATTAATCAAGGTCCTAACTACGATCATTTCTGCTGCTGCTTCAAAGAAACAAATTCTATCACAAGAACCACACATGCAAAGTAAAGTGCGGGCATGTTCGCTCATTAAGTGTTGCATATATATCTAACACATCCAGTTGTATAAAAGAAACATTTTCCGTATGAATTAAGTTCGAACTCTTTATTTCAATGTAGCTTCATTAAAAATAGAGCTTACACATCCGTTCAGGATTATACGGAAGCGGAGATAAAAAGAAAAAAATTATGCAAAACTCACAATTAAGATCGCTAACAACATAATCGATATGACCATGTTTAAAACACCTGCCGATGACAATTAGTTGCTCATAAATATTTAGATATTCATTATCAGAATCGCGTATGGAATTTAAATAAGTGAAATAAATCGATTCCATTCCTCGAAACTTTGTCAGCGATGTATTTCATTATCGAACTAGATGGAGGCATAATAATTATGTATCGGCTGAGTTGCTCTCTATTAACACGTCTGAAGGGCGGTTGAATCATTCTCTCGAAACAGATTAATAACATCAGCAGTAATTTAACCAGATTTGATTTTTATTTTATTTGCATCAGAATTAATTTATTTTGGTCGTGTAATTAATACTTTCTCTTTCATTTATAATAATAAAATTTTGAAATCTCATAAAAATTTGCAATGGACTTTATTGACTATGGAAATAGAAAAAACATTTTTGACCGCATTATACGTACTAGGGACATATGTCAGGTAAGGATATACAGTAGAATCTCGATCTATCGTTTTTCAAGGGACCGGCTGAACTGAACGATAAATGCGGGAAAACGATAGATCCGGGAAAATAACATAGCAATATGATCGTCGGGACTGAGTGTAATAAACGATACATACAGGAAAACGATGATTCCGAAAACGATCGATCGAGATTCCACTGTATAAGGTTTACGTGTATATATATATATGTTCATATAATGTCACATATACTTATCCATAATATGATACATATAATGATCATTCCCTTTAATCATACATATAAGGACTTATATAAAATATATGTTCTTACATATTCATGCAACCTCATTATATATTCTTCCATAATTTAGGCTCTATACACCCCAGTCGTGTTAATGCTCAGATGCAAACAACTGCGCCATCTATGTCAGACGCTCATGAGTCTTAAAATATTTTCCAGCATTTCTTATTTATAATTCTTAGGTTATCATTTAGTCTGTAACATGCAATTACGATATCATGCGGAAAAATTAAGATTAGATATACTTGGGCTCGGGTTTCGAACCCCGAATAAGGGAAGGACGTTCCCGTGCAGTGGCTTCCATAATAGAGTATCCAATAAATTCACATCCCGCATTGCAATACTTTTCCCACCTAAAGATCAAAACAGAATTATAATACTCCATGCACACAGATTTTCTGAACCACATTCATTGTGATATATTTCAAAGTTATCCTCGAATCCTAACTCCAAACATAAGTTTATTTTAAAAAACAATGTAAAGTATTATGCTCAACAAAAACAATCCAATTTTAACGCTCGTACACGAGTTTAGATTACCTTCAAACAGCAACGCGACGATGGTTCTTTAATAAATTGAAATATATATATATATATATATATATATATATATATATATGTGTGTGTGTGTGTGTGTGTGTGTGTGTGTGTGTGTGTGTGTGTGTCTGTGTGTGTGTTGGTTGGTTCTTTCTTAAGCCCCCTGGCTGGAACGTAGTTCCAAACCATGTCCATATAGGCTTCGGCTGCAGTGCGCGGCTCCGGTTTATATAAAGTTCCACAAGGGTCAGAGTCCATCTTAGCTAGTTACCAAATAACCCCAGGAGCGACATCTGGGGTTCAGGGGGGGGGGGGGTTGTACTCTCTCCCACCCTCTCTGGCATTCATAGAGGGACTTTCTGGTCTGTAGATTTCACGTGTCCATATCTGGCCTAGACACGGGAGTATTTAATGGCGCACGCCTGGATTCCATCCGAGTGCCCTCAGCAACGAAAGCCAGCACTTTAGCACAAGGCTACCACGAGCCCCATATGTATGCTCGAAGATCCTTGCATGAAATTGCCCCCTCTAGCCCCAATCACCCAGGAACACAGCGCAACTCTCAACAAGATATTATTTCTTTCAGCGGCTACATCTTCATGTGACGGTGAGAATCCAAAAAACCGCACATCTACATTGTCGCACGGTTATTTATAATCTCATAGAGGGTTTGTCACATGACCGTGCAAACGTAGAGCGATTGGCTTGCAGCCTGGATATCTGGGTTTGAGAACTTATATAACCAAAGGGATTGTATCAAAATTTACGGGGGTCATATAGGATATGCCTGATTCAATTCCTTTGTTCTTAAAACGAAAACGAAAAACGTAATTAATCCACGCTCAAGGGAATGAAAGGGTTTTGTGTTTTTATATGTTATATAAATATATATATATATACAATGTTAAAAAATGTTTAACATTGTTTAACATATAAACAATTTAAAACAATGTTTTTAAAGCAAAAACCATACGCAAAGTGGCATGGATTAGCCTCCCTATTCGCCAGATCTCACGCCATGCGATTTTTTCTTTAGGGATACCTGAAAAACCAGTTGCATCGTCACAGTCCACAAACTGTAGATGAACTGGAACAGTACATCTCTGCTGCTTGTCAGAACATTCAAACTGAAATGTTTGCAAGGGAGTCTGAGAATTTTGACCTCAGACTGCGCCCCGTTGTTGCTGCAAACGGTGGATATTTTAAAAACATTGTTTTATAGTTTTTCCCAATCAGCAGCGCCATCTGTTGACGAACTTTGAAACTAACTTTTAAAATTGGTGAGAATAAATTCCCAGGTTACCTAAGCAGAATGCAGCAAACCGTACATTTCTATCGACTTCCGTTTTTCTTTAATTGATTTTTCAAATCGTCGGTCATTTTTGGGACACCCGGTATATATATTAATCTTATTATCTTAGCTAATTTATTGATATAATTTTAATAAATATAAATCTATATATATGTGTGTATGTATGTGTGTGTGTGTATATATATATTTAAATTATATTGATAAGTTAGCTAATATAATAAAATTAATAAAACTAATCTATATATTAATTTAAAAAATGATAGTGCATTGTTGTGAGATTGTTTTGGCTAACTTGAAAACTTCAGAGAAAAATATGCTTGCTATTTTAAATGATTTTACAATTACACGTTCTTTTAATATAACAATTACAATTTAGCATGCTTAGGAAGAAAAAATACCTGTAAGCTAATTTTTTTCAAGTTAAAATAAGCAAAACATTTTCTTACATTTGATTTTTTATCGTTTTGAAAAGTTTCTTCATTCAAGTAGACATATTTTCCGATATATCCCTTGCAGATGTTTCACAGATGAAAATAAATAACCTACAAATACAAGTTTTATAAAGCTCATTTAATCCTTCACTGTAAGGCGTTGCCATTCGGCAGCAGAGATAATTTTCCTCCTGATCTTAATAAATGTAACTAAATGAGCATACAAAAACAAAAACTACTTTTCTTACATGTTCATGGGTAATTCATTGTCTTGTTTTGAGTACTTATGACTAAAATACATATTTTATATACATAAAGACAGGCTTGGAAGGATTAAAATTATGTGGACACCTTATGAGAGAACTGGAGGAACTCAAAGACTAAAGAAGAATTTCCGTTCGAAAACCGCAATTTATAAGCTTTAATAAAATTTTAATTTAAGCATATCGCTATTGTAAAATCGGCCCAAAATTCGTAATATTATAGCATAATAGGTACTTGGAACTAGCTAAAAATTGAGGATGTTTTGTTCTACTTCTAACACCAGCCAGGCATTTAGATTTATTAACAAAATGCAAATGTTACCCTCCCCCCTTTGTTAATTTTCGAGAAAAAAATTTAAAACATTCTAGGTACGTTTCATAAGCGCAACGTTATATATTGAGCTTTTATACCACGCATTTTCCAAGCATCGCGGTAAAAGCAACAGACAAGTACTTCAATGTAGATAAAATAAGAAAAATGTGATGGCTCGAAATGTGCCATGTAAATGACACGTGTCATCTCCGTCTTCTTTCAAATCTCCAAAGGATGTAGGAAAAACATCATCAGAAGCGAAGTGCCAAAAATAATGTCCTCTACACCACCCATTTTAAAGAATATTTTTCTGCATGGATACTGTCTTTTGAGGGACAGATATGCGAGTTAATTAATCAAAAGAAAATAATTTGAAGCACGTGATAAATTGCTTTCCTAATAATTTTTATCGCTGATAATTACACTGCTTTGCTTCCTTAAATACGCTTATTTTAAAAAAGGACTAGGTATTACGTATAAGCTTAGCCTTTTAAGACGTCGCATCAGTTCCAATCGCAGATTTTCAATCTCCATGGCAACCACATGCAAAGTTGTCAGGAATTTTCGTTTCGGTATTTTTCTAATCTCAGATTAGTAAATGCGTATTTTTCCCGCATTTGAAAGTAAACGTTTAAATAAGGATAACACTTTTTTTTAAATTTGAGCTTTTTAAGCTGCTAATACTAATTTTACCAAATTTTTGATATGTCCAAATTAAAACTGTTTCTCCAAAAAAAAAATTTAATTTTTAATGAAAAGATTTTTGAAAAACATGCGATATTCATTTGAAGTTTTATTTTCAAATGCTGATAACAAAATAAAAAATTGAACATTAGCTAACGTGTGATTAGAAAAAAAGAGTAAAATTCCTGAGAGTTCAACACTAGGACTGAAAATCATCGAGGTCAATCGATACACCCCCTGGAGCAACATTTGATCATTTTTCTGCCTCTCCCGTACCGGGATTTTTTAACCGAATTTTGAATACAATACAACCCGTTATCATAGACATCATTAAAATCACTTTCGTATGGCATTGCAAGTAATATCAGCCTTTCATCAACTCTTTAACACTCAAACAACCCACGTAATCGAAATGACTAGTTGTAATATTTGGTAGAAATAATTATATATTAATCTTCGGATTTTAAAAT
Source organism: Dolomedes plantarius (assembly GCA_907164885.2). NCBI lineage: Eukaryota > Metazoa > Arthropoda > Arachnida > Araneae > Dolomedidae > Dolomedes > Dolomedes plantarius. The sequence goes on along the minus strand of OU015496.1, from coordinate 33,427,631 downwards.
TAAATGCAGAAGCAATAGGATGAACGAAAATAGCTATGACGGTGACATTTGGAACAAGAAGCTGTGGGTTTGAGTCTTATAGCTGGCCTGGGTGGTTGCATACGTTTAGAATTGTCTTTAAAATGTTTGCCATGATCTAATTATTCCTACAGTCTATATATACAAAACTGTTCCGTGACTGACTGACTGACTGACAGATAACGCACAGACCAAAAGGGCTGATATTTTGCATGGTGATTCTTCTTATAGTGTAGGGGTGAACTAAGAAAGAGTTTTGAAAAATTCTTCTTAGATTTTTTTTAATTAAATTTTTAAGCTGTTTTTGTAACTTTTTTTTAAGTTTGCATTTGAAATAATAATCTGAGGTTTATAAAATTTAAATCATGAGAAAGATCATAAAAATTCCTTTAAAATGAAATGTTTTCGAATCTTTACCTTCATTTTCTGATTTTTGGTGAATTTTTAAAGATTCATATTTAGAATTTAATTTATTAAATGCTGATCACGTGGTTTCTTTCCTTTTTGTAATACTTTAAATTGATTTTGCATCACGTGCATAACAACGAAATAATTTGACAAAAAATATCAAAATACGGTAAAACATAAAATTCTTAACCACTAGACAAATTGAGATGGAAGTTTTTTTAACAATTTAATTCAAAATAGTATGTTTTATGCATATTAAATATACAAATTAATTTCATACATTGACCGTTGTATCTAATTTGAATATTTTCTTCTGCATTAATTTGTCTATTAAAATATCCGTTACGATTTTTTTATAAATATATTTTTTAGCATTAATTGCATACATTGACACTTGTATTTATTATAAATATATATATTTTTTGCATTAATTGCAAAAATTAACCGTTGTATTTAATTTGAATGTACTCTGTAGCGAAGCACTGGTATTCAGCTAGTATCTCATATCGATATATATAAAACAGTTCCGTAATTGACTGATTCACTGACTGACTGATTGACTGTCTGACATACAACGCACAGACCAAACCGCAGGACCTAAAGGACTCAAATTTTGCATGGCGATTCTTCTTATAGAGTAGGGGTGCACTAAGAAAGATTTTTGAAAAATTCTTCTTAGATTTTTTAAATTAAATTTTTAAGCTGTTTTTGTAACTTTTTTTAAGTTTACATTTAAAATAACAATTTGAGGGTTATAAAATTTATATCACAAGAAAGATCATAAAAATTCCTTCAAAATGAAATCTTTTTCGAATCTTTATCTCCTTTTTCTGATTTTTGGGGAATTTTTAAAGATTAATTTTTAGAATTTAATTTACTAAATGCTGATCACGTGATTTCTTTTTCTGGTACTTCAAATAAATTTATCGTCACGTGCATAACAACCAAATAGACAACAAACAATTTTTTTCCTTGCTAATGCAGCAGACGATTGGACATTATCGAAAAAATATTAAAACACAGTAGAAGGTATGATCCTCAAACTGTACTATATTAATTGTACTATATTCTTTAGTATGTTCTATTAGATTTAATTTGAATATTTTTTTCTACATTATTTTGCCTATAAAAATATCCCTTACTACTTTTTTATAAATATTTTTTCTTGTTTTTTTACATCAATTGTATACATTGATCGTCGTACTTATATATATATATATATATATATATGTAGACTTTCCTGTCTACGTGGCGGCGTCTAGGGGGGTGTATAAGAAGAACACACTTGAGTCATCAATCAACTATACTTTTTAAAACTCAACAATACTGATTATTAATGTAGACAGCAATTATGATATGTCAGAGAGCCTACTGTACTGTCTCCGGTACAATCTAACGATAATCCCGGGAGCGCAATGCTTCGCTTCCCTTCAACAGAACAAAAGATCGGGCAGTTTCACACTCCAATCATACAATCTCTCGTGCCTACCGCACGGAGTTCAAAAAACAACCTCCCTCAACGAGGTCTCTCTCTCTTCTCATGGTTGCGGTCAACTTCACCCAAGGAGACATCTTTCTCGTGTTCACACGTATTGAAGGAACACAAATCACTCTTTTGTTCATGGCTTCGCTGGTTGGAATATTCCCGGGAACTATCAGGAATTTCGGGTGCTACACCAGATTTTAACTTAGACTTAACAGGCAGCTCTTTATCCACCACAAGAATTTTCTCTGTATTCCCATTGATAGAGGGCTCCGTTTTAACTATATCAGGAATCGGCAACCCCATCCTCCTATATTCTAACTGAAGCTCTTTTTTCCTTCTCTGTACCTCCAGTTTCTTTTCCTCTATCTCTCTTTTAACCTTTTCTCTGTAATCGCGTTCCTCACGGTCTTCCACTACTATCTGTATAAAACTACTGACAACGTCAGGGTCAGTTTCGTAGTCCTTGCAATTTTCAATCAAGCCTTTAATATCATTCTAATCCATCCCTGGAGTTGGATCTAAGCAGAGCTCATAACATACTACTATGACCAAATCTTCTTCTATGGCACTTTGTTTTTCTCAAGCAACTCAAAACTTCACAGAAGGTATCACGAATTCACATCAAAATGACGAAATTAATTGTCCACGGAGTTCATTGACACTAGTTGCGGACAGGGGAGAAAATGAACTTTCTCTTCATCGAGGGGCTGATAAGACTTCGGTACTAAACCCTGTTGTGAATAGTGATGTTTCTCCGATATTCGAAACCAAACTTGACCGAAATGATTCGGAAAATTGTGTGTTTCTGAGGAAATAGAGGGAAATTCTTTGGACGAAAATGGAAGTGGAATTGATACTAAGGAGAGCGAAGAAAATGTGCTTCTTGTTAGTGAACGCAAGCCATTCACCGTAAAGGCTACAGATTTAGATAGGTCAGCAAATTTGAGTGACGAGCCCTCGAGATGCATTTTATCTGAACAGAATGTGGTGGGACGAGAGAGTAAAGATCACAGAAATGTGTTAGTGATTAGACAGATATCGCCGACTCCGCAGATCCAATTAGGCTATTTAAAATTGAAATATGGATCAGTGTGATTATATGTGCACGTTAAGTATTATTTATGGCGGGTAGTGCGATTGTCAAAGGTTCTGGTTAGCCTTTGTTGTGGCCCTAAGTGTCATCGAGCGACGAAGTGTTATTTTTTTTAGTGTTTTTGTGTGTGTATCTGTGATCACGTTGAGTGGTGTGTTCATCTCATCGATTCTTACTGCAAAACTTTAGTGAAGTGCATAGTAACTATCTGTGGTGTTTCGAGACATTCTAACTGGTGAGTGAAACTGTCTTCTATTGTGCAAACTTTTAATTTCTGAGTGTTTACTTGATCCTAAGCACAGTGTTTTACATGATCCTGATTAACCAAAAATGTGTGTGGTGTCTTCTGTACGTCTGTTGTACCAAACGTAATACCAAACAGTAGTACGTTATTTTTTTAAGTGTTTTGCATGATCCTGAAGTGAATTTTGTGTGGCGTCATCTTTACATCTGTTGGATTCCCTTACTAGTATATTATTATTATTATTATTAACGTAAATTAGTGTTTTGGTAATATTTTTTTAAATAAGTTTTAATTTTCTGTATACTGTGTGGTGATTTCAACTGATAATTGTTGTTTAGTTTTTCCTTGATATACTCAGTTAATACTGCTTAGGCTCTAACTGTTTTTAATAATTTGAGGGTTAATTACATTATTTTAGTCTCAATTCTTTGGAAAATGAATGTTTTAATATTTTTATATGTTTTGTTTGAGTGTACTTCTAACTTGTGTGTTATTTATAGACGTGTGGACACGTCTCTTTTTGAGGATAGTGTGAGAATGTAGGATTTATGCAAAATCTCTTCTTATGCCCTAGTAATATTCTATGTTGCTATGCGTACAGAGACGCGCCAAACCCATGCAAAATCTCTTCTTATGCCCTAGTAATATTTTATGTTGCTATGCGTACAGAGACGCGCCAAACCCTTCTCCCTGTCCGTGCACAGGGCATTTTTTCATCACGCTTCGATCTGCCTCCAAGTGGGGGTCATTCAACCCTCGACTGTCCCCTCAAGAATGTCGCAAGAAGAAGGGTTTGGCGCGTCTCTGTACGCATAGCAACATAGAATATTACTAGGGCATAAGAAGAAATTTTGCATAAATCCTACATATATATATATATATTTATATATATATATATATATATATATATATATATATATATATATATATATTGGCATTAATTGCATACATTGACCGTTGTATTTAATTTGTATGTACTCCGTAGCGAAGTGCAGGTTTTCAGCTAGTAAACTATAATATGCCTCAAAATTTAAGACTGAAATTAAAATTTAAAACACTTCTACTCAGCTTAATCTATCAATTTAAAATCCAAATACCACTGACTGATAGAGTACCACTGACTGATGACTCTATTCCTGAAACCATAAGTCCCAGGGAGCTTAAATTTTGTATGGGGGATCCACCTAAGTCCTAGGCGCGGAACAGCTGCCATCTGCGGTCTATACTCACGGACGTTAACTGCACCTGGACGGCCTCCATGTAGCCCCGACGGGTCCCGTCTCGTGCATCGGAAGTCCTAGGTGCTCATAAGAAATCTTTTTTTAAAAAATCAACCTTTAAAGGAGCTTAAACCAAAAAAAAAAAATAATAATAAATAAATAATCATATTTAAGGGGTCATACGACTGTTAAAAGTCGAAAAAATATAAAAATTGTGTCACTTTCGGCATTCTATATCTTTAAAAGCATAAGATTTAAAATCATAATTTTTTTTGTGTGAATAGAACAATGTTTGATTAATAACTATATACCTGATTCTTGTTTGACAGTTTAAAATAATTTGTGTTAGATAGTCATAAATAATAAGCAGTTTGCTTTGGACAAAAGTGATATCAAAGCTAACGCACATAAATACACCCAAAAAAATTGAGTTTAAGACAAAATTTCTGCTTTTAGCACATACTGCAGAAACTAAAGTTTAATTTGAACCTAAATTTGTATATATTTAAGGTATATTTCTATTTTTTACCATGAAACTGAAAATAGTGCATTTTTTCTTAATAAATTAACTTTTATCTATGCATGAAAAATGCATTCTCTAGAGATCTGTAAACAAATTTCGGTTCAATTTCAAGCAAATGATAATATGTACCCTCTATGAAAATGTCATGCAAAAATATGAATTAGTTCTAGAGATAACAAGTGCGTTATGTGAAAAAACACATTTTGAGATAAATCCCTTTGTAGTATTGCCCTTTAAATCTGTTTACAGTAAACATCTGACACGTTTGTATTCATAACTTCCATAATTATGGGATTTTTTTCAAGCGGATTGTCTTAAAATACTCGGAAAAGGTTAATCTTTCATATATTTTTTTTTTCAAAAAATCGATTTTTTTTTTGACGGTTTAACAGTCGTATGACCCGTAATGTCGAATCTCAACCGAACTAATTTTAAACTACTCGAGAAGCGTAAACATACGGAGTTAGAATATTTCAAAAATTCGGTATACGAGTATCATTATTATTATTTATTTATTTGCTTATTTATTCATAAAAAAACAAATGCGCTCAAATGTGTTTCGTTTGCCCTTTTAAAAGCCAAATACCTCTCAGTCCCGGACTGACACTGATCACTGTACTGTATTTCTGGAACCATAAAACCTAGGAATCTAAAATTTTGCATGGCGGTTCCCCTAAGGCTCTAAAAAATCACTCAGGAAGCTTTTCAAAAAAAATGCAACCTTTTAGGGAGTTATAAATGATGCTTAAATACCCAAAATTTAATAAACTAAAACCCGTATTTAATATCGGTTTACTGTCATTAAATTATACTGTGAAATCCTTTGAGGTACGACAACAATTTACTGCTAAAGTTAATTTGTATTCAATTAAACAAATCACATAATTCATCGTATTTAATATATTCCGTAACGTGTATTTTAGCTAGTATAACGTATTGAGTAAAGATAAATTTATAACGTTTAACATGCCGAAATGTTTAATCCAAACCTTAAAGGAATCAAACGAAAACACTCTTCTCCCTCGCAAGGCCTTCCGGAACAAATGAAGGATTCTTGCTCTGAACAGAAGCTTCAGCCGTGGAAATGAAATAAAGTGTTTTCCCTTTAAAGTATCCTACTATCGTTCATTCCGAAGAAAATCCTTACCAGCTGTCTTTCACTGGCAGCATTTCACGTGAAAGGATTAAGAAGTATTATAGTTAAACAAACATTCGAGAACTCCCAGAGAGCGTCAAGTAGAGACTTCTTCCGTCACCTTTAACATGCAGGGCTTAAAGAAAATAATGAAGCTCAGTGATTTTGTCCTTTTGCAAGGGGGAAAGAATTTTGTGTTATTTATGTTTCTGATCGCTGATTCAGCGAAATTGGCTTGTTTTGTATCGCTTGAAATTTCATTCATTTAAAGCCGGATTTGAAAGAAATAATTCCATGAGTTGAAAAGACAGAAAATCACAGAGAAATCGTAAATGTTAATTAAATTATCTCCAGTAGCTACTGTAGTTTTATAAGGGTATTTGCTTATTTTTTTTTTCTAATTTGTTTTCATCCAATTAGGGTGTGAGTTTCTTCCAGGTTTCAAAATATTTCTACGGTTTCATTTCAAAGAAAATCTGTTAGTTGGCATGTAAGTTAATCGCATTATTCTACTGTTATTCGCGTTATCCTACCGCGCTATTTTACGGTTGAAGTTTAGAGTCCTTATTCAGTGTTCAAAAACTCGTCTTCATTCCAACTTCCACAAGCTCTTAAATAGTTTCTCATGTTACCCGAGTTTTACCAAATAGCCTGTGAACACGATAGTGAGAAAAGGCAAATGATAGCGGACTGACAGGCTGCTCGTATTCAGATCCATTGTCGGATATCGAAATCAATTCATTCCCTTCTGAAGACATAAAATATCACTCTTTTATGTTTTAAGGAGTGAAACCATTCGAACCCATTCCTGTACGAGTTCGAATCCCGTGATAGGCATTAGTATTTGTAGCCTATTGGAATCGGCTTTAAGGGGAGTGGCCACTTTTACGTACCTTTAAAAGTATCATTTTTAGACCTATGTTCGATTGTATGTACTACTCATGATTTTTGCGTGATTTACTTGAAATTTTTTGAGTAACTGCCTATAATACTGTTTATTATATATGCAATATTTCATGGTAATTAAGAAAATAGAATCATTTTTTATTCATAAACAGTGAATAATTTTTTTAAAATTGAACATTTTGCAATCAACTACTGTGCGCATTCTGTCAAAATAAATTATTAAGGTACAGTAACAATTGTTTACTATATATGATTAGGCAACAATATCCACCAACATTATTATAAAATATATTTAAAAAATTAGCACGTGCTATTTTTAATTAGAAATTTCAAAAATGACAGAGTAAAAGCTTATAAAAAATTCTTTAAAAAAATTAAAATATGTTAAGGTTAAAAAATGTTGGTGTATTTTATTTCTTGAAATTTTTTAATCACATATAGTAAACAATTATTAGTTTACCCTAATAATTTATTTTGACAGAATGCGCACAGTAATTGACTGTAAAATAATCGATTTTTTAAAAAAAATATTCACTTTTTATGCATAAAAAATAATTTTATTATTTAAAATTACCTTGATATATTGCATATATAATAAACAGTAAAGAGGCAGTTATTCAAAAAACTTCATGTAAATCAAGCAAAAATCATGATTAGTACTACAATCGAACATAGGTCTAAAAATGATACTTTTAAAGGTACGTAAAAGTGACCACTCCCCTTAAGCTAAACTCCCGGATCTGTTTCACCTGTTGGCTTCTTGTTTATGTTACTAATTAATTCATTAAACAAATACTTATTAATATTAAACATTTATTAAATCATAAAACGCACTTGTAACCTTTCTGCAGCGTACAATCTTTAACAACTTAACAGACCTTTTCATTTTTTTAATTAAATAGATAATATATCCGATACATATATCTGTTGCCATTTCACTGTAGACATTCTCTAACGTAATAATAATAAATAATTAAATAAGCCTTTTGACAATCACAAATAAAAATACCCTTACACACCTTCGTCTAGAAGAGGACAACTATGGCGTTCTCAACCGACTAAATACCGACTAAATACTAATTCTCAACCGACCCAGTTGAGAATAAGAACTTAATCCTCGTGTAAAGAAACAAACGTTGAATCTAACTGAATGTAGTGAATTATGCCAAAGTTTTGGTAGTAATAAACACCGAGAAGACCTACTGAAAAGAAAATAGCATAAGCAACAAATAATGACTTTCCACCACTGTGCTTCAGGCCCAACCAATTCTTCTTTCATATCCCTTATAACCAAAGTAATTATCCGTTCATGCGTCGTTGAAAAGAGAAGTATTTTTGTAAATTTTCATAAAGCATTGTCTATATTTTTCAGAAACACCCGAGTTCACAATGCCCGATACAATGTCCGTGTAAAACCCAAAACACGTTGTTCGAATTGAGAGGCAACACATAGAAGAATTTAAACGAAAAAAACTCCCTTATTTTTAAGAAAACACGTAGCTTTGATAAACATTTCTCGGGAGCTGAAATGCACATTTATTCTTCACTGCGCGCCTTCACCGTAATATAGATTATCTGGCTTTACTTCCATTTCATCTTGAAGATTATTTTATCATTCCCCTTTCTTTAGCTGTCTAACTATTTTAGAATTATATTTAAATGTTTTCACTCCTCGTCTGCACATTTCTCTGCCTCCTTGTATCGGTAAAATTTCAAGAATTATAACCTATTTTTAGTGACGTATAATATTTTTCGTATAAAAGTGACACATGGCATCCCGTACTGCGAAAGGAAATCCATACATTTTTCGGAATTTTAGTTGGGACAAGATTTGGGAAAGAGTTTTCAAATTTTGAATATTTATACATTATTATTTTTTAAATCGTTCATTCAGAGTGTAGTTATTTTTTACCATGTTTTTTTTAACTCGCTTTCTTGTTTGTTTGTGTGTGTGTGTGTTTGTTTGTCCGGTACAAATCTTGCAATCGACTTTTAACTAACTTCCCGACTAGCTAGACATTTGAAACTTTTAGAATAGCTCAGAACACGATGACAATGCATTATTTTAATACTTTTAGCCATCTTTAATCAGAATTGAATTCTTTTCAGTTAATTTTGTTTTGTAGACTGGTGCAGCCATCTATCTACCGGGACGGGAATGAAAAGTTAAACGCAAGTTAACTTCCAATTAACTTCATTTTCTTTCAAGTTGATGGGATAATTCATCAAAATATTTTAAAAAGTATTTATTAATACATAGTATTGTCAAGTTTATATGATTCAACAGAAAATTTAAAAGCATGGTATATAAAAAGTTCTTTTATCTTGTAATTATTTTTAATAATCCTGTTGCTTGGTAAGTTAAGCTGACAATCAAAATAATTTTTCCGTTTCCGATGGAAATAAATTCAGATTACGGTAGTCATAGATTATTGTTTTTTAGATATTTCATTCAACGTACAGTATTTTTTTTCAAAATAATGCAGATGTTTGGTAAGTTAAACTGACAAGCAAGGTATTTTTTAGTGTCCGACGAAAATAAATTTTGTTGATTTCTCCTTTAAAATGGCACTTTATTATTATGAAATATGGGATTGGTAAGATGTGTTATATTTTTTTAATATAAGTACTTTACCGTGAAATATTAAGCAGATTTAAACCTTCGGGTAGTTTCATTCAAAGAATTATTATATTTTGACACATTATAATAATTTTTCGAACTTTCCTCCGTTACATAATTTTTAACAGGATGTTAGAATCAGTTGCATACCTAATTGAATATAAAATTTAGTATTGTGGTAAGCTGAGAGAAATTATCTTCGTTTTGGTTTCAGAATTTCGTGTTTGTTTTGAAAACAAATGCTTAATATGTTTCGAACCACAAAAATTTCAAGCTATAAAGTTTGGCATTTAATGACTGCTCGGAATTATTTAAACTTAATAAAGGCAAATACGCACAATTTTATGTTGCTCCAAACACAACAGCTAAATATGTTTAGTATTTCGAAAAAAAAAAGTCAGCTATTAAATTAGGCAGTTAATTACCGTGTTCCTTTATACCTTCAGGTATAAAGGAATGAAAACAATTGGGAATTTTAATGTAGGATTATGTTCCTCAATAACAGTCCTCCGGAAAGCAAAATTTCAGCGTTGTCGCGAGTTATAATTTTAGCAGCGCGCCAAACCCAGTAGCAGAAAAACAGTTGAACAGAGATGTACCAAAATGCTTCAAAAAAAATAGGTAAGCAACGATAAGTAATCCTATGTTAATAAGCCGTGGTAGTTTCGTTAGAAGTGACTACCTGAAATATATTTTTTTTTCCAAATTCCTAAGTTAGTTTTTGAGAAAATGCTCCTAATATAGGAGATATTAAAACCTCAATTCGAATTACTCAATTTCGGGTTTATTCAAAAACAACTGCTGGACACATTTTGAAAAAGATGTATCAGTTGATAAGTACGCTGATTAATGACTGTGTTAAAGCCTTCATGTATAAAGGCGAAATCCAATGGTCGCGAATTTCAAACAAGCGGATTAATTAGTTTCGAAGAAAATATTCTGTACGTGCAAGAGTTATTTAAATCTAAGAAAAATTCACACGTGCCATTTTGAGCTAATCCCCAGAGCATCTGTCGATAAGGGATGAACGTGTCAAAAAATTTCTGGCGCTGTAATGTTTATCCATCACCGATTGTGTTCAAGACTGTCGATATAAAGAGCGATACTAATTGTTGCGAATTTTAAGCTCATTGGTAAGCGGTATAGTTCTATTCTTTAAAAATCACGTAAAATGAAGAAATGTCTCTCACAGATCATATTATAACACAGTAGCACCAATCGCATGAATCTGAAAAACTGAATATTAAAATGGATGTATAGTTCAAGTCCAAAATTCTGCGTCATTATAAACAGAGAATTTTTAAAAGTTATGAACCACGATCATATAAGTAATATTAGTACTCAATTCTTCACACCTTTAAAACATTTTGCAGCCGCTCCTAAACTGATCCTTCCCTCTCTTTCGTACGCCACTTGCTAGGCTTAAAGGGTGAGGCTCCGATTTTAGTACTTGTTATTTTGTACTACAAGGGGCGGAGTCCGACTTCTGCCCGGTGCCATCGTAATGTACACCGGATACCACGTGGGGCGATATGTGGACCTCATACCCACCACCTATCCCCACCATCCCTAACCACCCCTTCCAAAACCTCACAGAGGGACTTTATACTGAAAAGTTCCTCTGTGAGGTTTTTAGAGTGCTGTGACGTCATGCATGTATCGTGCGGTTCTCACGATCTGCGAGGAAGCCTTCCTCAGCTGCAGGACTTTCCCACGCGTTTGCACAATATTCTAAAATTCTTTGGAGGTTAAAAGGCTATCCCATACGGTTTCACTGCCGGTGTTCGACGTTCCTGAATTTCTGCGGGTTAAGCCCCAGTTTCATCCTCACCGACAAAATCGGAGAAAACCTTCTTCCTCCCTCATAAAGATGTCCACTGGGGTCGTCAGTCAGAGGATTCTGACGTTCTAGAAGCAATACGTTCTCATAAAAATGTCACCGAATCCAAGACTGTCTGCGAGCACGGAATTCCTGGTCCCTTCCGTCTGAAATCCTGAAATCTTATAAGAACTGGTCGCCACCGGCAGAGGTTTCAAAACAGGGTCTATATGCAAGACTCTGTTTTTTTTTTCGGGAGAGCCCTTGTAACATATAGGCCAAAGAGGCCGTGCTGATTTCTGTTCCCCGTAAAGACTGAGTTTGCCGCTATTAAAATCTTTTGCACCAGTCTGGTGATACTGTAGACTGTTCTTACCAACACTTCTCTTGTTACGTTTTGTGAAAATAAAAGTTAAGTTTTTCGTTACTTCTGGTCTGCTAATTTAGATCACTCGGATACCACGCCAGTTGAACACGTTTCGTTTCAATATGCTACAGTGCCCATACCAAGAGTAGATTCGAAAGGATTCAGTTTCGCTTCTCGGGATTTAAACTAAGCACTCTCAGAATATAATCCATATACTAGTTGATACCCATCAAAACATGACGGCTATATAGTAAATAAATGTACTAATACACAAATTATACTCATCAGTGCCAGATGTTGAAAATAATAATAATTCGCAGAAACAAATTAATGTGTTTAAGCGGCCTCGTGCTCAGTGAGTATTTAAAGCCAGATTTAAAAATGTCACTGAGCATGAGCAGAAAGCAATTTTTAATGGTAAATTATCGCTAATTAAACAGCGCGAAAAAAACAATTTCCATCAGGTTAAATCTTATATTTCACAAACATAAATGTCATAAAAATTAAAATGGCAGAGATAGATCTAAAGAGATCCTCAAAATAAACGTGTTTATCATTAAAACATGTCACTGAGCATGCGCAGAAACAGTGAGTTTCTAAAGCCAGGTTTAAACATACCACTGAGCATGCGCAAATCAGTATTTAATTGTAAATTATCGCTCATTAATAGAAATTACGGTTACAAAAACCAAATTTGACAAATATACAGATTGCAATCTTTCGTTTAAGATCAAAATGAAGTAAATTTATGCAGTAGTTTTCTTTTACGGACTGCCCAAAAAGTCGGCTTAGCAACTTAAATATATAGATTACAGACATTAAGTCAGTTAAACCTTTTAACTGATTTTATGGGGAAATTTATAGATCAAAATAGTATTATAATAGCTCACCATATTGCATGATGGTTACCAAACAAGTTCCCAGCGCGTGGGAATATTCTTCGACGTATTTGTATAACAAAGTATAAGGATAAATCGCAGTGTCCATGAGCGAATGACTTCACAGTACCTCGCATATTGGGAAGTATCCGCGTCTGGGGCCACCAAGGAGAAATCGAGGGGCCTGCTTGCATTCGATATCGCCATGAGGGCCCTGCACCTGGTGTGACCAGCCATTGGGTACACGATACGAATACCTCTTGTTCGCGTCGTCGGTAATATGAACAGCCAGTGTTACATTTCTCAGATCTTAAGGCCGGTGGCTGTGCCCTATCTTCGAGGCCTCGGAGATGTCATCTTTCAAAAAATAACGCAAGAACCCATGTTGCCCGTCGTGTCCTGACCTACCTCGACGCAGAGGGTGTTCGACTGTCGCCCTGGCCAGCACGTTCTCCAGATCTCTCTCCCATTGAAAACATCTGGTCATGGGTTGCTGAGATACTGGGCCGCCACCGCTCTTCAGCCACTACGATTGATGAAGTGTGGCATAGACTTTAAGGCGACAATGGACCATATAAAACATTTTTTAAAATTTATTAACCAATTGCTATGAAATTTTGTATACTTATACAGTGTTGTTTAGAGATGGAAATTCTACATTTTTAAAAAAATCAGAATGTAATTAAGTAAGTTATTAATTAAAATCAGTTTGTTAATTACTCTATCTAAAAATACTCCATGCACATTAACTTTTGTGTCAGATATCTAATTTTTTCTCTTAAGCTAGCTTTATATAGTTATAAATAAAAGTTAGTACCAATATTTGATTTACAGTCATATTTATAAAAACTAACAAAAAAATCGATAAATATAGGTCATTTTATGCTAATTTTATCCAAAAAAAATTTTATTGTAAAAATTTTAAGTTGTTTTAAAATATTTTAATGAATTGATTTCTAAGTTTTATTCTAACATATATAAATAATCATGTTCTGAAATTTTATGAAAATTCAAGAAAAATTATGATGCATGGAACATTTAGAACTTACCGAAACGACATGACAACTTGTTTTGAGAAAAGGGCATTTAAAGTTTTAATTTGACTAACATTTCTATTGTTTACGTTTGAAAAAAATATTTATAACTCGGTTAATAATGATAGAGTCAACATACTTTTTTTTTAAATTTAAAGCTCATGAGTTGCAGAATCATTTTCTGAAAGAGAAATAAAAATCTGTTTGGAGACATATTTTTGTCAATCTGAAGGTTCATTGTCGCCTTTAGCAGTTTGGAATGATTTGCCCGTAACTGACATCCAAGCGCCAGTTCGGCTCGATGTCTAACAGAGTTAGTGCCGTTTTAGCTGCCAAAGGCGGCAAGTGTGTTTACAAATTTCGGACCCTGTATAGAACCAAATTGCCTACAAATTTAATCATATTTTCTTCCTACTATGCTGTGTACGTACAATTAGTACAATAAGTAAAGTTTTGTTATTTGCTTACCTTCCTGGTGTTGCAATTTTAATGGCCAGCAGTGTATCTTTGATTAGACAATTGGCTCACATTTTTTTTTCCATTTGTGTGCCACTAAAACCCCAAAACATGAATTACGCCGAAAATCCAGTGAACAAATTTTTGTAAGCGTTTCACTTATGAAGAGAAAATGATATACCAGAAACAATTTTTAAAAAAATAATCCAAAGAAATATTTTGAGAAAAGATGTTTTCACTAAGAAAAAATATATATATAACACGTGAACACAAATATAAAACACACACCTTCATAAGATTTTACTCAAGTGGAACACTTTCGTGGGAAAGACACCTGCTTTCTAAAGTCTCTCGTGATCAAAATTCAAGCCATTGTTTCAAAGAACCACGCCTTCCTACGGCTTCATCTAACAAAAAGATTGATTCACGGGTGACGAATTCTTGACTCTGACAAATTCCTGCGCGACTTTCGACGATTTTTAACCGCGTCATACATCACAAGTAAAAATAAAATTAATTTCATTTAAACTTTATCTTACGGGGCTCATTTTTTCTATTCCCTGTTTAGAATGCGAAATTACATACCCCCTTGGTAAGAACGGTCATTGAGGTGGTGATATAAATAAATAAATATATATATATATATATATATATATATATATATATATATATATATATATATATATATATATATACACTCATTCTTGGGCCCGTATTCTTGGTATACATGCTAGCCCACCCCGTAAGGAAAAGGTTTAGTGGTAATGTGGAAAAATTTAATGGAAAAAAATATTTTGTTTTGCTCGTCAACCTTGATGACTTCATATAAAGCAGAGTTCCTGAGTAGTAGATTTTCTTTCTTTCCCAAGGACCCAAGAATGAATATATAAATATATATATATATATATATACAGAAGGTCGTTCGCACTTTATGGAAACGATTTTGCAATTTATTTTTGTCGTTTGCATTTTGAGATAAAAATTTGACAACTTCAGAATAATCGTCTGCTACTGTTTTGTTTTGATTGGAATGTAAAATAAAAGATTTATTTTGAAAATGGCTCTTAAAATTGATATATGGCTCGAAGGTTACGTAAACTGCACTTTCCAAGGAGAAATATTCGTATCAACAAATTATAAAGCGGTGTAAAAATCGCGGTTATGACATTTCAAAAAATTCAAAAATATTTATAATATATCAAATTTGGAAGGAAAAAAACGTCTAACTGAAAGTAAAAATGAAAGCATGATCGCGAACCCTCATCCTAAAACTGTTCGAACGCAGGTAAATATCAAGAAAGGGAAGTCTCTGATCCTAAAAGAAAATCAGCCGATTCAAATATCCATTGCATCGAAACTAGGAATGTATTCTGACACTGTAAGTAAAATCATTTATAAATATTTTATGTTAAAAGATATATTTAAACCTACAGTTCATCTGATTTTGCCGAAGCATATTGCTGAAAGAAAAACAAATTGTAGAAAATTATATGAAAAACACCTAGGTGCTGAAAAATGAAAATTTGTGGTAACACTCGATGAGGGATGGGTGATTGTATTAATAAAAGATCAATTTTATATTGCTCAACTGATGGGAATGACCATACGAAAAGGCTTCGTCAGTGTACAGAAAAGTTCCGAAAAGGATTCATGATAGTTGCAGGATTGTATTGCAATGGCAAACTAAAAATCAAAAAAGTCTCAAGTAAAGCCAAAATTAATTCACTATCAGCAGAATATTTTAGAACCAATTTTTGAAGAAAACATTCCAGCCTAATATGAAAAAAAAAACATTAATAAATTTGAGCTTCATATGGGCAAAGCCACTAGTCCCAAGTGTGAACCAACTGCCACTTATTTAGCAAAGAAAGAATCAGAAACAGGAATAAAGTGTATCCCATTTAATGAAATACCTGTAAAATCACCTGACCCTTCTCAAATGGACTTTTACGCGTTTGTTTTATTAAAACAAGCCTTAGGAAAACGGCAACCGAGAATACTGACGGAATTTGGAAAACGGTCCAAGAGGAATGGGGTAAAATTGACATGCCATTACTAAAAAAAAGTTTCCTTTCATGGAAAATTCGACCTAGAGCCAAGAACCATGCCTAGAGCCAAGAACTATTGCGAAACACCATGGCTATCAGAAGCAAATCGAAACAAAAAATGCGGC
This sequence comes from Dolomedes plantarius, assembly GCA_907164885.2. Classification (NCBI taxonomy): domain Eukaryota; kingdom Metazoa; phylum Arthropoda; class Arachnida; order Araneae; family Dolomedidae; genus Dolomedes; species Dolomedes plantarius. The sequence goes on along the minus strand of OU015496.1, from coordinate 33,411,251 downwards.
ATTTGTACACAAAACTTAACTATCAAAATCGTTTCCATAAAGTGCAAACAACATTCTGTGTGTATGTATATATACACTGCTGGCCACTTTAAATGCAACACCCTGAAGAAAACATGCAAATAACATGAAATTTACAACATGCATTAGCGGAGGTGAGATATGCAAATGATTAGAATTTCAGCGCAGACGCACATCACGCGCGCCTGTGGCGCCACTTCAAAGCGCTATTTAAGGCTTGGAGATTTCGACGATTTCAAGTTCGGCAATTGTGTTTTTCTTGTGGTTTTTTCAAAAAAACGATCAATTATGCCTCGTCGAAGATAGCGATCATCTTTTGATCAAGTATCCGAGTTCGAGAGAGGAAGGATAGTGGCCTACCGAGATTGTGGATTATCTTTCAGGGAAATCGGTAGTCGTGTTGGACGAAACCAAGCAACTGTAATGCTGATATGTGATCGTTGGATGCAGGAGGGTACGACGGACCGGCGTGTTCGATCGCATCCACCTCAGCACACCACTTCACGTGATGACAGGCAAATTGTGCGCATGGCAGTGACGGATCGCTCAGTCACATCACGAACCATAGCACAGCACATGCAGTCTGTAACGGATCATCCAGTGTCTGCGCGTACCATTCGACGCCGTTTACAGCAGAGTGGTCTGTCCGCAAGACGTCCATTGCTTTGTCTACCCTTGACGCAGAACCACAGACGTCTCCGCCAATGGTGCGATGACAGAAGGATGTGGACGGCAGAATGGAATGAAATTGTCTTTACTGACGAGTCACGCTTCTGTCTGCAACACCATGATGGTCGCATTCGAGTCTGAAGACACCGTGAAGAGAGGATGCTGAACAGCTGCGTTATGCACCGCCATACTGGTCCTGCACCGGGTATTATGGTATAAGGGCGGTATTGGATATCACTCTCGCACACCTCTAGTACGCATTGCCGGTACTTTAAACAGCCAGTGCTACATCTCTGAGGTGTTGGAGCCAGTTGTCCTTCCTTACCTTCAGGGCTTGCCAACAGCCATATTTAACAGGATAATGCGCGACCACACGTGGCACGCATTGTCCAACGGTTCTTCGTCAATCGCCAGATTGAATTGCTTCCCTGGCCACCTTGCTCTCCGGATCTTTCGCCGATAGAAAACATGTGGTCCATGGTTGCTCTACGATTGACCCAGATTCCATCCCGAGCTGCCACAGCAGATCAACTTTGGCAACGTGTGGAAACTGCTTGGTCTGCTGTACCCCAAGAACTCATCCAAAGTCTCTTTGAATCAATGCCGAAGCGTGTGGAAGCGGTGATCTCCAACAATGACGGTTACTCTGGCTACTGATTTTGGCAGCAACCACACTTCACAGAAGTCTATAAATTTAATCATTTGATACTTGGTCAACATGTTATATACAAAATAAATTTTGTTGCGATATATCTTGTCTTTCTTGGTGTTGCAATTTGGGTGGCCAGCAGTGTATATATATATATATATATATATATATATATATATATATATATATATATATATATATATATATATATATATATATATATATATATATATATATATATATATATATATATATATATATATAAATATATATATATATGTATACATGTATGTAAATACATACATATATATACATATATATATATATATATATATATATATATATATATATATATATATATATATATATATACATGTACGTAAATACATACATATATATACATATATATGTATGTTTGGACCCACCCATACATAGGGCGCTTTGCGCGCATGAAAAGGAAATTTTTTGTAACGTCCTACAGTGACGTACTCGGTTTGGATCTCTCACCTCATGACGAGAAAACATGCTGCTCTCGAAATTAATACTTAATTTTGTATTTTTACCATGTTTTATTAACTCGCTTTCTTGTTTGTTTGTGTGTGTGTTTGTCCAGTACAAACCTTGCAATCGATTTTTAACTAACTTCCCAACTAGCTAGACATTTGAAACTTTTAGAATAGCTCAGAACTCGATGACAATGCATTATTTTAATCCTTTTAGCCATCTTTAAGTAGGTTTGAATTCATTTTCAGTAAATTGTATTTTATAGAATGGTGCAGCCATCTATCGGCCAGGACGGGAACGAAAATTGAAACGCCAGTTAACTTCCAATTAACTTCCTTTTCTATCAAAATGATGGGATAATTCATCAAAAAAATTTTAAAAAGTATTTATTAATGCAGACAATTGTCAAGTTTATATGATTCAACAGAAAATTTAAAAACATTTTATATAAAAAGTTCTTTTTATCTTGTAATTATTATGTATATAGTATTTTTATGTAAATAGCATTTTAATGTAAATAGTAAATAAACCTAGATATTTAGCTCTCCCAGTCTTGAATTTTCTCGACTTGATTAATTACTTGGAATTGCTTTCATTTGGAAATTTTCATCGAACTTTCGTTTCTTGGATTTTACGTTGGATTTCAATCGGCTTCTGTATATATATATATATATATAACAATTCAGTAACTGACTGACTGATTGACTGATTCATTGGCTGACATACAACGCACAGACCAAACCGCAGGACCTAAAGGGCTGAAATTTTGCATGGTGATTCTTCTTATAGTGTAGGGATGCCCTAAGAAAGATTTTTGAAAAATTCTTCCCAGATTTTTTTAAATTAAATTTTTAAGCTGTTTTAGCAACTTTTTTTAAGTTTGCATTTAAAATAAGAATTTGAGGATTATAAAATTTACATCACGAGAAATATCCTAAAAATTCTTTTAAAATGATATCTTTTTCGAATCTTTACCTCCATTTCTGATTTTTGGTGAATTTTTAAAGATTAATTTTTAGAAATTAATTTATCAAATTCTGATCACGTGATTTTTTTTTCTGGTACTTTCAATAAATTTATCTTCACGTGCATAACAACTAAATAGACAAAAAAGATATTTTTTTTCCTGCTAATGTGGCAGACGATTGGACATTATCCAAAAAAATATTAAAATGCAGTAAAAGATATTATGTTCCTCAAACTGTACTATATTAACTGTACTATATTCTGTAGTATGTCCTATTAGATTTACTTTGAATATTTTCTTCTGCATTAGTTTGTCTGTAAAAGTATCCCTTACGATTTTTTTATAAATATATATATTTATATATATATTTTTCATCAACTGTATACATTAATCGTCGTATTTATTATAAATATATATATATATATATATATATATATATATATATATATATATATTTATATTATATATATATATATATTGGCATTAATTGCATACATTGACAGTTGTATTTAATTTGAATGTACTCCGTAGCGATGTGCGGGTTTTCAGCTAGTATATATATATATTCCTTCATAGGTCCGTATTCTTGGGATACATGCTATCCCACAACATAAGGGAGAGGGTAAAATAAGTTTTCTTTTTGCTTGTAAATATACCTGACCTAGATACAGTGGGGCCTGAAAGTAACAGTAAGTACTGTATTTTATCGGTTGCGGCTGCAGAGCGCTTTTTTTCTGCGGATGACTTAAATGAGTGAAAAAGAAATGTAATAATTAAAGAAGACAGAGAACCGCTGTCGAAACAAATATTATGTTACTAACTAAAAAAGCTAAGCAAAGTGAGTAAGTCAGTTAAAAAAGAAAGATAGCATTTTTCACTGTCAGCGGTTTGCCATTAGTTTGTAAAAATATACTTTCTCTAGTTACTAACTACATCTCACTTTATAAAAAAAAAATCTTAATTAGGTTCTAAAAACGAACTAAAATTGAAATTTAAACCCCTTTCGGTAACGGGAAGGATCAGATAAAATATCTTCATCAATACGTGTTAAATTTAATTAACTTTAATTTACATCGAAAAAAATTACAAGGATAATTTTTTTATGCTTACCATTTTAAAAAAAAAAATTAATTTGTATATTATATTTTACAAAGATTGATTGCTGTTCTGTGCTTAATTGCTGGTTAAGAAAATTATTTGGTACAAGTTTCTTTTATTCTTAAAGACTTTTAAACAGTGATTATTCTTACAGTGATTATTCTAACCGTATTACCGGCATTAAATTTTGAACGCTCAACGAGGTATAACAGTCAGGAAACAAATTGTATTACCCTATTATTAGGACTGACATCCTAGAGGTTAGCACGTTGGTATTCGGTACTGAGTATTCAGTACTGGGTCGCGACAAGCGTCACTAAATGACCAGGCCCATCTTAAGTGATCTTATTAATTTTTATTCGAATTTTGTATGAGTTAGGGTCTAGATTCCTGAGTACTTTTTAATGGATGTTTCATTTTGTTGTTGTTGTTTCTGCTTATGCCACTTGACCGGCATCAAAATCAGATTAAGCCCCGAAGGCTATGGGCGATGAAGGTGCGACTCCTGTTTTGAATTAGCACCACAAGTGCGGAGTCCGACTTGGCTAAATGACCGGTCCCGTAATTTTGAACCGACTCAAGTGACGAGACCGGAACACTTGACCCCGCACCTCCAGAGGTAAATTTGAGAGCTTGAAGGACATTGCAACCACGACCTATTTTACGTGCCCCGGCCACCATTAGTGAACACGGCGGTCAATTTGCAGCGACGAACATCGAACCAGGGACGTTCAGACCACTGGCCCGCTACTCTTGCCAACTGGGCTACCGCACCCATGTTTCAATTTAACTGTACTAAGAACTGGTAACAACCATTTTTTTATTTAAAAATACTGATCCTTACAAATACTACCTAATATAAAATATAACTAGTTGGTATCCGTCTAAACATGACGGCTGGATAGTAAATAAATGTACTAATACACAAATTATACTGAACACATTATTGCTAAATGTTGAAAACCATAATATTAAGGAGAGAGAAATATACTTTAAAAAACTACTATGGAAACCAATAAAAATAAATGCGGTTACTCAAAAGCAAGAAATAAACAATTCCCGTCAGATTTAATTCTATATCTCACACACATAATTAAAAATAAAAATGGCAAAGAGAGAGAACTAGAGAGATTCCTCGGAATAAACAAATGAACGGGTTTAGGCAGCCTCGTGCTTAGTGAATATCTAAAGCCAGATTTAAATGTGTCACTGATCATACGCAGAAACAAATTAATCTGTTTATGTGGCTTCGTGCTTAGTGAGCATCTGAAATCAGATTTAAACATGTCACTGAGCATGCGCAGAAAGTATTTTTTTTAATTGCAAACTACCGCTAATGACTAGAAATTGCAATTACAAAAACCAAATTTGACACATCTACAGAATAAAATCCTTCGTTTAAGACCGAAAAAGTAAATTGGTGCAGTAGGAGTTTCTCCCGGACTGCCCAAAGAATCGACTTAGCAACTTAAGGGAACGGTGGACATTAAAATTTAATTTTTTTTTACTTTTAATCATAGAGATACGAAATTTTGTACATATACACATTTCACTATAAATAAATAGAATACCTTAAAAGAAATTTCCAATCTCATTATAATTAAGGTTTTTTTAAAAAACTTGAAATTTATAAACAAAATTTTAAAATGCTCCTTGATACTTAATTTTTGAGATATTTCCTCGATTTTGCATTTTAATCTCTTTAAACTGTATAACAAATAAATCTGGGTATCAATTATTTAATCCCTGGAATAGTTAATTTTTGAGAGATTTTTTTTCTGAATTCCGTCCCGATTTTCATCAAAATTTTGCCTTTTGAAAAGCTATAAATCAAATTTAATTACCTTAATGAAGTCGAATTGTAAAATGCATACCCAGTTTTTTTGTAAACAGCATCAGGATTCTTCCTTATCAATTTCATGAATTTTGAAGAAAAATTAAGTAGCATGGAGCATTTAAAAAATCTAAAAACCTTGAAAAATCTGGTTTGAGAAATACAGATTTAAAATTTATTACTACACTTACCCATTATAAATTACTTTGTAGAAGCTTCATAAATGATTTTTTACTTTAAAAAAATATTTTGGTACTAATAATCTACAAAAATATGACGAGATTTGCTGAAATAAAGGTTCCCCGTTTCCTTAAATATATAGATACTTGCACTAGAAGTAAAAACGCTGAAAATTGTTCGAAAATAAAATGTTTTGAACTCCCTGCAGTATTTGGCCGGGCTTAAGGGAATCGTGACAAAATCAAAATAACAAGACAAGATAAAGCGTCAACTTCCTCTCTTATTTCTTGGGCATGTTTCCCGTCAGCTTATTTACTGTACTTCTTCCGTGGCGAGGCTGAAGACTGATTGTTGTACAGATCATGAAGACGCGGCGAGGATAATCTATCTGGAGAATAATGCCGTCCGTTGTGACACTTCTATTTCCAGAAAGTATCCATTTCGCCAGCGTAGGAGTTTAATACTTGCATCTCCCTTCCAGCAGACATATACACGAGCAGGATGTCTACACAATGCCGTGCGTAAAATGATTGTGAATTTCTGAAGACATTTAAATATAACAGAATTTTTTTTTTTTTTTTTTTAATAAAAATGATTCTATTTCTCGCCAAATCTATTTTTACTTGCCCTTCTACTTTAATATAAAACTAGCTGAAAACCCGTACTTCGTCACGGAGTACATTTAAATTAAATACAACGGTCAATGTATGCAATTAATGCCAAAAATATGTATATATATATTTATAACTAGCATTATTGCCCGGCGTTGCCCGGGTAGATATATAGATATAAAATATTTCGAGCATTCCATCAAAAAAATACTGGGCTGCACTCCCGCTCTTCATATTCATCTGGCCAGACAGAATGCGCTTAGCACGTTTCTACTGAAATGATACACAAACAATAAGAAAGAAAGAAACTTTGAGCCTGCGGACCTTCGTCTGATTTTAAGGTCATTCCCAACCCTCATTCTCCCGCTCATTGGAATTTACCCCCCCCCCTTCCGTCATCCTCAAACCACCCCTCTTAACGCAGCTGGTCGAGGAGAATCCACAGGGGGTAGACGCACCTCTATCGGGCACAAAAAAACATTAAAAAATTTATTTAAAAAAAATTAATTGAGCCCCAAATTTCGTGTTTCCTGATTTAAGTTTCTCGGGTCCAAAACATTAACTGAGCCGAATTTGGTCCCGGTGGGTGAAACAGTCTATGATTCTATAGCGGACAAACAAACAGACAAGCTCTTTTATATATATAGATAAATACAGTGATCAATGTATACAATTGATGCAAAAAAATATGTATATTTATAAAACTATAGTAAGCGATAGTTTTATAGACAAAATATTGTAGAAGAAAATACTCAAATTAAATCTAAAAGTACATACTAAAGAATATAGTACAGTTAATATAGTATAGTTTGAGGAACATATCTTTTACTGTATTTTAATATTTTTTTGGATAATGTCCAATCATCTGCCGCATTAACAAGAAAAAAAAATTTTTTTTGTCTATTTCGTTGTTACGCATGTGACGATAAATTTATTTAAAGTACCAGAAAAAGAAATCAAGTTATCAGCATTTAATAAATTAAATTCTAAAAATTAATCTTTAAAAATTCACCAAAAATCAGAAAATGGAGGTAAAGATTCGAAAAAAATTTCATTTTAAAGGAAGTTTTATGATCTTTCTTGTGATTTAAATTTTATAACCCTCAAATTATTATTTTAAATGCAAACATAAAAAAAGTTACTAAAACAGCTTAAAAATTTAATTTTAAAATATCTAAGAAGAATTTTGGAAAAATCTTTCTTAGTGCACTCCTACACTATGAGAAGAATCGCCATGCGAAATTTCAGCCCTTTAGGTTCAGCGGTTTGGTCTGTACGTTGTATGTCAGTCAGTTAGTCAGTTACAGAACTATTATATATATATATATATATATATATATATATATAGATAGATAGATAGATAGATAGATAGATAGATAAAAATATAAGGGTTACATGTGCAGAAATAATTTCTAAATGTCTGCAGTGGTTAGCGTGTTGAAAATCTCTGGTGCTGAGGGTTCTCGGTTCGAATCCCTACAAGTCGCACTAAATGTTTCTAATCTGGGTATGGGCTGTTAAATCCGTAGGCCATGAAGTTCGCCGTGGTGTTTTTAGGGGGAGGAGGAGGGTACGAAACCCCCAGATGTCATCACTGGTGATCTTAGCTAAAAATAATTACAAGATAAAAAGAACATTTTATATACCATGTTTTTAAATTTTCTGTTAAATCATATAAACTTGACAATTCTATATATTAATAAATACGTTTTTAAATTTCTTTTATGAATTATCCCATCAACTTGAAAGAAAATGAAGTTAATTGGAAGTTAACTTGCGTTTAACTTTTCGTTCCCGTCCCGGCAGATAGATGGCTGCACCAGTCTACAAAATAAAACTAACTGAAAACGATTTCAATTATGCTTAAAGATGGCTAAAAGTATTGAAATATTGCATTGTCAACGTGCTCTGAACTATTCTAAAATTTTCAAATGTCTAGCTAGTCGGGAAGTTAGTTAAAATTCGATTGCAAGATTTGTACGGGATAAACACACACACAAACAAACAAACAAACAAGAAAGCGAGTTAATATCATCCTAAAACATGGTAATTAGGATGGCATCGGGGATAAAGTCACTCTACGATCATTGTGGTACCCAATAGCCGTGAGCTAAACAGCGGTCGTGGACCTGAAGGCGCCTGAAATGGACCTGATTGGATGCAGCTTCGATGGGCCTAGTTTTGATTTATCCAGACAGGGGGAGTTAGAAACAGCAACATACCTAAATGGCACAACTTTTGCTTTTTAAGAGGATTGATTCACTTTGACATGGCTTCGATAATGTTTTTAATGCTATCATATATTTTCAAAGGCTTAATTATACTACCGGGAAAAAAATATTTAAACTATGAGGATGAAAAATCAGTCGTGCTCTATCTGAGCACCAACATTGCACAATACTAAGCACAAACATGGAGAGAGGGGAAAATGTCAATTTTGGTAGGTGATAATTAGTAAAATTGATTCAAGAGTGAATAAGCACAAACTGCTTTTGAATCTTTAAGGGAACCTTTCCAGGACACAAAATTGTTCGAATTTTCAAAAAAAAATTTATTGCATTAAATTTTTTTTTGTTCTTTTTCGCTTATAATGACGTTTAAATCATGTTTCTATCTTAATTATAACAGGATTTTTTTTTTTGGCAACATTCTAATAGTAGCCAATCGTTGTTTAAACCTGTAAGTGCGTTTTTCTGCATGATGGGGTTTTTACCCAATTCTCGTCTTTCAATTGATATAAGTCAAGAACCGTTAAAGATAAATGGTTGAAATTCGGAACATGTCTTTTTCAACTATTTTTCTTTAATTTTAATCCAGCAAATTTGAAAAAAACATTTACTTTTGAAAATATGATTTTTTAAAAATAAGTTACGTACTTTTTTTTGTAAATTTTAACCTAAATATTTTTAATTTCTTTAAAAACCAATATTTCAAAAACTGCTGAATTAAAATTAAAACTTATATATTTCTGTTTAATTAAATGAAAAAATTTTGAAATTCTACAAATAATATTTCGAGTTATAAAGATTTTAAATTACCCCCCTTTATTAAAAATTTTAAATTTCAAAATTTTTTAAAAACTTTTTGAGAAATTTTATGATGTGATTTTGTTTACAAATTATATGGTTGATCATTACAAAAAAATTCAAAATTTTTACTCAATAAATAAAAAAAAATTTTAAATGTGTCCCGGAACCCCTTAAAGTACGCCAAAATAAACAAAAGTCAAAATTTTAAAACTGCGTATGATAAATTTCTTGTTGTCTTTAGTGCAGAAAAAAAAAACCAAAAAAAAAAAAATTCGAATCAGTTTTGGATCATAATTGTTATTTAAGTTCATTTAATTCATGCTAACACGAGAAATGTAGGTATCCTTCCTAATTTGCACTTCCTTATTAATTTTTTGCATACATTCCGGAAATGTGCTAAAAAGGATAAATTTGAAGGATTCATCAGTTTTTTTATACTTAAAATGTGTGATTAGAAACCAGTTCAAGATTAAAAGTTACTGTCTAGTCTTTAACTATTGTTAAAGACTAGACAGTGACGGAAGAAAATGACAAGTACAGGAAGTTTACTTATTCTGTTAAGAGAGAAATATCCCAAAGAGACTTTTGTTCAGGACGCGCTAACATATTGCTTAACAAGACTAATTAGTTCCAATTTAAAAACTCTCCAGGACCGAGCTTTGGAAACAAGCAGTTCATTAGTTAAAGTTAAAATATTTATTAGTTACCATAGTTACCAAACAGTAAAATTAGCAAAGTACAAGACCCAAACATACGAGTAGACTTTAAACAGTACGTCAAATTATAATCTGCTGGGTACTTAAGTTTTAACGCCGTGTGTACTTACTTTTGATGATATACAGAATTAAAATTGCAAAATGCGTCATTATTTCTACAGAATTCCAATGTCTGCTCGAGCTAAAACTAGTTTGTTTTCGTTAAAATTTCAGCAAGTGTTTAAAATAATTTATTATAATCTTAGAAAATGAAGTAATTCATATTTGAAACGTAATTAGTTGCTAAATATTTAAGCCGTTTTGAAGCGTGATACACACGTTTTGTGATTTCGACGCTTTGCCTTACGTAAACCATAGCGCAAAACATAATCTCCTTTTCATGCTGTTAGTTCAATGTTCTCACTGTACGATTCAGTTTTTTGTTGTTGTTTTTTTTTTTTTAGAGGAAAAGACTCTAACCATTAAACAAGCCGACGCTGCGTAGATAAACTAAATAGCTGGTTTTACTAGCGCTGATTAATCTAAATTATCATGGTTTGTTCCAAATGACTATGAATTAAATTGTGCTGAATGGGCGGTTTTTATTTTATTCTTCGGCTATTATCTCTTTCATTTTGAAGACAAAATAAATGTGAACTTCAGATTGAAATGGATGAAGTAGAGTAATAAAATAATTAAATTTTATTTATAACAATCTAATGCGACAAACATTTCTTATGGAGTTTATTTTATAATTTACGATAATGTTACAACAGCGAAGAGGTCTTTGCCAAAACCACCAATATTTTCTCTCTTTGCATTGTTTTATTATGAAAAAATATCTCATAGCATCCGCGTAAAGACATCAATGGCAACTCCAAAGGGGGAGCAGTAGGGGCAATCCCCCCCAAAATAAAAAAAGCCCGGCGTATTTTTTTTTTTTTCATATCCTAAAATTATATAATCGTAGACCTAATACTAAATGAGTTTAAGTTTAAAATGAGACGATGTTTATTTCTGTACAATTTTTTTTCTTTCTAATGCGGCTAACGATTCGACATTATCCAAAAAAATACTAAAATGCAGTAAAAGAAATGTTCCTCAAACTGTACGATATTAACTGTACTATATTCTTTAGAATGGTCTATTAGATTTAATTTCAATATTTTCTTCTACATTATTTTGTCTATAAAAATATCCATTACGATTTTTTATAAATATTTTTTCTGTTTCTTTGGCATTAATTTCATATATTGACCGTTGTATTTATTATAAATACATTGTTTTTGTTTTTTTTGCATTAATTGCATACATTGACCGTTGTATTTAATTTGATTGTACTCCGTGGCGAAACATGGGTATTCAGCTAATATATATATATATATATATATATATATATATATATATATATATATATATATATATAACACTAAGAGCCGGCGTTGCCCCCCCCCTCCAAAATAACTCTGGACTGGAGCCGCCCCTGAAGAAGATATCGACAGTTCAAAAATGCCCCTTACAGAGACACCCACGCTAGAAGCAGCTGCGCATTTTTGAAAGCCGTAAATTCGACCACTGATAGTAGGTATTTCTTAAAGGTTATTCACAATCTATATTTTCATTACCTTTCAGGTTCTCGGGTTCGGGATTTTTTTTACTTCAAAGTGTTGTTGTTTCTTTACCAATGCAGACATCCGGACTTTAACCACGATAATTGTTGGTTGTTTTTAATGGGGGCACCGTATAGGTGAATCAACCCCATGCCCTGGTAACCCGGGCACTACCAAGTGCGACATCTGGGAGGATCGTACCTTCTCCCACCCTCTTTTACCTCATAGAAGCACATTCCGGTCTATAGATTTAACGTGCCCCTATCCGTCCGAGACTCTAAGGTACTTAATGGTGTTCGTCGGGATTGGAACCAAGCTCCCCCAGCTCCAAGCCCAACGCGCAAACACTTGGCTACTTCTGGTCCTCATAAAGACATATTTACAGTGCAAAACGCCACGTATAGAGGCTCCGCCCTCAAAGCAGTCCCTCCTTTTTCAGTGCCATGAATTCCGACACTGATGATAGGTATTTTTTAAAGGTATATATATATATATATATATATTTATATATATATGTCAGAATTTAAGTGGGAAAAGAATGATTACCTTAATTTTAAAGGGGGCTTGGGAATTAAATTATTTTCGTGGCTTTATTCGCCTCTAATTGTTCGTATTTCAAGACGCGAATTGGGAAAGGGAAATTCCCCTTTTCATTATATAATCTTGGCGGGTCTGTGGTTTTTGCGTTCAAAGAGGAAATCTTATA
>OU015496.1:32868681-33396181 GCA_907164885.2 Dolomedes plantarius | reverse complement strand
CGAAATAGACAAAAGAAAAAATTTTTTTCTTCCTAATGTTTCAGACGATTGAACATTATCCAAAAAAATATTAAAATGCAGTAAAAGATTTGTTCCTCAAACTGTATTATATTCTTTAGTATGTTCTATTAGATTTAATTTGAATATTTTTTCAGCATCATTTTGTCTATAAAAATATCCGTTACGATCTTTTTATAAATATATTCACTTGTTTTTTTAACATTAATTGCATACATTGATCGTTGTATTTGTTATAAATAAATATATATATATATATATATATATATATATATATATATATATGTGTGTGTGTATATATATATATAGCCATTAATTGCATACATTGACCGTTGTATTTAATTTGCATGTACTCCTTAGCGAAGTACGGGTATTCAGCTAGTCGTATTATAAGAGTGAGATAAATTTTGTACACAGCACGCGACGTAGATTTCTAGACGCGCAATAGATTTCTAGTCATTCTACTAACGATATTCATGACTATTCATGCGTTTCATCATATTCAAGTACAGCAAATCGAAGATATAAAAACTTAATAATTATTAAGAATTACGACCATAGATTCTCTTCTTAATGACTCTTACTGTTCCCCGAGGCACAGGGGGAAAAAAATTCCCTTTCTTTGAATAGTGCGTAATCTTTAGATAGGCACTTTAGCCATCGAGTAAGGAATACAACAGTTGTTCTGCCTTCGTAAAACCATAAAACTGACATGAATGGGGAATTCTTGCAGCAAGGGGAAGAATAGTGACCGACCGATTCATTCCCTATTTTCGGAACTTGAAAATATATTTTTTTCTTTCTCTCTTTAAGCTTTAGTTGGTTTTCTGAGACAAACGAGTTCCGGTGGTGGTGGAAATAGAATAAATAAGAAAGTTTAAGTTAAAGAAGTTTTACAAAAATAGGCACAGCTTATTTTTTTCTGGTATATTTTAAAATATTCTTTGAGAAATCTAACTCCATACGAAATCCCTTGCTTTATGTTTTTTTTTATTCATAGTTGCATGAAATTCACATTGCATGACACTGTATAATGTGTTTTTTAATTTAAAAAATTGTCAAAAATTAGAAGTGTAGCAGCTAAATTTAAAGGTACATAAAATTATCACAATTTTAGGGGATGAAAATAAATACTTATAATATACTTCCTGTCATTTGTGTGATTATTCAAAAAAACAAATATTTAATATTTAACGTTTTTAGCAACTAAAACTGCAAGCCAATTTTACGAATCGACTTATTTTGGGAGTTGTATTAAATTATACAATGATAGTTAAGGAAGACACAATTGCAATAATAGATTTTTAATATACTTCCAAAAATAACTCTATTAACTTATATTTTGAATTTTTATTTTGCAAATATATATTAGCATGTATCAATATTATATGAACTACCGCTGTAACTAAGTTTTTAAATGATTTCAAATGGAAAAAAAACAATTAGACAAAAACTATTAGAAAAAAACATAGTTCGAGATTTCCAAATACGCACCAAAGTGTTAGTGATTCAATTCATAATTGTTTCTTCCTCTGTTCAACGTCGCCGTCGTTATTGCTATATTTCTTGTATTACTGGAAGTTTTGGCGAACTTAGAAAAGGCAGAAATGCAAATCTGTTAAGGTGGTAACAGTAGACATAAATGCTAATTTTTGTCTAATTACTGTTCTGACAAACGAGGTAAAAAATCGTATTAGCTATAATCCACTAAGCCTTGAAAATAATTCTGTTCCAAGATGTTACAAAACACTGGGCCTTAGTCTTGTCGGATACGAAAATTTCGCCTAGCGAAATTGGCGTCATCCAGACGTTTATTTGTACAATCTATCAATGAACGATATTGTCATTTAAGAATATACGTCACGATGACGTCATTTTCTCATGGGAAAAATTTTCCAACACCCCGCGAATAAGGTCCTGTATCTGATTTTTGTCTCATTCAGTCGTTCTCCAAAAATTTAACGCAAATTGTAAAATAAAACTTTTATTTACAACATTATGAGAAACGATTGGGAAATCCACCCAAACGTACAACAACAACCTGACTCCAACAGTTCCGGTTCTTGTTACATCCAGAACTGCCATTCCGCAAAAACTAATACTAATACAAACATACAATGTTAATAAGTAGTCTTTTCCATTCATTTCAAATGCATGCAAATTATGATGACGGATAAAAATACCTAAAATGGATCAGACCACCGTTTCTGTTCTCGTTACATCCGCTGTTTCCATTCGGCTGAAAGAAATACCAATACAGACAATATCAATTAACAATCCTTTCACTTCAGTTAGAACACAAGGAGATGTTCATAACAGACAAAATTATTACCTAAAACTGGTCAGAGAAGAATAAGAATGGGTTGCAATTGACTTGTAATTTTCGAGAAATGGGTTCTCTTTTCCGTTTCAACTTTTTATAGATTCGTCTTCAGCACTTACCGTTTCGGAGAAGTGCGATTACAGTCAACTGCAAAGCTGTAAAGAGAGTCAAGTTTCCGCGATGGTGCAAATAGTTGAATAATTTAGCATTGAAAGAGATAAAAAGTATGAGCTGCAATTTTCAACAAAGCAGGATTATTTTTTTTTACACACGCACAGCTCTTTTCCGAATCAACTGTTTTCAATGCGCCCTTTTCATAGCCTTTGATTCCACTGAAAAATTATTCTTTTCATTTCTAACCTTTCAAAATCTCATTTTATTCACATAATTGAAACTGGAAAGTAATTAAGTTTTCTATTTTGCCCCACTCCGTCAAAAAGGATAAGAATTTGTTCCAGCCTTTAATACCTTTTGAAATTGGCATCTATCTTCACTGAATGAAACTATTTCCGAAGGGGAAAAAAATAATTTGGAGACTGCATTATTTACTATGCAAAAATAAAATTCTTATTACTTCTCTTTTGCAGAAAATTAAAATATTTTCCCGCTATCTTTCTTTGGACAGAATATCGTTTATCTACGTTACATGAATTTAATGACTTACATATCCTTTAGATTAAATTTTATCTTAATTAAAATTTATCTTAATTATTATCTCAGTGAATCGTAAAACACAATGCAACCCAATGTTGTGGGCTAACGTTTATAGCGTATTCAAAAGCTGCAATACTTCACAATACGTTATCACAGTAAAACGGTAATGGAGTCTTTCGTCTCTCGTACTGTAATACACTATGAGTTATAAACTCTTCATTCTCTAAAGCTTTAAACGTTATATTAGTGCCATGAAATATTTCCCACTTTAAATAAATTGTACATTTTCAAGCATAAAGTACATCTTCTGCGTCCGCTGACTTCAGTTATATCAATATTTATAGATTCTTAAGGCTTACATCTAAACTTTCAGTTTCTTACATTTTTGCTTACCTGAAGTGTATATGTAACAAAAAAATTACCCAGCATTTAATATTTTTGTTATGATAGCGCTTATGGCAAGTGTTATTAACTAAAATAATTATTTTTTCTTCTTCTGTTAAACGACGCCAAGGCATTAAGATATTACTTGTTTAAAGTCTGTCGTGTACTAACCCTACAGGATTTGCTCACCTTAATGTTAACCTATGGAGAAAATGTGTCTACTGTTTACCGCTACATAAATGCTAATAATAAAATAAAAATGGTATTTTCAGCTATCCTGAACTTGTCTGCACCTTGCAACAGGATTTATTTTATAAGTTTATAGAGTATTTGCAACTTCTACCCTAACTTTGGGTGTGTATATCCTGAAGTGGCACTCTTAATAATTTCATTCAAACACAGTTCTTGCATAAGAACAATGTTTATTTAAATATTAGCATATGTCAATTTGTTTTTCAACATAAAACATACGTACTACTTGTGCGAGATATATATAGCATTCATGCAAGGGAAATACAATATAATATATTCACTTGTATAACTGCTCATTCAAGAAAAATACACTTTGCAATACTCACAGGTACATTGAAAGTCAACCAGCAGTGCTGCCACGTAAACTTTGGGCCTAACAAGAACTCGCGTAGGTTTCAAGCAACCTAGCTTTGCCTCCAGCGGCTGCTTGCAAAACTCTTATTAAACCAGACTCTAAGCCTAGCTCCAGCTCGATACTTCGTTTCGTCAGCTCTACTCCTCCTTTCACTTCTTTTTTGCTTCTTTAATCTAGCTTCTTGGTATTTATACCAACCGCGTATGCCTCAGTTAGAATATCTTAAATGGCTTCTTTAACTTTATTCGCCTAAAAGTTAGAATATTGTGAATCGATTCTTAAGAAAACCTTACAAATTGCTTCCACCAAAGGAATTTAGGAACGTTTTGGGTATTTGGGGCATGTCGGTTTATCTCGGTCATTTTGAGCATTTTGTTTTTCACCCCTTCTAATCCCCCCCCATGAACTTATCGGTATCGGAAGTGTCACCATTCTTTAAAGAAAAGGATTTAAAATTTGGACTTAAACGGCATCGGTCACCATTCATTTCAGTGACCCCGAAAACTATGTATTCGAAACTACTCTCAGCCATTTTGGACATTTTATTACCTCCCCCCCCTTCTCACCCTCTATGCGCATGGGGGCTGAACTTACACTTAAACGGCATCGGGAGTGTCACTAATCATCTCTGCGTCCCCGAAAACTAAGCATTTGACACTAATATTAGTCGTTTCCGATAATTTTTACATGTCACCCCTTCCCACCCCTACCACTAAGGGTGCTAGAGGTGTCTTACCCCCTCCCCCGACAGTATTTTTTTTCTAGATTGTAAGTCATCTGTGTACCAGGTTGGGTTGAAACTGCTCCAGGTGTTCTAGAGTTATTCTGGAACATACATACATACATACATATATATATATATATATATATATATATATATGTATATATAATATTATATTATATTTCGTAATAAAGAAACTCTTTGCGCGTGTATTACTTTTATTTTTTGAAAAAGACGAGAATGCCATTTTTAAATTTACATTATTCAGAAAAAATGTGTTATGTAATGTTTTAAACACAAATAATTCCATTTTGGTGGGAGAGACTTTATTAAAAAAAATTACAGAAATATACAGAAAAGTTTATGTTACCTGAAATTACCATTTTTATTTCACTACCAACATTACTATAGCTGTATCCATGGGAAATCTTTTAGATTGCCTGGGCCGCATTCAGTGAAAAAGAATTGCCCATATAAAATACATAATATAGTTAAGGCATGGATGTATCCAAATTTGTTTTGTTTCTTTTACTTTGTATTATAACATTAAACAAGTAATATAAAAAAAAGTCAATTCCTACTTAGATCAACAAAGAAAAATTTTATTTTAGTTACTTTTTGGCGGGGAATTGCACTGATATTGGCTCGATTCTGTGAACACCATTATTGCCGAGAAATTTTTTTCTCCCATATAAAACTAAAATTAATTAATTAATTAAATTTAATTAATGAATTAATATTTGAATAAACTGTATTAACATCAAGTTTCATCCACTACAAGTTTAAAAAAATGTATTTGAACTTGAGTGGATGAATAAAAAGTATTTTATTAATGATTGAAAATTTGAACAGGATATATAAAGGGAGAGTGTGAACTAATAGTAGGAATTGAAAAAGATATCCGTGTAAACATAAAACTGGTGGGATATTTGGCCTTGTTTTTGTGAAACTAATGTTGGGTTCGATGGAAATGACTGCGATTCTTTCAAATTGCTCATAAAAAAATTTTAAACCAATTTCACTATTTCCGTGCTTCATTTTTTAAATTAGTTGTTCACAAATGTGCGTTGTGCCGAAAAGCGTTGACGTGAATAAGGTGAGATTGCTAAGCGTGAGATATTTTTCTGTGAGAAGGCAGGTCTTAAACAGTTTATGATGCTTTGGAGCCACATTCCTAGCATTCCTACTTATTCCTAGCCACATTCTAAGGCAGCGGATTGGACACGGCTACTGTATAGAGGAGCTAATTGATTTTAAATTCAAAAGTTCGTCAAAATGCTCGCGTTTTGTGATGCGATATGAAAGTTGGGAACGAGTGAATAAGGGCCTGTTCACATAGGGGTTCGTTGCGTAACGTTAAGGGAAAGATGACGTTGAGACGAAAATAAACAAATCATAGGCGTTAAAAATTTCTTTGCTAATCGTTTGGAGGTTTGTCATTGGTTAAATATATTTCAATACTTTAACGCTACGCAACGGACTCCTATGTGAACAGGCCCTAACAGTGTCCAACCGCCCGTCGCAGTAGGCGGCCCTGATCACTCCACTCCTCACTTTGAAAAATTCCAGGACAGAAACGGGTATGTCTAACTACACAGCATTCTTAACAGAAAATTGAAATGATGGCGATTTCTACTTTCACTCTTATTTGCAAACTCAAAATTAATCACTTCTCTGTTTTTTTTTTTTTGGTGGTATATTTTTCTGAAAAGTTCCGAAAAGTGTGTGAACTATCGATTTCCTAAAGCAAAATAAAAGCTGAGAGCTTCTAGTAAAACTAACAACGTAAAATATTTTTGTTGGAAATAAAACTCCCAACGTAAAATATGTTTGTTGTTGGAAATACCGACTCCTGCATGTCGCAAAACTAACGCTAACAAAAAAATTGAACAATTTTGCCCACCAAATTTCATTTTATTCCTGTTTTTCTGGGGGGGGGGTGGAATGTGGGCGAATACATTTTAAAAAACTTATTCGATTCGATCAGAAAACTTTTTTTTTATTTCTCTTCTATTCCGAAAAACACATCTATGCAAATTGTAGGTTCCTCAACCTGTTTTAACACGACTAAAAATAATAAAAATGTCTGAGAGAAATCTTCTTCTATCGATTTTGTTGCCTCAAAAAATTCCAGAAATTCCGTACGGTTCAATCGAGGGTAAAGGAACACTCAGTCGGCAAAAAAATGTTATAAATATTTTTATATTAAAAGTGATGCTTTTTCAGTTGAACACCTACATTAAGAAACTTTTAAGCAAACGGAAAAAAAATCTTTTATTGAAATATCGTCAAGAAGTCTACTTTTTTTTCGGTGTTATTTTGAAAAACAGACATCTTACGCGTTTCAATCCAGATATTGTACCTATCATTTCATTTATTTAAATTTGTCAAAAGCTATTTAAAGTGTTAATATTCGACTATTGAGTTTACCATATATAAATATATACACTGAAGTGCCACTGAATTAGGGATACCCACCTAGCAACGAGTTGGGTCTCCTCTGGCCTTGATAACGACTGCACACGACGAGGTATAGATTCAACAAGTTTCTGGCAACGTTCCACGGGAATGGCTTACCAAATATTGGCTAAAGCTGTCCATAATTCAGTAAGGTTCTTTGGTGCTGTGTGATGGCCTTTCACACCTTGTTCCAAAACATCCCAAAGATGCTCAATAGGATTTAAGTCTGGACTTCTAGGTGGCCAATTCATGACAGAGAAGTCAGAGGAATGCTCATCCAATCAGCCAGTATCCAACCGGGACTTGTGAGAGGTACAGTTGTCTTGCAGGAAAACTCCATTACAGTGGGATAACAGAACAGCATAAACGGATGGAGGTGATCACCCAGCAACTCTACCTACCGAATTGCATTGAGGGAGGTTGATACACGCACCAAAGATCCCAAACTGTGCCACGAAAAAACACCCCAGACCATGATTGAGCCACCATGCCCTTGTACAGTTCCAGCCAGATATGCAGGATCCATGGCTTCATGAGCCTGACGCCATATTCTCAGCCTCCCGTCGGCGTTAAGTAGTCGGAATCGAGACTCATCACTCCATGCTACTCGTTTTCAGTCATCTACACTCCAGTCTCTGTGCTCTCTTGCCCAGGCAAGACGTGCAGCCCGATGGCGAGTATAGAGCAATGGTACTCTCGTAGGTCGACGGCTCCTGAAACCCATACGGTGAAGCGAGCGTTGCACAGTCCGTTTACTGACTGTACGACTGGCACCGTCATTAAACTGGGTGGTAATATGAGCTAATGTTTGGCTTCGCTGGCTACGTACAATACGCCTGAGCCGTCTCTCACGCACTGTCAAGGCTAATTGTCCTTTGCAGTTTGCCCGATCGCTAGTTTTTTTCCCACCATGTATTCTTGGTATACTCTTGACACTGTCGACCTTGAAAATCCTAGCTGTTTGACGATTTCGGAAATTGAATGGCCCATGCGTCGCGCACCTACGATTTGCCCGCGATCGAAGGCGACTAAATCAGGCAGTTTACCCATACTGGCAATTCCAACAACTAATTCAGAACAACCACAGTACGTGCTATATATGCAGTTACCACAGCGCCCTCAGTTGCGCATACATGATGCGCAGCGCTACACTATTTGCATAGGCTTTGCTATCCCTAATTCAGTGGCACTTCAGTGTAGAAATAAATATATATATATATATATATATATATATATATATATATATATATATATATATATATATAAATAAAAATTAAGAAAATTACTATATACTTAACTTGAAATCCATTCGTGTAAAGTGACGGAATGTATTCCTTTTTCCGGTCTTACTGCTCTTCACTTCACTCCTTCATCACTTCTTTTCTCTAACTCCTTACTTCTTACTCACCTAAATCCTTTCTACTTCTCTTCTTCTTTGCTCTTGTACACTTCCCTCCATACTTATTCAGACTATTCTGTTATGTTTTTAGGAGTGATACCCCTCGAACCCATAACCCGTTGAGTTCGAATTCCTCGTTAGCATGAGTCACTCCTACTGATTTCCTATCTTTCACTCTTTCTTTCTCTCTTAACGCACTCCTTATTATTTTTCCTTCTTCTTCCTTTCTACTCCCTTCCTTAGTCATTCAGGCTATTCTTTCATGTAGAAGCGGTACTACTTGAACCCATGCCTCCTAGAATTCGAATCCCTCGTTAGCATGAGTCACTCCGACTCACTTCCCTCCTTTCTACATCACTCTTTTTTTCTCACTCCTACTCCCTTCCCTCCTTTCTACACCACTCCTTTTATCTCCCTCCTTACTCACTCCTTACTATTCTCCCCACTTACTCACCTCACTCCTTTCTACTTCACTCCTTTTCTCCATCTTTCGACTCCACTCCTTACTCACTCAGACTATTCTTTCATGTTTAAAAGAAGCGATACTACTCGAACCCATGTCTCCGTGAATTCGAATCTCTCGTTAGCATGAGTCACTCCGATTCACTTCCCTTCTTTCTACATCACTCTTTTTTTCCTCACTCTACTCACTTCCCTCCTTTCTACATCACTACTTACTCACTCCTTACTATTCCTCCCTGTTACTCACCTCACCCCCTTTCTACTTCACTCCTTTTTCCCCACTTTCAACTCCACTCCTTACTCGCTCAGACTAGTATTTCATGTTTAAAGGATCGATACTACTCGAACGCCGATACTTGTTCGGTATCGGTTTTAAGCTGAAAAGCTTTGTCCAGTTCGTCCCATATGGTACAAAATATGACACCATCACTCCCGGCTTACCTCTAAAAACCGCATGGCAAGCATGAGATATATCGAGGCATTTTAATCCTTTGAAGGGCAACATTTGCAGAGTGCAAACGCCTAAATCTAGTCTTTTTTCCACTTGCATTCAATTACTCCAGTTAAATGAGCATTAAAACGGCTAGTACTGTCATCTGTTATCAGTTTAAAGAAGCAAAATTATTTTGCAACCTTTAATTGAAAAATGTTTGAAGATTTTTTATTAAAAAAAATCTGCACCGTGCAAACGGTGGAGGTTGTTGCCCCTGAAAGAGTTAAATGAGTCTGAACGATTTTGAGTCGGGAGTATAACTAAGAATTTTCCTCGCAAAAGAATTTCGTCCCTTCAAGAATTCTCGCAAGTAATTAAATGTCGGGACGATTCGACATCCCCTTTCGTGGCTGGAGGTCGCCGAGTCCCGATAAACCCAATATTTAGTTTAAAAATGTTAATCATGAACTAAGAGAGAGGGAGTGATTGGAAATTCCGGAAATTCCACTTTTGCCATTTCTTAAGCCTGTTGGATTCGCTCAGCTCAATATCATCCTACGGAGAAAAATGTCCACTGACTGTCGATTTGGATTCAGATATATATATGACGGGCGCTTGCTTAACACCCGTTATAAAAAATATACCTGCAGTCATCGTGCCCGTAACAATGTTGGCGAGTGGAAGGCACTTTGCTCAAAAATAGTCCATCATCCAAATCAGTTAATTTATTGCTTTCTTGAAAGAACCTCGCTCAAAGTCTAACATCGTCATTTTAAAAACTCAGCGGGGACGCGCGATGCTCGGGGCGAGAAGTGCGCACCCCCCCCCCCCATCGCGCATGCCCAAAGCACCACATGGAAACTTCCAGATGCGTCTTTTCATTATGTCAGCATTCTTCGTGCGCTAAACCTGTACATCCAAAATAGATTCTCTCGATGGAACTTCAATTTACTTTCGCGAATCGAGGTCACTTCCCGAAACGGGGAAAAACCCTTTTTCCAACGCGCTTTCATAATTAATTTAATATTAAGTTTTGCTATTCGAAAGCGCCTGTAATTTTTTCAATTAATGTTTTGACATATATATATATATATATATATATATATATATACACTGTTAAAAAAAATTAGGGGAGCAAGCAAAGAAGTTAAGAAAACCGTGCGTGACAGCCACGTGTTTGCATAAAATGGATAGTACACGCGTATCAATGCGCAATACAGAAAAAAAGACGTAAAAAAAATTTGTAATTAAGCTTCAATTCTTTGAAAATATGGAAAAAACATGAAAACATGATTTAGGGCAACAATTTGGTTACATGCAAACGATAAAAAAAGAAGTATCGTTTAGAAATGATGCAAGATTTTTAATATAGCGTGTGGTCTGCTCGAACAGCTAAGACTGCTGCACACCTGTTTTCCATGGATTCGATGATGTTATCGATAAGACTTTGGGGAATACTGTTCCACTCCTCAAGAAGTGCAATCTCCAAGTCTCGGAGAGTAAAATGAGGCCTTGGTCTCGCAGCAATGCGTCGTCCGAGCATGCCCCAAACATGCTCGATTGGATTCAGGTCAGGAGAGCACGCTGGCCATTCCATACGCTGTATTGTTTCAGCTTCAAGCATGTTCTCCACAAGACGAGCTGTATGCGGTCTGGCATTATCATGCTGGAACACAAAGGAATCTCCAATGGCTGCAGCGTAAGCTATCACATGAGGTCTCACTATCTCGTCTGCATACCTTCGGGCCGTCAAAGTACCATTCCGAATGATATGCAGGTCCGTACGTCCACCTTTGCTGATTCCACCCCATACCAAAAAACCATATCGTCTGTATTGTGACCTTTCACGAACGAAAGTGGGGTTATTTCGAGTGCCCCTCTCCTTCCATACCAAAAGACGTCGGGTGTCACACTGAAGACTGAATCGGGACTCGTCTGTAAACAGCACTTGGCTCCAATCATGTAGCTTCCAATCTCGATGTTCAGCAGCCCATCTTCTTCGGGCCGCACGGTGGCGTGAGGTCAACGGAATATAGACCAACGGAATATAGGCCTACGTCCATAGAGACCTCCCTGATGAAGCCTATTACGTACTGTTTCGCTGGATACCCTTCGTCCTGTTGCCAAGAGCAACTGTCCTTACAGCTGAGTAGCATTGTCTGTTCGGTTTCGACGAGCTGTTAACAGTATATACCGCTTTTCAGTTGCTGTAGTGGTGCGTGGCCGACCTTGCCCTGGTCGACGTCTAACATTCCCTGTTACTTGGAATCGATTCCACAGCCTTGCAACGACACTTCTGATGACTCCAACAGCGTCCGCGACACTACGTTGTGTTTGCCCGGATTCAAGTATGCCTATAATACGCCATGTCATGGATTCCGGTAAATCACGTTGTTGAGACATTTTCAAGTCACCTTTTCTCAAAAAGAATAACTGAGCAATCGAATTTCACAGTTAAGGCAGTGAAACAGACGTTTATGCAACATCCCGATTACCGCCCGTATGTTCTTTTTCTGGTTTTTGACGTCATGAACTTTGATTTGTATATGAAGTTTTCTTCTTCTGTTTCCTGCTAGGCTTTAAATTATGGATGATTTATTTTATGTTACTTATCGGTGTAAGTATTTGCGTAATTTCGTTAAAACCATGTGCTCCCCTAATTGTTTTGAGCAGTGTATATATATATATAAATATATATATATATATATATATATATATATATATATATATATATATATATATATATATATATTACTTGTGCTCCGTACTAGGAATAGAAATTTTTTTCTCGGATTTCATTTTTCACTCTGTAAAAGAAACGCAAATAATATATTTAAATTTGAATGATTCGGGTTGAAAATGGGTTGTAGTAGTTTTTAAACACACATCCTTTTCTCTCTGAGGCGGCATTTCTAAAATGGATAAGATAACAACAATCAAAAATTGCTTTCTCCATTAGAACAGAAAATACAATTGTTCGGGGTGCACCAAAATTCCTGCAAGATTTGAATTTTGCGTCAATTGTGCGGTAAAGTGTTGCCAACAAAGAAAAAAAGCGTGACAGATGACAGTTCAGGATTATTAACCCTTCAGCGGTCACGCGCATGTACAAAGTGCAACATTTCCGTAATTTTGAATGGTTTGTTTTTACATGTAAGGTTTGAATGTTCAAAGCAGTTTCTGTTTATAGCTACACCCTTTCTAATGCAGGTCTGATTTTTTACCCTCGTATTCCTTTCCATTCATTGTTAGTCGTGATTTAACCGTGGTCAACCAACGATTATACTGGATTACAATTCGACAAAAATAAGAGTTGATTAGTCGATCCAATGTGCAGCTATTACACGGTATCCCACATATCACAAAGATGAACAATGTCATTGTTTTTGTAGGTTTTTGAACATAAATGGAATCCATTCGCGAGTTGTCCTTAGATCCAATAAACCGGACAGTTTTGAAATAAGACGATTGTATATGCATTCTTTGGCCTTTAATTATAAATATATCTCAATATTATAAACATTTTATATCTTGTCATAAAACGCAGAATTATTATTTTCAATTTCAAAAAAAAAGTTTATTACAAAAGGAATAATCAAGGTTCAAAGGGACGTTGCACTTTGTGCCACGCGCGCCTGCTGGTGTTCCAAAAATTGGCGCCCCCGTTGAAGGGTTAAAAACGAAGCGCTACACGAAAGGACAACGCGTTTTCATTGTTGAATGAAGGTTTTAACAGTTAATGGTGATCTCTATACTATCGCGGCATTATAATCCATTTTTTTGCCTAAATTGCAAGATATGGATGTGGACGACATGTGGTTTCAACAAGATGGTGACACATATCATACAGCCCGAAAAACAATTCTATTTCTGCGTGAATCTTACCTGGTCATGTAATTTCCCGTTTCGGTGATCAGAATTGGCCCAGATCTTGCGACTTAACGCCGTTGGAATTTTTTCTTTGAGGTTTTTTGAAGTCTAAGGTTTATGCCAACACGCCCACGACCACCCACGCCTTGAAGGAGGGTGGTAATTGAGCGTTGTACCACTGCAATTCAGCCACATTTATGCAAAACGGTCATGGAAAATTTCAGCAAAAGAGTGCGTATATGCGAGCAAATCCGTGGAGGCCATTTACCAAATATAATATTCCATACATAACCCTATACTGTATACTTACAATCACTGTATACTTACAAAATATACTGTATACTTACAAAAAAAATTACAATTTTAATTCTATACCTGTGTTTTCTATCAAAATTACTTCTTGGGGGAATTTTGGGACACCCTGTACAATAGGGTGGAACGAAAAAAACTTTTTTTTGAATTTCAATATGCTCTAGTTTTCAAATGTTGCCATTTAACAAAATAAAGACGGAAATTAAATAATAGCGTAATTGGTGCATGTTTTCAGTTAGCGCAAGAAGGGCAAACTTTTGGTTTTTATTAAATTTTTGACAAATTTCACAATTACTTTGTAATTGAATACACTTGTAGTACAAAAAAGTAGCAAAATATGTAATTTAAACATTCTTTCAAGTCAGGAGACCTGCTAAACTGATTATAAAATACGTTTTACTTCATAAAAATAGTACACATACAGGCACTTAAGGACGAGGCACTTAAAAGACACTCGGACATCACGGTGGAACGAAAATTTTTTTTTCAGAATTTCAATATGCTCTGGTTTTCAAAAGTTATCTTTTAAATTTAAAATTAAGAATGTAAAATCTTTTTGCTCTACTAAAATATTTTTAAGTGCCGCAAAGGGCTTCAAAGTGGATATTTTTATGAAAAAGTGATTATATTTGTATTTTTTGTTAATTTCTTTTATAGTATATTAAAATAATGTATATTTTCTGCAAATAAAATATTCAAAATATGATATTTTGACAGAAAACTCGCATATTCTAAGTATTTCTAATTTTTAGATGCCATAACAGAACAACTGATTTTGTGGAATTTCGCGATTTTCATCATATTAATTTTACAGTAGCATACTCTTATAATACACATTGGAATGAAAGAAAACAATTTTTAATTGACGGAGCTTAGTTAAAATAAACAAATCACACTTAATTAGAAAAATATTAATGTAATGTCTATAAAGGCATAACGTTATTTTGAAAAAAATATTTATGCTTTTCAAAAGTGCACAGTAATCACACATGGTTTCCATTGCTTATTTCACTGACACATTGAATTGTTTTATTGTTTCAAATTTTGGCATTATCTTTTGAGAATGTATTTTTTTTTATCAATGCATCTCTTGCAGAAGTACCACGAACGGACATGGATGACCCGGAAACTAAATTAACAATCCTTTCTACTACTTGTGTGTGACATGGAATGTTGTTGAAGTGAATAATTTGTTTCTCGTGATCAGATTCTTTTGCTTCCTTTTATAAACTGTTTTAGTTTGCCATCAGAAACATGCCTCGTCATAGGAGGTTCTGTTACTTAATATCATTCCATTCAATCATATGAATATAATCTTTGGCATCAAAGTTTATACGTGGAACTAAATTCTTTCTGATGTCTCCTTCATTTTCCGCCCTTGCTTTTAGAATCCAGCGTAATCCAAGCTCTCTTACTTGACTGCGATCGTCTAATAACATACAAAGGAGGAGATTTTCAGAAGCGTCAAAGTATGCATTTCTTTGAATGACAGGGTCAATTACATTTTTAAGTGTCTGATTGAGGTAACGTGAATAGCTTACAAGTTTCCACTAGTGCTTCGATCCACGGATACAAGATGGTTTCAACTTTATGTTAAACCAAATTGGTGAATAAACTTTAAAAATGTATTCAGTATTCGGAGATTTTTTGCAGGAAATTCTGTTCCCACATACAAGCGAAGTATTCGGTTTGCTAATGTAAATCATCGTGAATGACAAAATTTTCCTGGTTTTCTCATGGACAAATCAGAAGAGCACTTTCCAACAGAGATTGAATTATGCATTTCTAAGAAATATTTTGGGTCCACACTTAAATCATCCTAAATTTCTAGTAATGGAATGTTATTTTCAATAGGTGAAAATTCAATCACTGGAAGTACATAGCAGTTTTCTAGTTGTTTACCTATTTCTCCTCCAAATTCATTTGAACTTTTATTTTTTCCATCTAGGAAACAAAATAGGTGATGTAGGGACAGTTCATTTAAATTATTGACTTCAACAACATTCCATGTCACACACAAGTAGTAGAAAGGATTGTTAAATTAGTTACCGTGTCATCCTTGTCCGTTCGTGGTAATTCTGCAGGAGATGCATTGGTAAAAACAAAAATACATTCTCAAAAGATAATACCAAAATTTGAAACAATAAAACAATTCAATGTGTCAGTGAAATAAGTAATAGAAACCAAGTGTGATTACTATGGACTTTTGAAAAGCATGAATATTTTTTTTCAAAATAACGTTTTGCCTTTATAGACATTACATTAATATTTTTCGAAATAAGTGTGATTTGTTTAATTTAACTAAACTCCGTCAATTAAAAATTGTTTTTCTTTCATTCCAATGTGTATTATAAGAATATGTTACTGTAAAATTAATATGATGAAAATCGCGAAATTCCACAAAATCAGTTGTTCTGTTATGGCATCTAAAAATTAGAAATACTTAGAATATGCGAGTTTTCTGTCAAAATATCATATTTTGAATATTTTATTTACAGAAAATATACATTATTTTAATTTACTATAAAAGAAATTAACAAAAAATACAAATATAATCACTTTTTCATAAAAATATCCACTTTGAAGCCCTTTGCGGCACTTGAAAATATTTTAGTAGAGCAAAAAGATTTTACATTCTTAATTTTAATTTTAAAAGACAACTTTTGAAAACTAGAGCACATTGAAATTCCGAAAAAAAAAGTTTCGTTCCACCGTGATGTCCGAGTGTCTTTTAAGTGCCTCGTCCTTAAGTGCCTTTATGTGTACTATTTTTATGAAGTAAAACGTATTATTTAATCAGTTTAGCAGGTCTCCTGACTAAAAAGAATGTTTAAATTACATATTTTGCTACTTTTTTGTACTACAAGTGTATTCAATTTCAAAATAATTGAGAAATTTTTTCAAAAATTTAATAAAAACCAAAAGTTTGCCCTTCTTGCGCTAACTGAAAACATGCACCAATTACGCTAATATTTAATTTCCGTCTTTATTTTTTTAAAAGGCAACTTTTGAAAACTAGAGCATATTGAAATTTTAAAAAAAGTTCTTTTCGTTCCACCCTACTGTACAAGGAGTAAAATTTTGAGGGAAAAAAATTTCAATCCAAGTCGGCAATTAACGGAAAAATTTTCACCGTAGGTTACCATTGAGACTTTCGAATCCAGTAAGGCTGCTATCAACTAGTCTTAAAGAAATTTCTTTATGACTGCTTTAAAAGAGTATTGTCCTTGAGAACAAAACAATATGGTATGTCAATTAAGGATTCCAATTTTAAAAAGTTAGTCCACGCACAGGAATTTTTGATAAGAAGAAAAGATCTGGTATATTAACTGGAAATTAAATATGAAAGAGAGGGTGTGTCTCAATTAAAAATTATTACAAAAAGAAAGGGACGTTAAAAGAATAATTAAAAATATTTTATTATATTTTTTCAAGTTAACCGTACAATAAACTCTGCAGGCCTTGTAGACTTATGAATATACGTCGGTGGTGTGCTAACTTTATTCGGCCACGACACCATTTCTTGAAATCAAAATTCACTCGAGCCCCAATGAAAATATTTTGGAAGTATAAATTTCTTTAAAGGGACAAGGGACCTTCAAACTCGATTTTTTTTTTAATTTTCAATTTTTAACTCTATAATCAGAAAGGGAACAATTAATATTATCTTTTGCTAAAAGTAAGACCTTATAATTCAAAATAAGGAATTTTTGGTAGAAAAATGCCTTTTTTTCAAAAAAACCTTTCAAAAATGCTGTCTCCTTTTCGAAATGCTCCAAGCGCATCCCATATATTTTAAAAATCTTCAATTTTTTAATATAAGTTTACCATATATAAATAAACATAATTGTGCACTGAATTAATTTTTTTTTGAGTAAATCAAAAGTCAAAATGTGCCTGTTATTTTTTTTATGTTTTTGCATCTCTCTACTTTATTTTATGGTCCTTAAATTTGGAAAAATATGTTTTCAAAGGATAATACACAGTTTTGGGATAAAAACTGTAATAAACAATCGTAAGAAATTCAGAAGAAATCAGAAGAAAATTAAGGCGCATGGAGCTTTTTGAAAAATTCTAGTTATTTTGAATAATTATTTGATTAGTAGGTCTTATTCTTCCACAAAATACTTATTTGTGAATTCTAAGTGCATTCATTGTAGTACAACAAAATATTAAGTATTCTCAATTTGTTATATATAATAAAATATAAAAAAATTTTAAAAAACGGGGTACAAATTCCCTTGTCACCTTAATTGTGAAAATGTTAACAAAGATGTTAACAAAGCAAATTTTGACAAATTATTTTAAAAATCACTGATTTGTATATTTGGTGCAAAAATTAACTTTGCGTAATTACAATAAAAAAAATGTCTCGCTTGCCTTTTACACTTGTTTTGGCGAATCTCATGTGGCTAAAACTAAATATTTAAATATTAATCTGTACCTGCATTCAGGTTAAAACAAATAAAATTGAAATTACAAAAGAGAGTGATATCGATATATAAACTTTATATTAAAACATTAAAAATTAGAAACATTAAAAATTTAAAACTAAAATAGGTCGTTTTGTCATTAAATGTTTGTAAAAGTTTAGATTTAGATTTAATTCTTGGGGCCGAATGGGATGTACATTTAGAAACAATATCATGCCATATATTTTAACGCATTAAACAAGAAATATATATATATATATATAGACTAGCTGAAAACCCGTACTTCGCTACAGAATACATTTAAATTAAATACAACCTTCAATGTATACAGTTAATGCCAAAAATATGTATATATATATATATATATATATATATATATATAGAGAGAGAGAGAGAGAGTAGAGAGATAGATAGATAGATATAGATATAGATATAATTATATGATAAATGCAACGGTCAATGTATGCAATTGATGTTAAAAAAAACGAAAAAATATATTTATAGAAAAATTGTTACGGATATTTTTATAGACAAAATAATGTAGAAGAAAATATTCAAATTAAATCTAATAGAACATACTAAAGAATATAGTACAGATAATATAGTACAGTTTGAGGAACATTTATTTTACTGTATGTTAATATTTTTTTAAATAATGTCCAATCGTCTGCCGCATTAGCAAGAAAATTTTTTTTGTCTATTTCATTGCTATGCGCGTGACGCAAAATTAAAAGAAAAGGAACCACGTGATCAGCATTTAATAAAATAAATTCTAAAAATTAATCTTTAAAAATTCACCAAAAATCAGAAAATGGAGGTAAAGATTCGAAAAAGATTTCATTTTAAAGGCATTTTTATAATCTTTTTTATGATATAAATTTTATAACCCTCAGATTATTATTTTAAATGCAAACTTTAAAGAATGTTACAAAAACAGTTTAAAAATCTAATTTTAAAAAAATCTAAGAAGAATTTTTCAAAAATCTCTTTTAGTGCACCCCTACACTATAAGAAGAATCGCCAAGCAAAATTTCAGCCCTTTATGTCCAGCGGTTTAGTCTGTGCGTCATATGTCAGTCAGTCAGTCAGTTATGGAACTATTATATATATATATATATACTAGCTGAAAACCCGCGCTTCGCTACGGAGTACATTCAAATTAAATACAACGGTCAACGTATGCAATTTATGCCAAAAAATAAATATATATATTTATAATAAATGCGATGATCAATGTATACAATTGATGTAAAATATATATCTATCTATATATATATATATTTATAAAAAAATCGTAAGGGATATGCATTTTTTTGGGATAATATCCAATCGTCTGCTGCATTAGAAAGAGAAAAAAATATTTTCTTTGTCTATTTAGTTGTTACGCACGTGACGATAAATTTATTGAAAGTTCCAGAAAAAGAAATCACGTGATCAGCATTTAATAAATTAAATTCTAAAAATAAATCTTTAAAATTTCACAAAAAATCAGGAAATGGAGGTAAAGAATCGAAAAAGATCTCATTTTAAAGGAATTTTTATGATCTTTTTCGTGATATAAATTTTATAACCCTCAATGTATTATTTTAAATGCAAACGTAAAAACAGTTTAAGAAACAGCTTAAAAATTTAATTTTAAAAAATCTAAGAAGAATTTTTGAAAAATCTTTCTTAGTGCACCCCTACACTATTAGAAGAATCGCCATGCAAAATTTCAGCCCTTTAGGTCCAGCGGTTTGGTCTGTGCGTTGTATGTCAGTCAGTCAGTGAATGAATGAATGAGTCAGTTACGGAACTGTTTTATATATATAGATAGATTATAGAAGTATAGATACACATTGATATCTCAAAATTAGAGTAAGAGATGAAATAAAAATACAAAAATAAAAAAAAGGATTTTAAGTAAAGAATGTTTTTTTAATTATTTTAAGCACCTAAAATAATATTCAAATTAATATTACGTTACTTAATAATTGTGTGCACGGCCGCCATCTTGCATTTTTTGCGCCAACTTGGCGATTTTACCGTGTTTTGAGGAGTGGAAAATTTCTCGCCAATGTGTTTTAAGCGGTGTTTTCAAAACGCTGGACTTTGAATTTTTTTAGCTTTTTTAATAAAAACCACCTGTTTAAATTATGAAACTTAGAAAAATTTTTGAAAATCATTTAAACGTTGGACTTAGATTTATTTTTGGGTTTTTGATAAAAACCACTTTTTAAATCATTCTCAAATATTGGAAATTTTGGGTTTTTCTTTTAGCTTTTTTAATAAAAACGACCTTTTTAAATTGTGAAACTTAGAAATATTTTTGAAAAATCATTTAATCGTTGGACTGAGATTTTTTTTGTCATTTTTAATTAAAAACTACCTTTTCAAATTATGATCCATATGAAAAATTTGGTCAAATAAATTTTACTTACAGATAAAATTTCAATGCCATCTATTCAGTTTGCCCTAACTCTTTGACTAATAGCAATGAATCACCAAAATATTATGCCAATATATTGTTAATTAGAAAAAAAATACAGCATTTTCGTACCACCTAAATAACTTGCAATTTAAAAATTATCCAAAAATTCAGCTTTGAAAAATGTAAAATAATTATGAACCCATAAATTTATGGTGAGTAACCAGATCATCCTCTCTCTCTCTCTCTTTTTAGGGCATTGTGGTAATGAAATTTTACTTCAGATTATTTGACCTTAACCAAATATTTGGTGCATACAATAAAATCGGGACAAGGATTATTTGACCATTTATCCTGCTGTATTGGAAATAAGAAAAAAAAACCCTTTTCCTACACCAATAACTTAACCTTAACTAACTTTTTAACTTAGGTTCCTGGGGAGAGAGAAGTTGAACTTCAGTTATTTATATTTATTTGTAATCCACTACAACTTGGAATTATAAAATATTTTAAAATATATTGTATTTAAAATGTATACTGTATTTTACTTTTTACGAAAAAATGATGGCAGATAATTTTTACTTCAAATAAATGAAATGGTGTATCATTATAGTATACTAAATGACAATCGATAAACAAAATTAAAAGCAACTTAAATTTAATAAGTTAACGAAAAATTGATAATGGATTCAAAAATTTTCAACAAAAGATTAGTTTTAAAAATAATTTACTCTTTTGAGTATAGTCAATTTGACAAAGATTTCCAGGTCAAGGCCAAAATCTGACCTAAAATTATCATACTGTAATTAAAAGATCACATCAGAAATAACTGTTTGATCTTAAAATTAGAGAATTTGACATTGGGTTATTTTTACCAGAACGCAATAATTATCGCCATGCGAAATGCGCCAAACCCTGGCGGAAAAATCCAAGATGGCGGCCGTGCACACAAATCTAGAGTATCCCCCCTAACTTTATTTCTACTGATCAGATATACATAATATATAGCCTATGTCCATCTGGAATAATGTACCTTTCAAACAGTGAAAGAATTTTTCAAATAGGTGCAGTGGTTCCGGAGATTACCCTCCACGTACAAAATCGCTCTCTCTCTTTATATATAAGTATAGATATATATATATATATATATATATATATATATAGATAGATAGATAGATAGATAGATAGATAGATATACTCATATCTGTATATATGTTGAGCGATAAACACAGAGAGAGATAAATTTTCCCAATTAATTTAATCCACAAACTGATACAGAAGATCCGTATTGGCAAAAGGCATAAACTTTCGTAAAATGGGGGACACGTATGACAACATTATTCCCAACATCAACCGTGATTTAAATGACCTCTTTTAATGTCTGCGACGTTCTCACAGGTAGAAATAATAAACCCAGGATAAAAATCGTTTGGGGGAATTTATACACAAAGGTTCTTTTATGAAATTCCATATTATTTCGTTCTTGAAAAGATTGTATAAACTCTACAAAGAGTGCCCCATCTCCTCTTTTATTCAAAGAGATTTCACTTGGCTGGAAAAACGAAATTCCATTTGCCTTGAATTCTCTTGAAAGCAAATGCTAAGCAAATTATTCGACGTTTTTTTTTACGTTACTTTAGATTCATGTGAAGCCAAAGCACCAAATGTATATAAATATGGGTGACATGTTTGCGGTATCATGTACAGGATTTGAGGCTTTTAAAAATTCTAAGAAACATCCTGAGTTTAATCTAAAGTATGTCCTTTGAATCTGAAAGGCAATGTAGATACTTTTTGGAGTCATGTATGAAATGATATACTTGACTTGATATATTTAAAATGGATCCCTACATGTTTAATGCTGAAATTTGCTCTGTTTTTCCATTCCTTTAATCGACTGCAACACGAAAAATAATATATGTATGTATATATATATACAGGGTGTCCCATAATGATTGGCACAAACTTCAAGGGGATGTAGGGCATGTCAAAAGGTTTCAAAATTGCATAGCAACCCATGGTCGCAAATTTCATGGGAAAGTGGTATCAGAGGTACAAGAAATGAAGGAATACGAGACAGATATTATCAGAAATATTTATTGCTCATAAATAGTATTTATGCTGTTGTAGATAACACAATTTCAAAAGGTTACAAAAAATGGCCAAAGTTTCCACCATTACAAGAGATGCGAGCGTTACAGCGACGGACCATCGATTGGAGGGCATGTTTGAAACACCTTGATTTGCTTGGATATCTGAAGCAGCGCAAACAATTCTTGCAACCCAGATCCATTTCATATTCGACATGTGTCTTATACACAGCACCTTTAAGTATACCTCAAAGAAAGAAAATCTAGTCTGCTCAAATCCGGAGAGTGTGGGGGCCAGGCAACCAGGTCCAAGCAAATCCAGGTGTTTTCGAACGCGTCCGCCTTTCCATGGTCCGTGACTGTAACACTTGCATCTCTTTTAACGTTGGAACCTTTGAGCATCTTTTGTAACCTTTTGAAATGGTATCATCTACCCCAGCATATGTAGTATTTATGAACAATAAATATTTCTGATAATCTCTGTCTTGTAGTCCTTCATTTCTTGTACCTCCGATACCACTTTCCCAAGACTTTTGCGACCATGGGTTGCTGTGCAATTTTGAATCCTTTTGACATGCCCTACCTCCCCCTGAAGTTTGTCCCAATCATTATGGGAACCCTGTATATATATATATATATATATATATATATATATATATATATATATATACAGGATGTTCCAAAATCCGACCTACAAATTCGGAGGGGTGATAGTAGGCATCAAGATGAGCAATAATCACTTAGGGATGTATGGCCGGCAACACAAACCTGACGCTGGAAGGCGCTGTTTGCTTAATCGGACCGTACCTCTTGCCAACTCCACTATATGGCCGCAAACCTGATCAGCTAGAGGATAAACAAAGATGCAGAAATGATTGGCCAACATTCCTGCATCTTTGTTTAGCCTCTTAGGTTTACGTTTCCTTGCCTACATTCCTTTCTGATTTTTTTTGTTTTGTTTATGATTCTGTTGAGTTTTCTACACCCTCCAAAAAATGCGATATTTCCAGCCATCTAGTGGAGTTGGTAAGAGGTACGGCCCCATTAAGTAAACAGCGCCCTCTAGCGTCAGGTTTGTGTTTCCGGTCATTCATTCCTATGTGATTATTGCTCGTCTTGATGCCTACTATCCCCCCTCTGAATTTGTCGGGCGAATTTCGGTACACCCTGTATATATATATATATATATATATATATATATGCAAAGATTCTCGAACTTGTATCAAAGCCTACAAAGAACTTTGTAAGATGAGTCTTGCAATATAATCATCGCAGAGGAGAAAGATTAGTGTTAAATTATTATCTTACATCTGCAGCATGTCTTTAAAATCAAGTATATGAAGAACGTGCCCTTTGTGTGCAATGTGTGCCCTGAATCTCTTAAATTGGAAAAAAAAAGAAGGTTTAAGCCGATGAGTTGGTTAAGGTTATTAATCGATGTGAAGTCCAAGCCATTTGCTGTGGACCTCCCCCTCTCCGTTGGCGGGCCACTATAACTATTCATTTTGTGTGCACATGAAAGGAATATTAAAAGTTAAACAATGAAATTAAACGGGACATAAAGATGTTACCGAAAAATGTTTCCGAAACTTTATCGGGAGGGGAGGGTTTGTACCACCCCCCCCCCTCCCACTAACCCTGAATGGAGGTATACCGAAACACAAAATTGTCTGCTGGGGGAATAAACGCATCGGAAACATCTTCGTTAACATTTCTTCCCCTACAAACACCTAGAAACCTTTTCGGGCGACAGTTTTAACCTGCTCGGCGTAAACACGAGAGCTTTCAGAGGCACTTATCGAGTCTCGCACCCAGCACCCTAAGTATCGAATCCTTACGCGCTAACCATTAGGGTGCCCAGGACCTTACAGAGACGTTATAGATTTAGCTAAATACTTTTTGTATGAAAGGTATATATAAGCGCTTTTATATGGGAGGCACATAATATGAGGCACACAACGTCCCGAAAGTAGTAGTCAGTGGATTGTCATGATTTACACCTTTCTACTCTGATAACAGACACTCAACTACAGTACGCGATAGTCACTATCACACGCTGGCCTTTCTATCTCTCCTCTGTTCACGTGTTCTGGTTTTATTTCACTGATTGCATGCGATATCAAATGATCGGAATTCGAACAAACGGAAGTCTAGAGACAGTATTAGGCATACAATTTGACTGTGACAAAGAAAAAAGAAATAAAGCGCAAACATAAATCAAACCATAACACCTTTGCTGAAGTCACAGCGTCACTTTCATGTAGGGTACTTTTATTGTGAAAAACAAGGGACTGAAATAGGTGAAAGTTTACCACCACAGACATTTTTTAATCCATCGATTATGTAAAATCAAAAGGGAAAAAAAGGAAGATTTTTTTCTCTTTGCAGTAATTATATATCAATTTATAATACAGTAATTAAACATGAAAATGAAAGGGAGAAAATGAAAAAAATCAGGAAGTTCATTATTCATTGATAATAAAGTCATGAAATATGTATAGCTACTTTATTTTAGATGGAAATTTGATGAAAATTTCTAATAATTACGGAGGAAATGATGAGAATCTGTGGAAAATTGTGACAAGCAAAATTATGACCTCTAATCTATTTTATTTAATAAATATAATAATAATTACAAGATAAAAAGAACTTTTTATATACCATGTTTTTAAATTTTCTGTTGAATCATATATACTTGACAATTCTGTGTAGTTAATTTGAGTTTAACTTTTCGTTCCCGTCCCGGCCGATAGATGGCTGCACCAGTCTACGAAACAAAATTAACTGAAAATGAATTCAATTTTGCTTAAAGATGGCTAAAAGTATTAAAATAATGCCTTTTCATCGTGTTCTGAGCAATTCTAGCAAATGTCTAGCTAGTCGGGAAGTTAGTTAAAAATCGATTGCAAGATTTGTACTGGATAAACACACACACAAACAAGAAAGCGAGTTAATAAAAATATGGTAAAAATGACAATAAATTTTAACTATAAACACATGTAGGTCCTTTCAAAAATAGACTCTCATATATACACTTTCCGATATTTGACCCAATCTTGCATAGTTGTTGTCATTGTTGCTGTCACTAATTCACCCCGGATAAATCTTAACTATGTCCATTAAAAGCCGCAGGACGGAGAGATGCAGCTGCTGTTCAGCTCCCAACTATTCGGCGACATCTGGTAGACTCGTACTATCTTCTCCCCGCTACAAACCACATGGAGGAAATTTCCACTTTACCTATTTAACGTATCCATACCCGGCTTAGGTGAGAGAAATCAGTAAGAATTGCAGGGATTCTAACAGGGCACCCTCTGTACCAATTTCCGACACGCTGACCACTAGGATGCCCTGGGCCAAAATCATACATAATGTATTTGTTTACGTGTTCTAAGAGAACATTATTTGACCTAATGAAGTTTCTTTCAGACTTATGCAGTCGAACCCCGTTATAACGAACTTCAAGTGACCAAAGGTTTTGTTCGTTATATCCGGTGGTTCGCTATATCCGAACCGTTAAGAAAAATGCTAGAGTTCACAAAATGTATAACTCATTAATTG
Source organism: Dolomedes plantarius (assembly GCA_907164885.2). NCBI lineage: Eukaryota > Metazoa > Arthropoda > Arachnida > Araneae > Dolomedidae > Dolomedes > Dolomedes plantarius. The sequence goes on along the minus strand of OU015496.1, from coordinate 33,370,047 downwards.
CTATGTGTATTCAATAATGATCTATTGAGAAAATTATTAAATCTATTAAAAATGATCATTAATGATTCACTGCTTTGATGCAGAAATAATCGGTTTTCTTCTGCTAACGTGATGCCTATTTCAAAAAAAAAGTTATGAATTTCTTTGTCCAATACATCGAATGACTCCAACAACCTTTCTTCCACTGTTTGTGTAGACAAAAACTTATTATTGACACTCGTCGCTGCTGTAGCATCTGAGATGGTGGGGATTTCGTCATTTATGTGCTCCTCTTCATCAGCGTCAGAATCTTCAATTTCAGAATGATTCATTCTTATTTTTTCCACAATGTCTTCATCAGTCGGATTTTCACATGCACTGACTTCATCATCACATGTTTCGAACAATTGCATGTCACAATCTGAGAATGATGAAATTTTGTGCTTTTCTATACACATCGCGATAGGTAAATCCTCACCTCATCATCTTCTTCTTCAACATTCGTTGAATCTTCAACACTCTTAAAAAGTTTTTTTTTTAAAAATCAGTAGTCTACTGAAAAAAAGGTTCGTTATAGCCAATTCTTAAGATTTCGGAGGTTCGCTATAAATGGATAAATTGGCATTAAATACAATAGGAAAATTGCGGGACCAAAATTTTCGTTCGTTAAATCTGGGAGTTCGTTTTATACCGGGTTCGCTATAACGGAGTTCGACTGTAGTTAGTTATCCGGTGAGTAAATATCATATTTAGGCATTGTGGGATAAGCTGAGTCATACAGTATTACATCGCATTTCCATTTTCATATCAAACTTTGTAAGTGGGTAATTATGGTACGTACCAAAGGGAATAATTCATCCGACTGAGAATGTTTAAAGTATTATATCTGATTTAGGTAGTAAATTAATGAAAAATCTGGTGCATTCAACACTTAGAAATTTTTATAGTTGAAACTTTAGCCCAAAATCATTAAAACCAAATTTCTCATCCACCCCGCCACAGGTTAGTTAACTTGAAGCGAAGTATCAGCTGTCCTTCATATACCTTCTTTGCCCATGTTAAGCCGTGGGGGTTTTATTCTCAGTATATTTCTAATGACACATTAAAAATATTTTCTTTTAGTTTTGTTCTTTGCGCCTGAAAGCAAGGCATTAAATGCCCTGAACGCGTTTTTCAAAATTATTTTTTTTAATAATTTAAATAGATTTTTAAACAACATAAATAATTAATAATTACCGTAAAACCTTGACTATAATACGCACCCATAACTTTTCAATATTTTATTTAAAAATCGAACAAATATTTATTAACATAAATAAAATTTCTAATAAAAATAAACGAAAACGTCAAATTCGGTAGAAAAAAAATTAAATTTTTAATTCAAAACAAACAATACTGTGAAATTACCAGTCTTAACTACTTTTACTAGTATACAGCTCATCTATTGTTTGTCGTTTATTCAATGTTTAAAACTACATTTTTTGTACAAGAGTATAATACTCACCCTCATTTTTACCCACTAAAATGTGAAAAAAAAGTGCGTATTATACTCAAGATTTTACAGTAAATTCTCTTTTTAAAAAATATTTGAATTTTCTAGTGACATTTTAGGTATCATTAATTTAATGTCGTGTAAAATATTTAATACAAAACTTTCTAAATTTAAAAAAACATTATTTGAATTTCTATTTTACGTTGCAAAAAGCAGTATTTTGATTATGCATTTGCTAGTGTGTGATGAGTGAATGCATATTTCTGTGGCATGTTTCTGAAGGAATCTAAATTTCTGAAACAATGTCTTCGGGAGGTATAAAGGACAATGCAATTTAGATTCTTTCATTTTTAGAGAGTTCTACGGTCAACTTTTGCTACACGATTGCTCATTAGACAAGGACCTACAGTTTAAAGCCGATTCTGAATGGCTACAAACATCCATGTCAACATTCGGACTCGAACCCCCCCCCCCCCCCCCCCCCCCAGACTCTGGAACGTAATGCCAGCGCCCTAGACAGCGTCGAGCAAATAAAGAACGATATGAAGAATTCAGAAAATATAGATATAGAAATTCTTATATTTCACCAAATCTAAAAACTCGCCAATCGAATAGGAGAAACTAAAAATCGAATTGACGAATCGAATCGAAAAATGGAATAAAAAAATACATTATAAGAATTCGTCTAAGAATCGCCAAATCTTTCAAAAAAATGCATTCCCTTCGAAAATACATATTTCCGAAGGAATCTATATAACTGGAAGGAACTCAACGAGGAGATAAGAGATTTGCGAAGTCAACAAATGCGCCTCTTTAAAGCGTAAAATACAACTGAAGTTTAAAAAAATACCGCATCCTAGTACATGAAGGCTTTGAGTTTCCTTTCACCAAATAACTTATATCAATTCTGAAGAAGGAAGAAAAAAAGGCTAATGAGGGGACTATCAAATTATACCATCAAGATGCACCTGCCCGTATGTTATAAAGATATCCCCCATAATTAAGTAACTCCTCGCCGACACGTACCAAATGTAACGACCTGGATGATTTCACATGATTAATTTAGGGGGGTCAAAGAAGCGCGTGAGTAATTAATTAACCACAGCACGGGCTACAAACCAGTTTGGGGCAAGTTCGGATTTCCATTACAAAAATTGCCCGCTTGTTTTGGGTGAGGCAGGTTAACAGAGGGGTCAGGAAAGGCTCTTCCACTCTTTTTGCATAGAGCCAAATGAAGGCAGATTGGCGGAGTTGTGCATAAATTATAAAGCTGTGGCTTATTAGCGTGATAAATAGCTGAAAGGTTAACAATAATCGCTCTAAAACTGGTGCACTTGATTCTTCTTCCGAGTGCAAAATCACAGTTTATGAGAAAATCGCTGTCTCAAAAATAATAATAATAATAAGGCTAGAATACCGTATTTTTCGAACCCTAAGACCAATTTATGAGAGGTTGTTTCGAAAAGAATATTTTCTGTTAGGTTTACAAAGACATTTGTAATTTCTTACTTAATAAACACACACGCACACACACACACACACACACACATATATATATATATATATATATATATAAAAGTGTCGAAAGCAAATAAGTTTTTCTAAAAAACTAGAACATCATTTAGAACCGTAAGCGTAATCTATAGCACTAAGCTGCTAACAAATTAGTTACTAAATAAGCAATGAAAATACTAAGCAGAAGTAGAAGAAAGAAGTGACCATACCTACACGGATTTAAGAATAAGAGAATGAAATTCATAACATAAATGGAAGTTTTGTAGTTAATGACCGGGGGGAGTTGTGACACCCCACTCCGATTAAACAAAGTTTTAAGCCAAGGCAACACTCTAGGAAGTCTGCTACAAAACTGAGACCTTTTTATAGAAAAGAAAAATATAAAAGACAAAAGAACCAAAAATAACTATATTACTTAAAATACTAACACTAAACACAACTTACATATTCATGACACCAAGACACCGACTCAACCCCCTAATGCATCGCCGTCATTAGCACTGTTCACTTCAGGCTCATTGAACCCTATAGAAAATCGACGTCCACGGTCGCAGTCAACTATGTTAAAAAAGCGAGTTAAAATGCATTTTAAAAAGTAATAGGGAAATCCCTTATCACTTGCGACCAGTAGGAATTTATTGATTTTATAGTCCATTTGTTCTTGATTTGAATGTAATCTTTTGCATCTAACCAAGTAGTTTAAAATTATGTTGCGTTTAATGTTTTTATGTACAGCACTATCCCAAGACATAATACGAACGGTGTTAAATGTATAGCTATCACGTCTGTCGTATAGTTTATAAGCAATGTTTTGTTTTTTATCAATATAAAGGATAAGATCAAGAAAAGCAATTCTCCCAGTGTTGTCACGCTGGGTTTCCACAAGTTTTAAACCGCTAGGGTAAAATCCCAAATCCAATGAATTAAAATTGTTATTTAAACATACGAGAATGTCGTCAACATACCTAAAAATACAATTTCATTTAGCAACATAACACCCTTTTCATAATGGTGCAAATAAATGTCAGCCATAGCAGAAGAGCAACCTCCCCCCATAGGCACACCATGTATCTGTCGATAAAAATTTTCCCCGTTGTACAAAACAGTTTCAAATAATACGATGTCTAAAAGGGCATTAAATTTTTTCAAAGATATAAATTCTTTTAAGTCATAAGGTTCATATAACCCGATAATAATATCGTAGAGGTCCCTTGGGTTTATAGAGTTAAATAAATCTTCAAAATCAAAAACTTTTTATGTCTGATATCACCAGTACCCTTCAACTGTTTTACTACGGTATAACTATTTTTAATAAAATAAGCACCTTCAGAAATGAATTTTTTTATAACTGTATTAAGTATCGTTAAAAGTTTATTATTGGCTATAGTTAAATATGTATTACAACCTATTGTAATTGATCGAAATTTAATCGGAGATTTATGAAATTTAGGGATTAATACGAGATATGGAAATTTTATTTGTTGTTGTATTTTAATACCGGCTCTACGATATAAGGCTCTTATGCGATTTTCAACAACACAACGTGTAGAATTAAGAATTTTATAGATGTTAACATTTTGATATTGTTGATATAGATAGTCACTATAAAATTTTTTACAGATAAATGCAAAGTTTGATGCGACTTTATCCACATAAGTTATAATATATTCACACTGCAATTGATAGATAGAAGGACGCAAGTTTTTTAATGAACCTTTATTATCATTACAAGTTATCCCACAATAGGTATCATTAAAATCCCTTAAGAAATGGTGTTTCCATTCATTAAAAGCTACATCCGGCATGCTATATTTAATAGCAGTACAATAAACGAATTTATCTAAATTTTTTCTAAAGGTAGGTAACACATTACCATGATATCCGATGCGATAGCCAGTACCTTTTTCCAATATGTCGATCAGATCGGGATTATTAGAAACATTAATGTCGCCACTGATGACATGACCATAGTGTGCACTAAAATCTATCTCATTTTCGTTGCAGCTACATAATCTTAGAGATTCTTTAAAAATAATTTTTGGAAAACATATTATAATTGAAAATAATGGTGTTTAGTGTTAGTATTTTAAGTAATATAGTTATTTTGGGTTCTTTTGTCTTTTATATTTTTCATTTCTATAAAAAGGTCTCAGTTTTGTAGCAGACTTCCGAGAGTGTTGCCTTGGCTTAAAACTTTGTTTAATCGGAGGGGGGGGGTCACAACTCCCCCCGGTCATTAACTACAAAACTTCCATTTCTGTTGTGAATTTCATTCTCTTATTCTTAAATCCGAGTAGATATGGTCACTTCTTTCTTCTACTTCTGTTTAGTATTTTCATTGCTTATATATATACATATATATATATATATATACACAGTGCGTCAAATAAGTTTTAAGACTCGTCCCAGAGCGCAGGTTGTAAAGGCGCTGTTAGTGTAAATCCGCATGCGTCATAACGTCCATCGTCTACTGGCACACTGCTAACAAGTTGTGCGCATTTCGTTAAGTAGTTGAGAGAAGTCGAGCGTTTATTGGAGAAGTGAATTTTTTTCATGTTGATTTTTTGAGATGGAGCAAAGAGCTGAAATTAAATTTATCGCAAAACTTGGCAAAAATGCTTCGGAAACATACCAACTCATGAAACAAGTTTACGGTGACTGTTGTTTAAGAAGATCAAATGTTTTTGTGTGGCACAAATGTTTTTTGGACGGAAGAGATACGGTAGAAGATGATCAGCGTAGTGCAAGACCAATTTCATCTAGGACACCTGAAGTTATTGAGAAAGTACGAAATTTCGTAACAAACGATCGCTGTGCATCACTGAGAATGATGGAAGGCTCTTTAAATATCATCAAAGATACAATTCGAACCATCCTGCATGAAGATTTGGGCAAAACAAAAGTGTGTGCTAACTTTGTTCCACACACTCTAACCCTTGAACAAAAAGCAATGAGAAGTGCACATCACGGAGACATTATTTCAGCCCCTGAAAACGATCCAAACTTCTTGAAGTCCATTGTTACAGGTGATGAAACCTGGTGTTTTCAATATGATTCTGAAGCAAAGCGAAAATGTGCCTAATGGAAGTCACCAAATTCACCGCAAGCCAAAAAAACAAGAAAAGTTCCATCCAAAATCAAAACAATGTTCATTACATTCTTCGATAGTAAAGGTATTATCCACAAAGAATTTGTTCCAACTGGACAAACAATTACAGGTCAACACTACTTAGCTGTTTTAAAGCGTTTGATGGCCAGAATTCATCGCATTCGTCCAGACTATAGGACTGAAAGCAGTTGGTGTTTGTTACACGATAATGCACTCAGTCACACCTCCCTTATTGTTCGTCGATTTTTGGCAAAAAATAATGTCTGTGTGTTGAACCATCCACCATATTCACCTGATTTAGCAACCTGTGACTGATCCTTATTCCCAAAACTTAAAATGAAGTTAAAAGTGTGTTATTTTGAGGATATTTCGACCATACAAGAAGCTTCGACGTGTGCTTTGCAGGCCATTTCACAAAGTGATTTACAATAGGCGTTCGATTCATTAATAAATCGCTGTAAAAAGTGCATTGAAGCCGGAGGGTCCTATTTTGAATAAAAAATCAAAAAAGGTATTAATTTCTTGTTTCCCTTTCTTTTTACGGACCCAGTCTTAAAACTTATTTGACGCACTGTGTGTGTATATATATATATATATATATATATATATATATATATATATATATATATATATATATATATATATACATACATACATACATACATACATACATACATACATATATATATATACATACATACATACATATATATATATATACATACATACATACATACATACACACATATATATATACATATATATACATACATACATATATATACGTATATACATACATACACATATATATATATATACATATATATACATACATATATATACATATATATATATATATATATATATATATATATATATATATATGTGTGTGTGTGTATATTTATATGTATATACATATACATATATGTATGTACTATTTTATTTACACTGGGTTTAATTTTTCATGCAGAGTTCACAAGGCCAAAAGACACTGACATTTTTCCTTTACAACTTTTAGTGGTATAGTGATGAAAAGCTGAATCTAGCTGAATTCTGAGCAGTTTATTATAAATTTGTATATTTTTATGTTGTGTTTCCATTTTAATGATGTGTTTATCGTTTTGAATGATTTTTTATGCTATGTTATTTATGCTGTGTTTAATTTTTAAATCAATTTTGGCAAACAAACAGTCTTAGAATCCCGGGAATCGCCGGGTACTCCTGCCAGTAAATAATATGTATAAAAAATTAAAATATATGTTATGTATAAATAATAAAATATTCATTTTATTTTATTACCTTCGGACCATAAAACGCACTCCAAATTTAAGTCGATTTTTTTTATGTAAAAGGGTTCGTCTTATGGTCTGAAAAACACGGTACTTTGAATCTCATGTACAAAATTAAGTCCGAATTTTATCAGTACAATGGAAACAAAACAATATTGCAGTGAAAAAGTTTAACTTGTTTTTTATTTCATTACGTTATAAAAGATATGGTCGCTACGTTAAAGAAGTTGGATTATGTTAACTGAAATATTTTTTCCTTTATTTTGTTGTGAAAGATATGGTTTTATAAAGAAAAGTTGTAGCTAAAGAATGACACATTGATGATATTTAAATTAAAGTTAATTTCATTTTATTAAAGTGAAGTTTTATAAGTAAAGTAGAGATAAAATAATGTTTCACTGATGAAATTTAAATTAGGATTTCTTTTTGTTTAATTTGATTATGAAAGATATAGTTAACAAGTAAAGTGGTGGCAAAATACTATTGCATCGACGAAATTTAAGTTATAAAAAATAAAATTGTATTGAAGAAATTTATAGTGGTTTTTATTTTGTTAGATTATGAAAGATTTCGTTTTATAAGAAAGGTCTCTATATGAAATAAAGTTGGAGTAATGAAATTAAGTTTTTTTTTTCTTTTCTGGTTGTAAAAGGTGTGGCATTATAAGGTAAATCTGTGATAAAAAATTATTGCATCGATGATATTTATATCAAAGCTTACTTTATTTTATTAAAATATACTTTTATAAGTTGGAATAAAATAACGCTTCACTGGTGAAATTTAAATTAATCTTTATTTTTTTTTTGTCTGATTATGAAAGGTATAGTTTAACAAATAAAGTGGTGTCAAAATATTAGTGTAATGAAGAAATGAAAATCAATATTTCTTTTTTTTGGTCAGAAAAGATTGAGTTATATAAGCTGCGACGAAATGATATTGCATCGATGAAAATTAAATTAACTTTGTTTGCTTGGTTTGATCTGCCGATTAAATACTATAAACGGAAGAAAGTTAAGTCAGCATTAAACAGAATTATCTCTTAATTTTTTAGATGTCTTAAGTAAAAAAAATTCTACTCTTAAAATAATGATACTGCCGTTGTTTAAACAGATTGGTAAATAGAAAAGTGATATTTAGTTTGCTTGCGCAGCTTTTGATTAATTATTATGCAATTAAAGCAAAAAACATCCCTTTATTTACTGAAAGGGTATTTAGCTATAGAAAATATATATTTAAATCACTAAAGAGACGCAAATACTGTTAATTAAATACTATACTGCATAAAAGGAGTATAAAAAGCAGGCGCATAATATCTCGCAGGTGTACACAGTTTTAGGGCTAACAGTGGAACCCTAGAACAACTCCAGATTACATTTCTGAATCTGATGATCGCCAACTGATGTTCGGCGAAAACAACTTTTTCATTCTTAGCTTTTTTTTCTTTTTTTCTTTGGCTAACGTTCCTGGGAGCTGACAACATTACACCCCAGTCCGGTGTACATATGAATACAAGGAAATAGAAACACACAAATCACACAAACACAGAAGAATTTTATTAACAAACTAGCTGAAAACTCGTACTTCACTTCGGAGTACATTCAAATTAATTTCAACGGTCAATGTATGCAATTAATGCCAAAAAAATATATTTATAATAAATACAACGATCAATGTAAGCAATTGATGTAATATTAATATATATATATATATATATATATATATATATATATATATATATATATATATATATATATATATATATATATACACACTCATGGACAAAAAAATTAGCGCACCAAGAAGGAGTCGTCAAAATGAAACGAAATTTTACATACGTAATGACTACTTGAAATGACTACGTAATGACTTTTTGAAAAATTCTTTTTAGATTTTTAAAGAATTAAATGTTTGATCTTTTTTGTAACATTCTTTACAGTTTGCATTTAAAATAATAATCTGAGGGTTATAAAATTTATATCACGAGAAAGATCATAAAAATTCCTTTAAAATGCAGAAAGATATCCGCACTGAGATTATTCAAAAGTTGGTGTAGGTTGGTGAATATACACTCATGGACAAAAAAATTAGCGCACCAAGAGGAAGTCGTCAAAATGAAACGAAATTTTACATACGTAATGACTACTTTGATATAAGTAAATGATGAGAAAATCAAAGAAAAAGGATAATTTATTTCAGAGAAAAAGGCAAAAGAACGGAGGAGTTAATACTCCGTTGGACCCCCTCTAGCGCGAATGCACGATGCGATACGATCGGGCATTGAGTCATACAAGTTCTGTATGATATCTTGAAACATTTCGTTCCATATTTGCTGTAACCTTGCCTCTAGTTCGTTCAAACTCGTGGGATGCCCAACTCGTCGTCCCAAATGATCCCAGATATACTCGATTGGAGACAAATCTGGGGATCGGGCAGGCCAAGGAAGGGTAGTAACAGTGCGGAGACAGTCTTGTGACACCCTTGCCGTATGAGGTCAAGCATTGTCTTGTTGAAAAATGGCTCCTGGGAGCCGTTGCATGAGTGGCAACACATGTGGTTGCAGGATTTCATGAACATACCGCTGGGCTGTCATGGTGCCACGGAACAATACTAGGGGTGACCGTGTATTGTAGGCAACGGCACCCCATACCATCACACCAGCTGTGGGAGCTATGTGTCGCTGTACAGCAAAGGCAGGATTGAGGCGTTCAACACGGGCTCTCCACACACGAACACGATTGTCATCACTGCCTAGATTGAATCTGGATTCGTCGCTAAAGACGACCTGTTTCCATTCCGCTGCAGTCCAGTTTCCTCGTGCGCGGCAAAACTCCAAACGGAGGCGTCGATGGGTGGGCGTCAAGGGCAGCACACGGAATGGGCACCGCGATACCAACTGTCCTTCAGCCAGGCACCTTCGTATGGTTCGAGAAGACACAGAGGCCCCTAGTGAAGGTGCTACCTGTGCCTGGTCTGTCGAGGGCGTCCTGAGCCTGGTCTTTGTGTACATGACATCTCTCGGGTCCACTGGTCCCAAAACCTCCTCACAACACAATCAGAGCGGCCAAATTGACGAGCTACTCGCCTAGCTGACCACCCAGCTTCCATCATCCCAACGATTCTCCCCCTCTCAAACTGCGACAACTGCTTATATTGTCTTCGAACACGACGTAATGGCATGTCTATCTCAGCTCTTCCTTTGTAAATGATTCAGCACACTCAAACAAGCTTTGGTTACCTGTTTTATACTCCACAGAGTACGATGTTCAACGCCCTCTACCGGCTATACGTAATGCGCAATCACGCTACATTTCTAATCATTTGCATATCTCCCCGACATGTACCTTCATTGCAAGTTTCGTTACGATCCCGCAATTATTTCTTGGTGCGCTAATTTTTTTGTCCATGAGTGTATATATATTTATAAAAAATCGTAAGGGATATTTTTATAGACAAAATAATGTAGAAGAAAATAATCAAACACAATCTAATAGAACATACTAAAGAATATAGTACAATTAATATAGTACAGTTTGAGGAACATATCTTTTACTGTATTTTAAGATTTTTTTGGATAATGTCCAATCGTCTGCCGCATTTGCAAGAGGAAAAATATTTTTTTGCCTATTTTATTGTTATGGACGTGACGATAAATTTATTTAATGTACCAGAAAAATAAATCACGTGATCAGCATTTAATAAATTAAATTCTAATATTTAATCTTTAAAAATTCACCAAAAATCAGAAAATGGAGGTAAAGATTCGAGAAGTCTTTCATTTTAAAGGAATTTTTATGATCTTTCTCGTGATATAAATTTTATAACCCTCAAATTATTATTGCAAATGCAAACTTAAAAAAAGTTACTAAAACAGCTTAAAAATTTAATTTAAAAAAATCTAAGAATAATTTTTCAAAACTCTTTCTTAGTGCACCCCTACACTATAAGAAGAATCACCATGCAAAATGTCAGTTCCTTTAGGTCCAGCGGTTTGGTCTGTGCGTTGTATGTCAGTCAGTGACGGAACTGTTTTATATATATAGACGATGACAACGGCGATGGGTTGAAGCGCTCCTTTCTATGCGTGGCTCCATTTGCAGGCGGAAGACTGACCGGTTCCCCAGAATACAACCAAGTCTTATGCGGGAATCGAACCGCGCCCCCTTCGTTGCGGGCTGGTGCCTTAACCACTTCGCCATTTGTCGACATTCTTAGCTTGTTTTTTTTATTGAAACAATTGATTCATCAACTAAATAATTTTTTGGCTGCATGAGGGCTTATTAGATCAGCACCTACTGCTGAAAACCGATTCCGAACGGCTACAAACGTCCATGCCAGAGTGGGACTCGAATCCACAGTCTCGGGTGCCGATTGCCAGTGCCCTAACCATCCAACTAAATAATGCTTGCAGTCTGAACAATACAGAAAGACATTTCCGTAGAAATTCGTTTCATATGTCTAAGATTACGTAGGAACACAAGTTAGATCCGTTTCATGTATTCTGACTTCAGATTTTAACAAATATACGTAAAGGATTCAACTAGAAATTTTTGACATCCGCAGCTGAATAATACTAGCACAATTTTAATTCGATCTTAATTAAAAGAATATTTAAGAAAGGTAAAAGTGCAAACATAGGATTAATTGACTCCAGCTTTCTTTATATTATAACTGAGACAAAAAAATGTTACGTCATTTACCACGAAAGCTTCGAACATAAGATTTGGAGCTACTGAACCCTTGCATTGAATGTGCAAGTAATGAACACTTGCAAAGAATATGAGATCAAAATACAATTTATAACAACAGTGCGTGACATGTGAACATGCAAATACCATGGATTGGTATAATGACTATTTAAACAAAACAAAACAAAATAAAGCAAAGTTTCTATTTGAGACTTTGTTTAACCTCTCAAATAGACAGGTTAAACAAAGTCTCAAATAGAAATCTCTATGAGGAATGCCTTTGAGAGGTTTTTAACCTCTAAAATAGAGAGGTTAAACAACCTCTCTATTTGATTTGGTATGAACGTTTCCCTCTCGCTCCACTCTCGGTTTCTTTCTTGGCGAATCGTTTCCCTTTTTCGCCTCGCCCTAGAAAACTCCCAAGTTTCACTCCAAAAACTTTCTTCCACAAAAGTCTGTGAATGAGTATATATGGGCTTCATTTTACAATTGTATTTCCGTTCTTAAATACATATTTACACACCTGAGGTCAAAGGCATTCAGTCACAATTATTGAATTTTGCAGGAGAGCTCAATGAAATCCACTTTGTGTTTTTCACCTGGACACAACGATGAGAGATGGTGCCGTTTCTAACTGCCTAAATTGCATGTGTGTAAGCGTAAGAGTTATTGCTTTGTGCCCATGAAAAGAGCGCAAAACGTATGTCAGCCTAAAATCAAACAGTTTTGTAAAATAAAAAAGATCTGCTGCATTTTACCTCAGCTGGACAAATAGGTATTTAAGCAACTTTAGCTCAACTTTTCATTTCAAAAATGACCATGAGCTTGTTCATGTTGGTATTATTTCCTTTGTTTAGAAAACACATTTATAGGTGATCCAAGAAACGACCCCTTTCTGAATTAAAGTAATGAATACTAATTATCTCCATAAAAGGGCAACATATTCGTGCTCAAACTGAAGTTCTTTCGGAGGACCCGTCTCACCGTAAAATCTGATAGAGACTTAAAAAGTGTCTCGTGCCACTGAGACGTAAAGTAGGAAAGTAACTTTTTATTTTCCTGCTTCGATAACGAAGCAAAACGGAAAAATCAATCTCGTGGTTGAGTTATAGTTACTTAACTATCTTGTTAAGTTTATATTCCCATAAAATACATTCACTCCGTTATGAACGAGAAACGAATGTGCAAAACGGCAGAAAGAGTACTGATGAACAGTTCCTCAACATAATCAGTGAATAAAAGAAATTATGCCAAAAAAAAATCATTTCGCAAAAATGGGAAAGGAGGAAAATTTATCGCCCCGTGAAATCTCATTTGAATAAAACCAACCTTCAAGTCAATGAATCGGAATATAATTACAGAAAGAGAATGAAAAAAAATCTGTACATAAAAGTAATTCGATTGTATTAAATGTTTATTTGCTATCTTGTTAAGTAGCTGACTAATCTTTCATAACGAGGAAATTTCTTCCTTGGCTGGTTTTATTATGGGAACTCATTTATTGATTTTAACTGAAAGGAATTTCCAAATAAACAAGGGTTTAAGGTAATTTTTATTTGGTTATTTGCGCACCACATGTAATAATTTTTTTTTCCACTCATTGAGTCTTTGTATGCAGTGTCTCTTTATTGCATACAATTTTTCTTGTAATGTCACAGTGCCTTAACAACATTTAACTCTTTACATACAAATAAAATGAAACTCTCTATATTCAAAAGATGTTACTTAATATAGATAAAGTACAATATCTAAGTTTTTAAAAAAATTATATTACCAAATATAATACTCACTTTAAAACTGAACTTACATAATTATAAATTTTGTAATATTTGAGCTACAGGCACACGCGAAAAGAGATTCCCATTAGCGTAAAATTTTTACTGTTTACGTTAACTTAATAAACAAATGATGTATCAGAGTGGTCTTTGTACGCCAAAAAGTTAACAGAGAAAGAAAAATAACTAATTTCATCTATAACGAACCGATCCGTTTTTACGGGTCAGATTTTTGTATATGTTGTTGTTGTTACTAATGGCCCATATGAGGATAAATCCTACCAAGGTCCACTGAAAGCTGCATAGCGAATAGATTTGTCTACTGTTTAACTCAAGGTCACTCGGCACTTAAAGGGTCAGACACCAACTTTTTGCCCGGACTGTGTAATCCTAAAATCGACATATATATATATATATATATATATATATACACTCAAGAGACAAAACATTATGACCACCTCTACATTTTGCAATGAATTCGCCTGGATGACGTGGAAGGCACGTGATCAGGTGGAAGTGGTATTTAACTGCTGCTGGAGTGTCTGAAGAATCATTCTTTCACTTACTTCTGTGTGTGATGGGAAAGGCTGCGGATCTAAGCGAATTTGATAGAAGGCAGATTGTAATGGCTCGAAGGCTCAGAACAAGTATTTCCGAAACTGCACGACTCGTGGGTTGTGTTCGCGACCTACAGTTGTTAGTACTTATGCAAAGTGGATGAATGACGGCGAAACCAGCAGTAGACGACATGGTGTTCAACGTCCACACGCTGTCAAAGAAAAAGGTCGTCAGAGACTGTCTCGCATGGTGAAGCAAAACCGGAGCGAGACAGTGGCTCATCTGACAGCCCAATACAATGCAGGGCCAAGTAGAATAGTATCGCAGCACACTGTTCAGCGGACACTGTTGGATATGGGGCTACGCAGCAAACGTCCCACTCGTGTGCCTTTGCTGACCAAGCGTCATCGCCAACTGCGCCTGCGCTGGGCCCGGGAACATCGCGACTGGTCCATGGATCAGTGGGAAAGAGTTGCCTGGTCAGATGAATCACGGTTTGTCATTCATCACGCTGATGGCCGTGTCAGGATACGCCGTCTTCCAGGCGAACTGTTGCTCCCTCAATGTACAGTAGGTCATACACAGACCGGTGGTGGCAGTATTATGCTTTGGGGGACGTTCTCTTGGGCGTCTCTGGGACCCGTGGTTGTGGTAGAGCAGACCATGAATGCTACAGGGTATCTGAACATCATTGCGGACCAGTTGCACCCTTACATGGCCTCTGTTTTTCCAGCTGGAAATGGAATGTTCCAACAGGACAACGCCCCGTGTCACAAGGCTAAAATTGTGCTGGAGTGGTTACAGGAACATGATGCTGAATTCCAGTTAATGTCCTGGCCGCCTAACTCACCGGATCTCAATCCGATAGAACACATTTGGGATGTCATGGGACGGCAGATCAGAGTTCAAAGACCACCAATTCGCAATATCTCGGATTTGAGGGACCGTTGATTAAACATCTGGTACAATCTGTCTCCGGCCATCTACCAAGGACTTGTGGCATCCATGCCAAGGCGGGTTGAAGCTGTGCTGCGCGCCAAATGTGGGCCAACTCGTTATTGACAGGTGGTCATAATGTTTTCGCTCTTGAGTGCATATATATATATATATATATATACATGCATACATTTGTATATGCATATATATATATATATATATATATATACATATATGCAGAGGCTGTTCACACATTTTTTAGACGATGTATATTGTATTCACAAAACTAAATTACATAAAATTCTTGTGTTTTAAATGTTCATTTGACATCCCTTATTCTGAACTATCTTTCGACACCGCAATTTCCAGGATAATAATGCCTTTCGAAATGTCAGAAGAGGTATTCTATCCCATTCCTCCTGAACAGCTTTCGAGAGTCCTGTAAGGGTTTTGGGACGACGTTTGGATAATGCAGATTTTAAAAGTCCGAAAGCACAAAAATCCATAGGTGATACATCGGGAGATTTAGTAGGTATATCAGTGAAGGGATATGGCCTTGATACCAGTTTTTTGTTCCATTTCTTTTAGGAAATTTACAGTAGATTTTGATGTGTGACTGCTAGCTTTGTCCTGATGGAGTCTCACAGATTGATGGCACTGTGGGTAAAGCGATGGTATTTCATTCAGAAAAATTGGCGATAAAATATGTTCCTGATAGCATTTGGAGTTAATCTTGACATTTTTTTCCACTCTCTTTATTTTTAACGTGCCATTATAAGAAAAACCAGCAACAATCATGAATCCCTTAGAAAAACTTTCTTTCGATTCTTTGAACCATGTACTTAAATTCTTTTCTCCCCTTTTATCATAATAAATGGCTCTTTTTTTGTTACAATCATTTAAATACACCCATGATTCATCTATTGGGACAATTGTTTTCCATTTTTCTTTGGATAAGTGTTTCTCATATAGAATTCTGCAGCGTGTCCTGCGTTCAGCGATATGATTTGGAAGATGACGATGCACATTGCTTTTTTTTCTCTTTCTTAAGATTTAAATCAACGTTTATCCTTTTGTTTAGAGTGGACACCGATCATTTTAATGATTTTGCAACTGTCCTTTGACTAGGGGTATTTTCTTTTAACATTAAACAACGTAGCTTTGCAATAGTCGAAGATGTCCGTTTTTTCCTTGGATACTTGTTTGGAATTTTTGTCCCACTTGAGGCTCCAATTTGACGTTTTTTTCCTTTCTTGTTGACGATATTACCTATCGACGCTTTAGATATCACAAAACCATGACTCTCACATTGTTTTTGGATAACGGAGTATGCATATTTCTCTTCGGAAAGAGCATAAATGTAGCCTTCGAGCCACTGCTTTGTTAAAAACGCCATTTTTAATAAAAATAAAACTTTCAAGCCGCAGATTATAATTTTGACTTTTAAAAACATAGTACAATTGCAATTATTTCTTTTGTAGCAAACGATTTTTTATTACCGCTTACCAAAATCGTCTAAAAAATGTGCGAACAGCCTCGGTATATATATTCTCATACAGGGAAACTTAGCTATGGCGGCCAGTAATGGAATTGCCAGTATGGGTAAACTGCCTGATTTAGACGCCTTCGATCGCGGACAAAGCGTAGGTGCGCGAAGCATGGGCCATTCAATTTCCGAAATCTTTAGACAGCTAGAATTTTCAAGGTCGACAGTGTCAAGAGTATACCAAGAATACATGGATGGTGGAAAAAAATCTAGCGATCGGGCAAACTGCAAAGGACAATTAGCCTTCACAGTGCGTGGTGAGAGACGGCTCAGGCGTATTGTACGTAGCCCGCGAAGCCAAACATTAGCTCAAATTGCCACACAGTTTAATGACGGTGCCAGTCGTACAGTCAGTAAGCGGACTGTGCAACGCTCGCTTCACCGTATGGGTTTCGGGAACCGTCGACCTACGAGAGTACCATTGCTCTATACTCGCCATCGGGCTGCACGTCTTGCCTGGGCAAGAGAGCACAGAGACTGGAGTGTAGTGGACTGGAAACGAGTAGCATGGAGTGATGAGTCTCGATTCCGACTACTTACCGCCGACGGGAGGCTGAGAATATGGCGTCAGGCTCATGAAGCCATGGATCCTGCATGCCTGGCTGGAACTGTACAAGGGCATGGTGGCTCAATCATGGTCTGGGGTGTTTTTTCGTGGCACAGTTTGGGATCTTTGGTGCGTGTACCAACCTCCCTCAATGCAATTCGGTAGGTAGAGTTGCTGGGTGATCACCTCCATCCGTTTATGCTGTTCTGTTATCCGCACTGTAATGGAGTTTTCCAGCAAGACAACTGTACCTCTCACAAGTCCCGGTTGGCTACTGGCTGGTTTGATGAGCATTCCTCTGACTTCCTTGTCATGAATTGGCCACCTAGAAGCCCAGACTTAAATCCTATTGAGCATCTTTG
Source organism: Dolomedes plantarius (assembly GCA_907164885.2). NCBI lineage: Eukaryota > Metazoa > Arthropoda > Arachnida > Araneae > Dolomedidae > Dolomedes > Dolomedes plantarius. Next base: position 33,352,254 of record OU015496.1, on the reverse strand, counting down.
GGATGTTTTGGAGCAAGGCGTGAAAGGCCATCACACAGCACCAAAGAACCTTGCTGAATTATGGACAGCTTTAGCCAATATTTGCAAGCCATTCCCGTGGAACGTTTCCAGAAACTTGTTGAATCTATGCCTCGTCGTGTGGCAGCCGTTATCAAGGCCAGAGGGGGCCCAACTCGTTACTAGGTAGGTATCCCTAATTCAGTGGCACTTCAGTGTATATATATATATATATATATATATACGAGCAACTGCTAAGGCGAGCAGCTCACCATTTGGCTGCAGACTGTCAGGCTATGATTTCGATGTAGCAAAATGTCCATTTTGGAGCAACGTTCCAGCATTAAGTTCTGCTACAAATTAGGAAAAACCACTGTAGAAACGTTACGGTTACTGCAAAAAGCGTATCGGGACAAAGCTATGTGCAGATCCAAAATTTTCAAATGGTGCAGCTTGTTTAAAAATAGGAGAGACGCTGTTGCAGATGATTCGCGAAGTGGGTTGCCAGTGACCCCACAAACGGAGGTGAACATCCAACGGGTAGGAGCAGTGGTTGTTTCGTTGGTTGAAGTTTATTGGCGCAAGGTCCAGAAAGGACAAGCTACGCCAAGCGCAAGGTAACATCGTCAACAAATGGTATGTACACATTCTTCGTCGTCTCCGGGAGGCAATCCGTGGTAAACACGGATTCACATGTTGGATTCACCTGTTGGATTCACATGTTGAAATCCAACGTGTGATTGTTGGATTTCAAAAATCACAGGTTTTGAAATCCAAAGTGTGGATGTTGCATGACACTGTCCCGGTGCACGAGGACAGTGACACGTTCCTCTTGACTTGACAAAAAGAAAGAACAAAAAAGTGTTTTAACAAAAATCTTTGAAGAAAACACGTGACTTCTTTCACGGCGTTCGGGGACTTTATTTACTACAACAACGAATACCCTTGCAAAGTCTTTTGAACACAATCACCTTCAAAATAATGTCCTTCCGCAACTATACACTTCTGCCAGCGTTGGTACAGCTTCTGGAAACAGTCCTGGAAACCGTTGCGTGAGAACTGTCGTAAAGCGATTGTCGCTGTTGCCCTCACTTCTTCGGCATTTGCAAACCGCTTGCCCTTAATGCAATCTTTCAGTTCGTAATTTATTCTCTCGTATATATACACACATATAGATATAGATATATATATATGTATATATATATATATATATACTCATACTGGGAAGCTTAGCTATGGCGGCCAGGAATGGTTCTAAAAATGTGTGGCCGCTTTTAGGGGTCCCTGGGAAAAGGGGGTTTCTTTCATTGGCTCTATGGAGTCATAACATTGGCTGTGGGGAGCCTTTAATCGGTTCTGAACAAAATATGGTCATTTAGAGCGGTGGCCTGCTAGAGAAGTTTCAAGGTATATATATATATATATATATATATATATATATATATATATATATATATATATATATATATATATACCCCTCAAATATAATGTACCCTCTTCCCACCGCTACAAACCATACGGATGGACTTTCCGGCCTACAGTTTTGACGTGCCCACATCCAGAATAGATATAAGAGCAATCAATGGTGCTTGTCTGGATTCGAATCGACCACCCTCTGTGCCAAATACGTATTACTGCAATTCAATCTCTTTCCATTTAAAACAAGAAGAAATATATATTTTCTCAATAGGTCCATTGACTACTATTTTTAACTACGTCAAAAAGTAAGATTTTGTCTTCCCCAGAGGGCAACCTTTTTTTTTGGTTATTTTTCCGGATTTTATAAATTTTTAAAGTTTCTACGAACTTTTTGTCCACCCGGTATATACGTATATATAATTTGGAATACTTCCCGCCCCCCACACACACTCCGGAAGGTTACAGTTCCGACACCTCTATTTCTAGAAATCGAGCACTGATTATTACTACTAATAATACTATCACATTGAAACTGGTCCCACTGTATCGATTCATCCTTTAACACTTATTAGTATAAACACCTAAATATTTCCCCAAATTTAACCAATTAGCCCAACCATGGGATAATCCTTTTACAGAAATATTGCAATTGAATTTGATGCTAATATGATACTATAATGATATTATTTGAACATTTCATATCAAGTAAATTTGGGGTCTGTTTAAATTATTTTTTGAGCCCAAAATTAGTTGATGATGTTTAAAATATCCTCAACCAGTATAAAATCCTTAGCAACTTAATGGCTGAAATCTAAATTGATAGTAATGATATTCGTAAAAGAATAAAATGGGTAACGAAAATTGCAAATATATTTACAAAGAAAAATATATTTTTGAAATTACTTCCAAAACTTATGTGCTAACTTTGGTCCTTAATTATGTATTTTTCTCCTTTTGAAAAAATCCTTTCAATTCTTTATTTTTGTTTAGTTCAAAAAACAAATAGCGATATTAAACTAAATTAATAAGACAATCGGGCGATAAATTTAAAAATACTTTATTGCTTTTCGTTAATTTATGTTGAGCAAAGAAAAGTTTTTCGCTATGCTTTCTGTCTAATGCATATTTGTTGCAATATAAAATGACGACATTCAAAAATTTGTATCTGCAATTTAAGGTGTCACATAACTTATTCCTGAATTTTCTGAAGTTGAGAATTATAATGATCTAATAAAATTACTTCAAAAAATGATGCACTTTATTTGGTATCTAATAAAGTGTTATTTTCCTTTGAAAAATCCCTTTCGATTCTTTCCGTTTGTCAAGTTCCAAGTGAATTACTTCCAAATTACAAATAAAATTACTGGGGTACTTTATATCATAACTAATGAAATATTCTTCTCATTTAAGAAAAATCCTTTCGGTCGTTTTTTTTCTGTAAACTCCCCCCAAAAAGAGGAAAACAGTGATATTATCACTAAATTCTTAAGACAATATGGCTATAAATTTTAAAATACTTTTTTCTTTCAGTTAATTTGTGCTGCACAAAGAATAGTATTCCACTGTTTAAAGAATATTTGTCACACTATGAAAAGTGAACTCTCGAAAATTTGTATCAGCAGTTTAATGTTACACGCAACTTCTCCGCAAATTTTCTAAATTTGAGAATGCTAATGATCCAAAACTTTATCGATATCGCACCTCTGTTAGAAGTGCCTTACATCTCCGAAATTTTCGATTTTGAGATAATTGCACCACAATGCTCTATAAGAAGTTCTTCTCATTTTCGAATTATGTTATAAGCCTAGTACCAAAACAATCTCCTAGATGGCGCTTAGTACCCTCTTCTACAACTAGGAGTGGGAACTTGCTCATGAGCGAAGAATGAAAATAAGATTTTTGTCAGTGCCTAATGTTGTTCCTGCAGTAAAAATGTTCATTAAATTTTATTTGGAAAATAAATTTGTATTTTTTCTAACTTGGTGTTCATGTTATCAAGTTATTTTCTTTGTATTGGGAAAAGTTTAGATAGATTGTGCATTCGTATAGAGATATCACAGTATTCCCTCAAGCTTTTCAGTCCGTGTTGACAAAATGAGGTTACTAGATGAGGGTTATATCTTGTAATTAAAATTCAAAATCATGCTATAAAAATGGAAAACAACTTCAATAGTATATACGTTTGCCTTCTGAAGTGATTCGAACAATAAGTTTTTCCAAAGTTATCATAGGCATTCATAAAGCAAGAAATGAAATTTCGACGTATATCTTCTTTAGCTTTTCCTGAAAATATGGCTGTTTTGAGATGTAACACTCTTCTAGCAGAGGTGCGATATGTGGAGCATATTTCTATCTCCATCCTTGCTTCTACAAGTTTTCAGACAAATATTAGAGGCACCGTTTGCGGCTTAATTTATTTGTTATTGATAGCATTTCTTTATTAGTATTCTGTCAACTCCCTTTATAAATACGGAGACATAGGGCGACAGTTTCCGGAACAAACCTAACAAAACTGAGAATCAAAGTTTTCTACCCGCAATCCGTCGCATGCGATGTGACCTGGAGTCTTAATTTAATACGCCAGCTGTCGGACGGAGGACGAAGAAAAGTATGAAACAGTAATAGGACTGGAATCACTCCCGACACCCGGGCAGTTTTCAGTAATTTATTTGTGATAATCCGGATATTTCCGTTGTTTCACATCTAGGAGTAGAAACTTCTCGACAGGCACTACCGGGAAGACGCGATTTAATTAAAGTTATTTGGGAACATCTTGGAACTTGTAGATTTTTTTTGCTGGTAACCGATAAAGAATAGAAAAATATTTCTGAGCGAAAAACAAAGAGTTCCATAAAAGATTTCAAAAACTTTTTTTTATTAATTTCTTGCAGTTTTTATGTATTAATTTTTCCTCGTGTATATATATATATATATATATATATATATATATGTATATATATATATATATATATATATATATATATATATATATGTATATATAAATATATATATATATGTATATATATATATATATATATATATATATATATATATATATATATATGTGTATATATGTATATGTATATATATGTGTATATATATATGTGTATATATATATATACACATATATATATATATATATATATATATATATATATATATATATATATATATATATATATATATATATATTATATGCAGGGTGTTCTAGAATTCAGGATGATAGTAGGCATTAAGACGAGCAATAATCACATAGGAATGTATGACCGGAAACGCATACCTGACGCTGGAGGGCGCTGTTTACTTAATCGGACAATACGTCTTACCAACCCCACTAGATGGCCGGAAATATCGCATTTTTCTGGAGGATGTAGGAAACTTAAAAGCGAAACAGAATCACATAGGAATATATGACCGGAAACGCAAATCTGGTCAGCTAGAGGATAAACAAAGTTGGTTTTTCATTTCTGCCCCTTTGTTTATCCTCTAGCTGATCAGGTTTCGATGATATTGTGGTCAGGGGACTGGGGAATCTAGATAGCATGCTTGACTTCGTTTTCATGTTTTTCAAGCCACAACTTGACAGGACTGGATGTATGGACAGCAGCATTATCTTCCTGGGAAGCACCGTCTCTAACAGGAAACAAATTTTGAAACATAGGATGAACCTAAAAGTTCGAAATAGCCCTTCCTAGTCAAGCTACCTCTTAGGGTTACAATAAAGCTTGCAGAAAACCATGAGAGGGCTACCCAAACCCTGTCAGATCCGTCTCTGTTGTTTACAGTTTGCATGAGATAATCTGTCCTCATGTGCGGCCTTTTGTGCGGAACAACATAAAAAATGATTCATCTGGACAAGTGACATTCTTCCACATATCACTCGACCAGGATGTGTGCTCGTGGCACGACTGTGGACCATGTTTGCATTCACATCTGTTGAAAATGGGCTGGGAATTACTACTCTGCTGTAAATATTTTGTTTGTGAAGTTCCCTTACCTGTCATGGTTGTCACTGGAGCATGCAGATACAGATGGAGCTCTACGGTCAATTGGTTGTCTTATATTTTCGTGTCACAACTGCTTCAATACATTTTGGTATCTTTCACTCGGGTTTCCCTTTCGTCCAAAATTCGGTTTCTCAAAGGATATTTATCCTTGCACTCTGTGTTCTGTCATGACTTTCGATACCCTAGCTTAAGAAACACCCATTACCTAGGAAGTTGTCATAACAAATGCTCCAAACAGACAGGTGCCGACAATGTGCCCTTTCTGAATGATTTCGAGGTCTGACATTTTACACTATCTACAAAAAAGCTCAATGCCAACAGCTCCATTATTGCTACCCGACAGTGGAAAAATACTATGTACACTATACATTCTTTAAAAAAATAATGGTGAGGAGACTTGTTTTTTTGAGGAATATTCAGCACATTCATAAACACCTCTCATAATGAGAGGTGTTTCCATTATTTTGATAACCACCTGTATGTATATATATATATATATATATATATATATATATATATATATATATATATATATATATACACTCACTTCCAAAAGTTAAGCACGGAGAGGAAAATGTTAATTTTCATAAGCAAGCTGAATTAAGGAAGCTGAAATTTGCTGCAAAGGTAGAAGGAAGTATGAAAATATGTTAGGTAACAGCCAATCACGGTTTCGCGTCGAGAAATATGCAAAACAAACACTCGTATAAGAAGTCGCCAATGTGAAGGGTTACAGGAGTTGCATGTAAGTGCTGATGAAAGGTGTTTAGAACATTCGTACGATTTGTTTTCAAGCTAGACGTGTTTCTATGGCTTCCAGAAGACGAATAGAAGATTCTGAGAACTGGTGGGCAGTCTGACGGATTGAAGCAGGACAGTCTATCACAGATGTTGCTCTTTTCTTCGGCTTTCATCATTCCGTCATTTCACGATTATGGAAATAATTCCAAACCAGCCAAACAGTTGTCCGAAGACCTGTAGCTGGTCGTCCAAGGGTTACGACCCCCTCGGAAGATCGATATATTGCTGTAGTATCCAAGAGGAATCGAAGATCGACCTCCACACGTGTGACATCTATGGTTGCAGCGGCCATTGGTAAGACGATATGTGCCACTACTGTTCGTCGAAGGCTACACATGAATGGTCTGTACGCCCGGGTACCACGAGTTTGTGTTTCTTTATCCGTCCAATCCAGAGGGGCACGATTAAAATGTTGCCGCCAGCATGAGATTTCAACTGTGTCTGATTGGGGCAATGTTATGTTTACAGATGGGTCCAGATTTGCCCTATGATATTGATTGGCCCTACAACCCGATGATAAGCGTGTAAGGGTCTGGAGGGAACAAGGCACACGCAATCGGCCGGAGAAAATCACCGAATATCACACATTCCGCGGTGGAAGCATCATGGTCTGGGCAGGGATTTCATTGGGATATCGCACTGACCTGCACATCTACAGGCGAGGTTCTGTGATGGCTGAATGGTATCCAGATGAAGTCCTCGACCCCACTGTGAAACTGTACGCTGCAACAGTTGATCCTTCTTTCGTTTTAATGGACGATAATGCCCGTCCCCATAGAGCTGCCATCGTTGACGACATTCTGGAGAGGGGAGGGATTGCGTGTATGGAGTGGTCGGCTTACTCGCCGGATCTTAATCCAATTGAAAATGTTTGGGATTCCCTCGGCCTTGCTGCATGTAGACGTTTCCCCCCTCCAGCCACTACCAGATATTTAGAAACTGCCCTATAGGAGGAATGGTGATTACTGGACTCTGCGGTGGTTCATCACCTCGTAACAAGTATGATCACACGCTGTACACTTTGTATGAAGGTAAGGTGTGCTCACATACCCTATTAATGTCGGTTTTTGTTGTTTGTTTTTCTTTTAAACATCATTTTGTTAATGACGCAAATAAGACGTCATCTTATAATTTATGAAAATTCAATATTTTTTTATCTCTGTATGTAGTTCTTTGCTGTGTTTCATGAATCAACATACTTACTTGCAGCATGTCATGTCAATCAAAGCAGTACTTGTCCATTTTTTCGCATTTTACCGCTCCGTGCTTAAATTTTGGAAGTGAGTGTATATACCTTTACACATTTTACGCATTTACATATACTGGCCATTAAACTTAGACTAAACAAGATTCATCATTTCCTAAAAAGAAATTTGTTTCCTCAAAACATCGGAATATACTAAATAAAGAAATTGGCCAGGTAACGATTGATGCCGAACTGCATTACATATTGCTCTACACCAGAGTCCTGTCATAGACTACGTGATGATATGCTGACAGATCAGACGCGTTTATCGCTAGAATGCAAACTACGAAACATATTTCCGATCGTCAGAAATAACCTCCTAAAAATGTCTGTGAAGTAGTGCTCGAAAAGTTAAAGCTCTATGCTACATTCACCAGGGAATTTTCGTTTACACAAATCTGCAGTTGCTTTTCTCTCTCTTAATTGGACTGAATCCCGATAGGAAATAATTAACGTGCCATGTTCGGATCATTTTCTAACAATAATTTAATAGTATCTCACCTATAGAAAATGAAATCCGTATTCTAGTCATGGAATTTTGATAAACACTTTTTACACATTTATGTTTTTCAGTGATTTAATTTTGTCACAAGACTCTGTATCCACATGACTCTGTATTATATAAAATATACGACAATCAGTCTATGTATTTTTAATGTTTGATATCGAGATAAAAACGTGCATTAAACTAAACGTCAGTCTATTAAAAAATATCTTACAACGCTAATTTTCTGTTTACGTTTTACAGTTAATTAAAATAGGCTTGCCGTTTGAAACATGTAAGAGTCTTCTAAACGAATCCAAATTGCGTATAACTCTGTGATACTTAATTTACGAAACTAATTTATATTTTATGATATTTACTGGGTAAAAATGCCTACTATTTGAAACAAATACACACCGATAAATACATTAACGATATAATTAACGATAAATACATTATCGTTAATTATATTTTATGATGCTTGTTATGATTCAGAGTTCATTAAAAAATCTTACCAAAGAACAGCCTTTTCCTAAATTTCTATAGCAAGACTATATTTAATTGATATATATATATGTGTGTGTGTGTGTGTGTGTGTGTGTGTGTGCGTGTGTGTGTATGTGTGTGTCAATCTCGTTCTTCACGTCCATTTTAAACCATGTAGTCCGAACTCTTCTTAGATTACAACTGCAGTCGGCTCCCGACATCTCCATCTTCTTCTACCAGCAGTCAAATGTGGCGAGTGACAACAAACATCACACCATTCAATCTCCAAAATATATTTATTAATCAAATCCTAAAGCTCAGCTCCATTAATAAAATTTATTTAGTCCCATCCCTGTCCAAAAGTCGTGCCTGCCGAGCAGCACGACTTTCCCAGTCAGTCATTCCATTGTCTCTGAAGATTTCAACCCTTTTCGTTCAACTTCTGACTTACTACGCATCTCCCACCGTCAGATTACGTAAACACCGAAGATAAGGCCCAGACGGAGTTTCGCTGTCAATCAAATCCAACCCTGTAATCTATTTTCTCCGAGATGCTTTTATCCCGATATCTCGTAAATTGATAGTATTTAATTGATAATTCCTATTTTCTCTAAGCCAACCCCCCCCCCCCCGTTTAAGGTTCCCCATAGTTAAGGCATTACAAACCCCCCCCCCGTCTCTCTGAAGACGTGCACGCAAAAAGTAGCTAATTCCATGTGGTTAGGCTCCAGAAGAGAAAAACAATTAAATTAACCTCAAACCTAAATCATAATCAACTGGAAAAATGCCGAGTAGGGCTGCAGTCCCTAGTCAACAAAAATCTCAGTAGAAAACCCATTAATTAATTTCCTAAGTATAACTTGATTCAACAATTTTAAAAATAAACTAAAATTAAAATTCCTAATTTCAATTAACATGACCCCATGGAGCCCTAACCCTAACTCCATGGAGCTGAGAAGATGACATGATACACAAAAGTCTCCGTTCCAGACAGAATTTTACATTGAATTACTAAAATATTATGGCAACTATAACACAGCAGTAATTATCAAAATATTAAAATTAATTATAAAAGAATATTATATCAAAATATTATTAATAAAAACACTAAAATATCAAGTTTAATCAATACAAGAATTCAAACTCAAATTAAAATTATAAAAAGAACACAAGTCATTTAAGATGACTTGTAAAACTGAGATAAGTTTTTTGCGAAAACACCTTAATAGTAGTTCAAAGCTCAAGAAATGAATACAAATGTTGTGCCTAAGCACCTTGAGTCTCTGCTACCTAAACATACTGAGTTCTGGCTTTGATACAGATAAAGTCCACAGTCCTCAAATGCACTGGAAAGTTCTTGTAACACAATGTTGAGTGGTGTCATGCAAGTTCAAAACAAAGTAATATTTATTATTAATACAATATTGTTACATTTACTTAATCATTCCTCAGGTGTTTGTTCTGGTGCCAACTTCCAAAACATCACTGGGAGATTTAAATAGAGACTTCAGAATATCATCGGGGATACCTGATTCCTTCCATTCACTTCAAACATAGTGAATAAAACACAATCAATCATTAAAATAATTTCAACACACATTTTTTTATAATCAAACCCTAATTTTCTCTACAATTTCAAAATCTTTCTCCTTTTTATTATGATGTACAATTTTATTTCCCAACCTCAGTTATTAATTAAGAAAGGATGTTTTCACACTCATGCTTTATTCAAAATTTCAATAAGACCTCCAGAATCATCAACAACAAATTTTTCAAGGGTTCAGAAAGCATAATTAAGTGCATAAAAAATAAAAGAAATATTAAATCAATAACATTAAAAATACACAATAAACAAATATAGAAAAGGGGTACCAACCCTAGTGAATTTTATGTGCATAAAAACAAAAGAAAACTGAATGAGTAAATCTAAAAATACACAATGATTATTAATATATAAAGCAATTAAATCATAGAGGTATGAAATCAACTTTCCACTTTGTATTATCAAATTCTTAACGCTTCTTTCACAAACATTCAGTGACTCTTAAATTTTCTCTCCATATATGAATTGAGAAGGATATGGGAAAAAGGCTCATGCCTGGTCAAACATTCCCAAAAATTTCCCAAATTCTATACCAAAACTCATTAATTTCCAAAACATAATGAAATTAAAATTTTCGAAATTTTACCAATGCTTATTATTAATACTCTGCTACCTAGCCTTCCTCCCCCCCCTGACTGAAAACAAAACAAGGTGGACTGGGGGTGATCAATCCCCAGAAAACAATTTTCAAAATGTACTCAATCCACTTAACAACATTAAAATTTTCCTTTCTTGTTAAAAATAATTTCAAATTGTATCAGAAAATTTATTACTCAATTTAAAATTGTCACCAAAGTTTCCTAAATTTTACACATAATAGTTTCTAATAGAAAGTTTAAAAACATAGGGGTTTTTTGTTTTTGTTTTCTTTATCCACAAAAATGTGAAGTCAAGTGCGTTATATGCGAAAAGTAATCTCAATTATTTCAATTTTTCAAACTTCAATAATTTTAACTTCAAACAATAATTCAAACCTTCAACTTTGACAATTGCAATTTTAACCATTTAAATAATTTTATCATACTTATCATTTTTAACAACATCTCTTCAAAACCCCCCGTTTTAGGTTCCTCATAGTTAAGGCATTACATATATATATGCACTATCTCACCAAACGTATCCGGGCGCCCGGTGGTACGGACTCTGAGAGTCCTGAGGCATATATTAATATGATGTTGGTCATCCTTTTGCATCGATGACAGCCTGCACAGCCTGCACACGTATGGGGAGACTTTCCACCAGTTTTTGATAGGTGTCCATAGGAATTGACTTCCAATCGTCCTTCACAGCTGAAGTGAGTGCTGACAGTGAGGATGGTCGATTTGGCTGGCTATGTAATCTGCGTTCTAATTCGTCCCAAAGGCGTTCAACGGGATTTAGATCGGGGGTCTGAGGTGGCCAGTCCAGTTTTTGAGCACTCATTTCGTCAAACCAAGCCTGCGCAAGTCTCGATGTGTGAATGGATCAGTTATCCTGCTGGAAGAGAAATAGGCCTTCCCCGAAATATTGCCATAGAGTTGGGAGAGCAGCATTGTCCAGAATGTCCACATACATCTCAGAGTTCATGTTTCCAACCACAGGAACTAAGGAACCCAGGCCAAACCATGAAAAACACCCCCACACCATGATGCTGCCACTACCAAACTTAACAGTCGGCACAATGCAGTTACGTAAGAAGCGCTCGCGATGCATCCGCCAAAGGCAGACGCGCCCATCGGAATGCCAGATTGTACACCGAGAGTCATCACTCCAAAGAACATTTTTCCACGAGTCCACAGTCCAATGACGTTGAGCTTTGCACCACTGCAATCAACGTTGTTCGGCTTCTGAGCTGCTGAACAACCATGGAATCCCAGGTTTTTTAACTCTCGACGAACAGTTTTGCTGCTAGCACTAACGCCTGATAAACTTTGTAACTCCTGAGTGATTTTGATCAACGAGGACTTGCGATTTTGTTTCACTACCCTTTTCAGAGTTCTACGGCTGAGTTCCCTAATTGTTTTCGGCCTGCCACTTCGTTTTTCTGCAGTTTCACTGCCTCGACGTTTCCACTTTACAATTACATCACTCACAGTGGATTTTGGCTTCTGTAGAATGTCCGAAATTTCACGAACTGATTTCCCAGAAAAGTGGCATCCCACTATAATGCCACGATCAAAGTCACTAAGATCCGTTGACTTACTCATTGTCTCACAAACGCATAATTATGACCTGACAAACCATTACCAACACTTTTATAGCTTTCGGTTACGCATCAAATTACGTCACCTGCCAGAACCACATCTTTAGGGAGGTGTCCGGATACTTTTTGGCCAGATAGGGTATATATATATATATATATATATATATATATATATATATATATATATATATATATATATATATATATTATATTATATTATTGTATACTATATTACTGTATTATTATATTAATGTATTCGTCTATTCATAATATTTACTGGTAATACTCCAAATACAAGCATTTACGACCAATTATTTTTAGGGACATATATTTAGCTCTCTCTCTCTCTCTCTCTATATATATATATATATATATATATATATATATATACACTCAAGAGCCAAAACATTATGACCACCTGTCAATAACGAGTTGGCCCACCTTTGGCGCGCAACACAGCTTCAACCCGCCTTGACATGGATGTCACAAGTCCTTGGTAGACAGATTGCACCAGACGTTTAAGCAACGGTCACGCAAATCCGAGATATTGCGAATTGGTGGTCTTTGAACTCTGATCTGCCGTCCCATGACATCCCAAATGTGTTCTATCGGATTGAGATCCGGTGAGTTAGGCGGCCAGGACATTAACTGGAATTCAGCATCATGTTCCTGTAACCACTCCAGCACAATTTTAGCCTTGTGACACGGGGCGTTGTCCTGTTGGAACATTCCATTTCCAGCTGAAAAAACAGAGGCCATGTAAGAGTGCAACTGGTCCGCAATGATGTTCAGATACCCTGTAGCATTCATGGTCTGCTCTACCACAACCACGGGTCCCAAAGACGCCCAAGAGAACGTCCCCCAAAGCATAAAACCGCCACCACCGGCCTGTGTATGACCTACTGAACATTGAGGGAGCAACAGTTCGCCTGGAAGACGGCGTATCCTGACACGGCCATCGGCGTGATGAATGACAAACCGTGATTCATCTGACCAGGCAACTCTCTCCCACTGATCCATGGACCAGTCGCGATGTTCCCGGGCCCAGCGCAGGCGCAGTTGGCGATGACGCTTGGTCAGCAAAGGCACACTAGTGGGACGTTTGCTGCGTAGCCCCATATCCAACAGTGTCCGCTGAACAGTGTGCTGCGATACTATTCTACTTGGCCCTGCATTGTATTGGGCTGTCACCTGAGCCACTGTCTGGCTCCGGTTTTGCTTCACCATGCGAGACAGTCTCCGACGACCTTTTTCTTTGATAGCGTGTGGACATCCAACACCATGTCGTCTACTGCTGATTTCACCGTCATTCATCCACTTTGCATAAGTACTAACAACTGTAGGTCGCGAACAACCCACGAGTCTTGCAGTTTCGGAAATACTTGTTCCGAGCCTTCGAGCCATTACAATCTGCCCTCTATCAAAGTCGCTTAGATCCGCTGCCTTTCCCCTCACACACAGAAGTAAGTGAAAGAATGATTCTTCAGGCTCTCCAGCAGCAGTTAACTACCACCTCCACCTGATCACGTGCCTTCCACGTCATCCAGGCGAATTCATTGCAAAATGCAGAGGTGGTCATAATGTTTTGGGTCTTGAGTGTGTATATATATATATATATATATATATATATATATATATATAATCTTATCACGTGTTAACATTTAATTTAGTCTAAATTAAATTTTTGAGTTATTTTTTTCTATTTCATTATCGTATATATTTTTCACAACATTTTTTGTCGTTTGTATAATTTTATTTTATTTATCCTATATCGAATAATATTATAATAGTTTTACGCAATTTTGTTTTAATCAAACAATATAATGAATTCATCCTATCGCAATTTTCCAAGTCTAAAATTTCAAAGTCACTTTCCCTCAAATTGACTTAAATGGCAGAAAGAGACGTGTCCGGATGGCCGAGTGGTTAAGTCACCAGACTGCAAATCTCTGCCTTGTGGTCTGAAGAAAATTCGAGATACTACCAACAAGAATTCAAGCGTCAGGCTCTTATTCGTTCAAGAGTACGAACTAAATTCACGCAAAGCTACCAGTACGCCAAAAAAAAGTATTTTTTCAATTTGCGGCATGATTCTCTATGCATAGCTGTATGATCCTGCCTCTGTAAATAGAGTATAGCTGTACCACTATACATAATGTGTGAATGGCTGATGGATGTTCGTGTGAGAATGTCTTCCGTAAACTGTCCAAATTATACCTACATGTTATCGACTATTGGGAGTTTGTCAAAATCAAGAAAATGTGTATTCGCAGTTCTCACCCCAGTGAAAATAGAACACTCGCCCAACGAAACATGACATATGGGTTGCTGGTGACATCGCAGGTTCGATTCCTGATCCCGGAGGTGCATTTTTTTCCATCCCATTAATCAGGTAATTATCTAAAAATATTTTTTTTCAGAATTATCTAGTGTTTATTTTTTCATATCTCCATATTTCTCTCTATCATTCAATTTGATCGTGATAAGAGGGGAATATGTATTGGAAACAAAACTATTTTTGCAACATTCGCTTAATTTTCATATATTTGCCTTTATATTATTATATTACTTGTTGGTATTTAATTTTAATTAAATTAAATTTTAAGTAATTTTCTGTTGCATTAACAAATACTTTTTTTACAACATGTTTTGTCGTTTTTAAATTTCTCTTCTACGAATCCTATATCGATTAATATTAAAGTCGATTAATATTAGTCCTATATCGTTTACAATTACCTATAGAGTTTTACGCAATTTTTTTTTTAATTAGAAATTATAATAAATTTACCCTATCTTAATCCTCAGAGACTAAATTTTAAAGTCACTTTCCCTCAAATTGGCTTCAATAGCACGAGAAGAGACCTCCGGGATGGCCGAGCGGTTAAGGCACCAGACTGCAATTCCGTGGCTCGTGGTTCTCTGTACATAGCTGTGTGATCGAACCTCTGTAAATATTGCATGACTCTACCTCTATACATAATGTATGAATGTCTGAAGGTTGTTTGCGTGAGAATGTCTTTAGTTAACTGTCCAAATTATACCAGTCTGTTATCCACTGTTAAGAGTTTATCAAAATCAAAGTAATTAGTATCCGCATCCCCGTAAAAATAGAACACTCGCCCAACGGAGCAGGACATCTGGGTCGCTGACGACATCGCGGGTTCGAATCCTGCTCCCGGAGGTACATTTTTTCCCACTCCACATAATTAAGTAATTCTCTAAAAATATCTTTTTTCTTAATTATCTAGGGTTTACTTTTTTAATGTCTACTTAGTTCTCTCTATTATTCAATTTGATCACGATGAGAGGGGATCTATGTATTGTATAAAATGATTATTTTTGCAGCATAATATTTAGGATCGAAATGAAGAGAAGAGAGTTCATTTGCAACACATTAACCTTTTCCTTACCGGGTGGGATAGCATGTAACCAAAGTATGTATATATATATATATATATATACAGTGCTAGATTTCTAGAAACAGAGGTGCCGGAACGGTAACCTTCCGGGGTGTGTTGGGGAGTATTCCATATTTTTGATAAAGAGATGTCCCTAAAAAGACGTACCGGAACGCCGTTCCGGAGCATTCCGCCTCAAATCTAGCCCTGTATATATATATATATATATATATATATATATATATACAGGGTGTAACGAAACTCTTGGGCAAAACTTTAAGGGGTGATAGTACACATCAAGACAAACAATATTATATAGGAAACTTAGGGTCCCAAACGTCTTCCAAAGGAGATAGATGCCATTAAAGTTTAGGGTCCGAAATTTCAAATGATCATAAAAAACGGGAAAATTTATCGATTCGTTTGCTGTTTTCGCTTAAATTATTCTTTATGTCAAGATTTTCTGGAAAATAAATTTTAAAGATAAAGTAAAAAAATGCCGATAGAGGGCGCTTTAGACTTTGGAGTAACAAACAACTATTTTTTACTGTTATTTTTTGTATCAGATTAAATGCTTTCAAAAGCTTAGACTTAAACTTAAATTTTGAGCTCAAAATCTGAATCGTTGGGGGTGGTTATGTCGCGAAAACTCAACAGTGTTCAGGAGGTGAAATTTGAACACCCCCCCCCTCTCCTCCCCTGTACGCAGTTCAGTTATTCACGATTTTGGATGCTCGGTCGTAGACCAGGCAGCAACTATTACCCACTAAACGTAAAATAAATGAGAGAGGGATGACAAAAAATAAAAAAAAAGTTATTCATAACAGACATGAGCAATTTCTCCTCGCAAAATACCCGATTATGCAAATCACCCGATTTGCATGCAAAGTGTAGTACACTAGGATTTAACTGTATGGTTCTAACTGTATGTAAGGATGTAAAGTGCTGTAAAAGCTTTGGTTGTCTGCATTCATCGTGTTTTCGTTTTTGACGGCTGTAAGGATGACCAGCTACACTAGTCAAGAAATGGCCGATATCCATTTCATTTACGGCGTTGCAGATGGGAATGCCCTGGAGGCCCGGCGATTGTACGGGGAACGATTTCCTTCAAGACGCTTGCCAAACCGAAAAACTTTCGAACGCTTGCATCGGCTTCTCAGAGAAACCGGCTCGTTTTTCAGTGGGATGCACGACACTGGGCGTACCAGGAGTTCCAGGACACCGGAACTTGAAGAGCATGTGTTGCGTGAATTCGAGGAGCAATCGGAGACGAGCACGCGGACTGTAGCCAATGCCGCAAATGTGAGCCACATGGCGGTTTGGCGAGTATTGAGTGCAGAATGCCTTCGACCCTATCATGCGCAGCGTGTGCACGCCTTGAAAGCAACCGACCATCAGCCACGTGTCGATTTTTCACGATGGTTCCTCCAACGATTGGCTGTGCAACCAGACTTTGCCGCACACGTGCTGTTCACCGATGAATGCAGTTTCAGTCGGGAAGGCATTTTCAATGCACACAAAGCACACAACTGGGCGTACACTAACCCACACACTACCCGCCCTCATTCATATCAACGCCGTTTCAGCGTCAATGTGTGGGCCGGAATTATCCACGATCATTTGATCGGGCCATATCTTCTGCCAAGGCGCCTGGACGGCGGAACGTATCTGATATTCCTACAAGAGGTGCTTCCAGTTCTGCTGCAAAGTATTCCAGCCAACATAAAGGCTCGTATGTGGTTCCAACATGATGGAGCGCCTGCACATTTCAGCTCAAATGTGAGAAGTGCATTGGATACAGCATATCCAGGGCGATGGATTGGACAGGGTGGTCCGGTAAATTGGCCGGCATGCTCACCTGACCTCTCCTGTCTAGACTTCTTCCTCTGGGGCCATATGAAGAGTCTTGTTTACGCAAGCCCTGTCGACTCCAACGAGGAACTGGTTGCGAGAATTGCCGTCGTAGCAGGCGATATCCGGGAGATGCCCGGGGTATTTGCTAATGTTCGAAAGTCCCTCCGCCGGCGGTGTGAGGCCTGCATCCTTGCTGGTGGGCGCTCTTTAGAGCAGTTTTTGTGATTCCACAAGAAAATCATGCGTGTACCATTTTCTACGTGTCATCATTCATTCAACCTTCATTCATGCGCACGACGTGCTTACATCAAATTGTTTTTTTTTTATTTCGAGAGGAGAAATTGCTCATGTCTAGTATTATGAATAATTTTTTTAATTTTGTCATCCCTCTCTAGTTTATTTTACGTCTAGGAGGTAGTAGTTGCTGCCTGGTCTAAGACACAAAGTCCTACGACACCAAGATCGGGAATAACTGAACTCTGTTCAGGAGGGAGGGAGTTTCAAATTTCAACTCCTGAACACAATTCCGTTTGCGCTACTTAACCACCCCCAACGAATCAGATTTTGAGCTCAAAAATGGCTCAAAGTTTAAGGCTAAGCTTTTGAAAGCATTTAATGTGATAAAAAAAATAACGGTAAGAAATAGTTGTTCGTTACTCCAAAGTCTAAAGCGCCCTCTATCGACATTTTTTTTTACTTTATCTTTAAATTTATTTTTGAAGAAAAAACTGACAAAAAGAATAATTTTAGCTAAAACCGCTAACGAATTGACCCATTTTTCCGTTTTTTATAATCATTTGAAATTTTGGGCCCTAAACTTTAATGGCGTCTATCTCCTTTGGAAGACGTTTGGGACCCTAAGTTTTTTATATAATATTGTTTGTCTTGATGTGTACTATCACCCCTTAAAGTTTTGGCCAAGAGTTTCGTTCTCCTTTCGAAAAGTTCTCCTTTCGAACATAAGGCTCGAGAACTTCGTCTCTGTACCTTTCAGCAGTAACAGACTCCGTATCAAAGTCTTGGAAGTCTGCGTGGCCATCCAGCATTATGCCTGCCCACACTATGACTCCCTTTGAAGGAAAATGATGTCTTTCCGTGATATCTCTTGGGTGAAAATGAGTTCCACGTTCTCTCCATATCGTTATCCGACGAGAATCAGTCTTCGGAGTAAACCGGGACTCGTCGCTGAACATCACCTTGGCCCACTGTTGCAAACTCCTGTGCTCATGTTTCAAACTCCAGTTTAGACGAGCCCGTTTATGCGCAGGCCTGAGAGAAATGCAAACGGCTAGTCGTCCAGCATACAGATCAACATGATTGAGTCTCCTACAGCTGCGTTTACATGGACAACAATAATACCCGGGATTTACCCGCTAATAGGGAAAACCTTCGAAGCCCGTTTACATGGGACCACATTTTCACCCTGCTTTTACCCGTCTTACCGGAAGTAAAGGCCGTCACATGATTCGGCCGAAGTGATCCTCATACACCATCATTCCTTGTAAATCACGTTATGGGTTCGATCCCAGCCGGTGTCATACTTTTCCAAATTCACTGTATTGCTATTTTTAGCTTTCCATCTTCGAACTCCGCATTTATCTCGTTACGAAGTGTATGGTCCTGGGGAAGGCCTTTTTTTATCCAATTGCTGTTCTTTTGACCTCGTATTCTTAAATTTTAAAAATAACAACAAAAAAAATCATAAAACTTTCAAAATCCAAAAAGATTGAAAAACTTACAAAAATATTTTTTGTATTCTTATGATATCTGTTTTTCTGGGCCTCTTAATATTATTACTTTTTTGTTTTCCGTGGATCATTAGTCTTATCTAATTTTTCTTCTAAATTTTCTTAACTTGTAACTCTATATTTTTTCTGTTAAAATTAACTTTTTTGTTTTAATTTAACTGTACTATTAATTTTTTTTCTTTTACCCGCGTTATTCTTACCTTAATATATTAATTCATTACTTAAAATTTTAACTACTGAGCACTCCCACCTTGATTACATATATCTTGCTTACAGGAGATAAAGTCGACAAGACCAATGCACTCCTCTTCTAAAACACAATTGCGTCTGCGTCTATTTGTTATTTAAATGCAGCACATGTCAGTCGCTGTTGATAATTATAGAGCGTTTACGATTGTTTTCTGTTGTTTTAAAAAATAAATTTAGAAAATAGATAGGAAAAAAGGAATATAAGAACTAGAAGATTGATGCGGATATTAGATATAATCGTACGATCTATGGCTTCATCGCTAAATTTAGTTTTTCCACAACAAAGAATGTGGGCAAAATTACGAAGCTCTGTTTGGTGGGAAGAAATTGTTTTAAATTCCTGAAGTAATAAAGACTGGAAAGAAAATTTTCCAATCGATAGGTGCATTTTTTTAAATTATAAGATTAATTGTAAGATACTTATTGTTTTAATAAATCCTTTTATAAAATCAAAATGTAATTTTGATTTCAATTTTGTTTCAGTAATTTTTAGTCATGTATAAATAAAAAAAATCATAAATAGATATAAATAAGTTTTTATCTGTGAATTCTAAAATAATTAATTTATAAATAAATTTTAATGTTACGTTTAATTATTGATTATACTTATTAAATTTATTATTTTTACCATAACACTTTAAATGAAAATGTTATTGAAATTTTATTGAAATGAAATTTTATTTCTTATTTTACATACCAGATAGCAGTACCATTCTATTTATAATGTAATTGGGGATGGGTTTTTTTTTTAAACTAGATGGGCAGATCAAGAAATAAATGAAATCCTCCGGAAAAAAAATAGGCACTTTTCTACTGTTTTCTTGAAAATTATGCGATCGTTAAGGGGTTCCAGATCCTTCCATCGATCATTTAGCTGCATTTTCATGGATTCACACAAGCCATGTCAGTCATCCGCCATGTTATTTACTCCCATCTTCGAAATGCATCATGGGTAATTAGCGGGTTTTATCCTGGGTCGAACCAGGGTCGAAAATCCACCTTGCATTTTTCCCTATCGTAGGGAAAAAGTAAGAAACGACCCTCCTTTTACCCGGATTTTTGGTACATGTAAACGGCACTTATAAGAAGTTTGCCTCGAAACTCATATTCCTGTGGCGGCTGTGAGCGCTGAACCGAGTACTCTGACACAACTGTCACGCAGATATTGCCAAATATCGGTCTTGACAAACGTTACTCTTGGTCGACCTTCTAGTGGTCGTCGGGTAGCATCTCCCGTACTTTGAAACCTCTGCCATAGTCTTGAGATCATACACTGAGGCGCATTCATAATTTCAGACACTTCGGTTTGGAATCGTACACATTCCAGCTTTCCAGTAATTCTTCCTTTCAAAACATATCCATTTGCCGTCTTTGTGCCATCTTTCGGCCTTTTTGATCGTTTAACTCGCTCCTCAGTACAACAATTGTAACATAACCTGCCTGATCTCCGTATGGAACGTGGACAGGTTTTATACTCGTTTTGACGTGCGCACATGTTTTCCGCATGCCGACGTCGACTGAAATAGTTTGACTATGCACACTGTTTCACCTTCAAACAGTGATTCTCCATAAGTGATTTTGAACAATTTGACCAATATTTACTCACGTTCTTCCACATTTTACGAATTATGCTTAACTATTGGACACCGGTGTATATATATATATATATATATATATATATATATATATAACCCCATTAATGATAGCCGTTTATACAACGGGGAAAGGATCTTTTCCGTTCTAAAGAGGAATCGGAATAATTGGCCCCATAAGCTAAAAGCTAAATATTCCTTTCACGAAACTGTAACATTTTGAAAATCGATATGTTTAAATTAATTATACTGCACACTTTTGACAATTATAAAAATTTTATGAAAAACATTGTTGAATATAATTTTTTAAAGTTTTCATCAAAATAGTGTCAAAAATTATATATAGTCACATTTAAGTATTTCTTTTCACTTGTACTTTCATTTTTTTCCCTTGTTTCTTAGAACATATGAACGTTAGATATGAACGTTCAGTATCTGCCTCAAATTTCAATTTGGCTTTATGGATGATTTTAGAGTAAAATCTGAAGAGTCATAGGTTGTAAATTTTATTAAATAATCAGTCAACCTTCTTCTTTACCGATAAAGTTAACTTATGGAACGTCTTCCCTGTCTCCAAAGTAAATTAGCCGCCCGTTACACTAGACAGAATTCTTTTCTTTTTTTTGTTGTTCTCAGTCAAATTTCTATTAACTTTCGTAACTTGCGTTAAAATACATAGCATTCAAATCGTAACCCCTTTTTTTGTTAAACTTAAAAGACAAGCTAAGGAAGTTCATTTTTTTAACAACTTTTGACACATTCACACTTCTGTCGACACTTCTGAGTCTTATATTTTGTTTTCCAGTGGGGAATCTCAATAGCAAATGAACGGATAAAAAATTTCCAAGAACCTCAAGGAAGCAGTTCAGAAGACGCCGAAGTTGTAGCGTAATGAAAGTATGGGGTTATTTTTCCCAAGACCTCACAGGGTGCACGAACACAGCCGCGTGCTTATCGGAATGCCATTTTCCAGTTCCCATCGTTTTGAACACGTGTGTGGATCCCGAGCGGATTAAAAAACCGATGCATGCCAGCAAATGCCGCCAGAAATTTTAGCCTGGAAGTTAGGACCAGGCATATCGGTTTCCCGAGCAAGCTGTGAGAAAATCTGTTTTGAAAAACAGAAGCGTCTCCCATCGCTTCGTAAAACTGTCTTTCTTAGAAATAGCTCAATGCGAGTTTGACACTATCACGTAATAAAGTTTGCCGGAATGTTCGTCGTTAAGAAGAAACGTCACCCACTAGTCTGCCACTCAGGAATCTCTGCCACTGTTGAGTCTGCCACTCAACAGTCGAGTCCTCATAAATTTCTAAGAAGACGGCCTATAACTGCGAAGACTTCAAGCGGAGTATATATGCGAGACTCTGTTAATTTCGGGAGAATCCCCCTTGAAACGGCCAGACGATGCGGTCGTGTTTTCTAAGCTCCTGTGTGAGACTAAAAAGGTCTCGGAGCATGCCGTTAAATCTGCACTTAAGTTAAAATTCACTTCATTCGGTTGTACTTGTTTAATGTTAATTATCTTTGCTATTAAATTTTTGTTAAGTTTTTGTTTAAGATGTGGCCTTTTCCTTTACAATTTGGATTCTGTCTTTCTTGGTCCCGAATTTAGTAATTTTAAAAAAGCCTCAGAGAATACCCGACCTACCTACCTACGATGTCACAGCGTTAAAGATTCCGTTGGAGCTGATTGGTTAAAAAATTTTACGCTAACGCTGGCGGATTTTGTGTGAACGGGCCCTTAGACAGGAGCCACATCCCTCACCCCGGAGTCTTCAATGGAACTGGTTAGGATTTATCCGGCCGTGGGGCTTTAGCAACAACAACAACAACGCCTCTATT
Organism: Dolomedes plantarius; assembly: GCA_907164885.2. NCBI lineage: Eukaryota > Metazoa > Arthropoda > Arachnida > Araneae > Dolomedidae > Dolomedes > Dolomedes plantarius. The sequence goes on along the minus strand of OU015496.1, from coordinate 33,329,345 downwards.
CTGTCCTTTCAAAAAAACACATAATTGGATAAGATTTCAGAATAAGGAAATGTCGAGAATAGGGTAAAAAAATCAATTTAGACAAGAATTTCTTAGCAATAGCTCAATGCGAGTTTGATACTGGAGTGCAATAAAGATGGTCGAATTATGCATCGATAAGAAGAACTGTCACCAACAAATCTGCCGGCCCCCCTCTATGAAAAAACAGACACATTTCGAGGAATTGGGATCGACGCCGACAAAGAAAGGACCGGGAGATATAGTCAGAGACTTGCAGTTGTTTAGACCGATCCCTCATGTAACGGCTGGCTAATCGGACGTGTTTTTTAAGCTCCTGTTTGAGACCATCCGGGTCTCGGAGCGTGCTGCTAAACCTGCACTTAAGTTAAAACTCAATTGATTATGCTGTACTTGTTTAATGTTAAATTTCTTTGTTATTAAATTGTTAAGTTTTTGTTTTAAGATGTGGCCGTATCATTTACAATTAGGACTCGGTCTTTCTTGGTCCCGAATTTAGTAATTTTTAAAAAGCCTCAGAGAATAGCCCACCTACCTAGTATGATGTCACAAAGTCGTTCAATTGGTCTCCCGAGAAAATGAGACCTGCAAAAATAATCCTGTTCTTGCGTCGTTTTCAAACAGGAGGGAGGGCAGATTGGATCAAAGAAAGACATCTTATATTGTTCTAAAAGTTTAAATATTAACTATAGGAAGGTATAATTAAACGTTATTGTTTACAATTTACATGCAGTAGTCTTGTTCAGAATCCATCAATATTCCATGAAATTTTACTTATCATTATCAGCGTTGAGGGGGGGAAATAACAGGGATTAAGTTCACAGCTAAAAAAAATAATGTGTGTCAGATATTTTAAGGTTTTAATAATAAATACGATAAAAATATAAAACATAGACGCGTGCACTGTTCTTATCTAATGCAATTCTAATATTCAGAAGCACATATAGGAAAATATCCAAAATCAGTTCTATACATAGTTTTAATATAAATATTTCTCTTTGTGTCATCCTATCACGTTGTAACTTAATTTTATAAGATTTTTTAGGTTTTTCTTATACATAAACAAATACCTTTTTCACCCCATTTCGTCATTTCTATACTTCTATGGCATTATTCTGAAACCAGTTAATAACAGTTTTCAGCGTTTTTTTTAAATTAGAACAATAATAAATTTACCCTATTGTAATTCTCATAGACTAAACTTAAAGAAGAATTTCCCTCAAAACTTTACTTCCGAGGTTTAAGAAAATTTCTACTGCGATAAATCATGGCTCTAAACGCGAAAGAGACTTTCCGTCAAACTTTTGCTTAAAAGGCACAGAGAAACGTCTCCATCTGTCTCCGGGATGGCCGAGTGGTTAAGGCGCCAGACTGCAATTCCGCGGCTTGTGGTTCTCTGTACATAGCTGTATATTCGAGCCCCTGTATATAATGCATGACTCTACCTCTATACATAATGTGTGAATGTCTGAAGATGTTTATATGAGAATGTCTTCCTATAACTGTCCAAACTATACCAGCATATTATCGAATATTAAGAGTTTATGAAAATCACAACAATACGTATCCATTACCCTGTGAAGAAAGACCACTCGCCCAATGGAGCATGACATCTGGGTCGCTGACGACATCGAAAGTTCGAATCCTGCTCCCGGAGGCACATTTTTTTCGCATTCCATACAATACATAAATTAATACATACAAGTATGCATAAACTAATACGTTTTTCACAACATTTTTACGTTTTTATACGTCTTTTGCATTATTCCCAATCTAGTAACAGTTTTAAACATTTTTTTAAAATTAAAAGATTAATAAATTTACCCTATTATAATCCTCACAGACCACACTTAAAAATGAATGTCCTTTAAAAATTTACTTACGTGGAATATGAAAATTTCTACTGTGAAACGTGAAAGCGACTTTCCCTCAAAGTAGCCCTTAATTAAAGGGCGTAAAGAAACGTCTACTGGCATCTCCGGGATGGACGAGTGGTTAAAGCACCAGACTGCAAATCAAAACCGAGTGGTTCTCTGTACTTAACTGTATGAAAGAAGCTCTGTAAATAATGTGTGGAAGTCTAATGAGTGCTTGTGTAAGTATGTCCAACGTTAACTGTTCAAATTATACCAAACTGTTATCAGCAATCAATAGTTTATCAAAATAAAAAGTCGGATATTCTAAACTGGTGAGCGAGACCATTCGCCCAACGGAGCATGACATCTGAGTCATTGTTGACATCGCAGGTTCGAATCCTGCTCCCGGAGGAATACTTTTTCTATTCTATATAATTTGGGCTTTATCTACAAATAACTTTTCTCCATGATGACAATTTTTTTTTCATACGTACCTTGTTCTGTCTTAATTTCAATTTTAATGTGATAGGAAGAGAATTAAATATTTTGAAAAAGTTTGTTTATGCAACATATTATATTTGATAGAAGTTACCATATGAAGGTTTATTTATGAAAGATTAAAAATTTCCGTCGCGGTACTTTAATACTTTCAAAAGGAATATCTTTAAACTAATTGCTGTCAATCTGGGAAACATGTACAAAAAGTACTGTTTTAACCCTTTGAGGGGCGCAATTTTATTATTGTAATTTTTTTGAAAAAAAAGGTAAGAATGTGGTATAATGGTCCTACGGATAAAAGAAATGTGATTAAAAAAAATTTAGCAGCCCCCCTTAGGTAGAGGGGGCCGTCCTCACAGTGCGAACGGCGCCCGTGTAGGGCATTTGAGTTCGACCACTAAATTACCTTGTTTTACTCTAGCAAAAGCAGAAATAACTGATCTTATATCGTTATAATAATAATTATTTTACTAAATAATTTTCAACAAACAGAAATTTGAATTTTATTTTTAAAATTTTAAAATTTAAGAAATTTTTCAAAATGTTAAATTCATTGAACTCAAAATATCAAAAATAAGAAATATCAAAAAATATAAAAATATATCAGAAAAATATAAAAATGTCAGAAAAATGTGAGAAATATCAGTAAAATATAAAAATTAAAGAAATAAAAAAACCTGAACATATCATTTCATGGCTGTCTTTCCATGGAACTTTTGGATTATAGATTTGAAAATATAGATTCAGGATCTGATGGAAGCTCCTCTAATAAAGCTAGAGCTTCTGATAGGCTCAGGCCAGGACGGGGCATTATGATTTTTAAAAAATCGAAGTTTTAAATAAATTTTATACTAAATAAAATCAAATCTTATTTTGTACAATTTTAAAGATATAAGTAAACTATATGAAACGAATTAAAAAAAGATATTTGCAACAGAATATTTAACTAAAAAAATTAGCAAATAAGAGCGACTGATCTGAAAACAGCAAAAGCAGAATGAGCTATTTTTAAAACGCGGGTTAGCTATTTCCAATACCTTCACACGTGGGGATTTCCAGGAGCCCACCCAGAGCGGTCATGCTTATAATAATTGATTTAAATTCACTTGTGCTGAAGGTGGCCGGTTGCCGTTTGGAAACAATAAGCCAGACATATTGTCACATCCTGATTAGTTCTGCCTGTGGAATCTCTGACAGAGGCCAACCTTAGCACACAGAATGAATTCAATAGACCTATGTCGAATGCAGAAAGGTTGGGAACTGTAGGTGATAGTGCCCAGCACACACCATTGAAACAGATGACAATACAAATGATAAAGTTTTCCTTTTCCAAAAACACCCCCAATTTCAGAGGGTTAACCATCTTTTTAATCCCCTTTACCCCCCAAGAAGCAAGACCAAATCGTCTAGAGGAGATAACATAAGGACAGCTGTGTTTGTTTTCCCTTTCCGGGGGGAGCCTGTATTTCAATGTCGTAGACGGGCGGCGTTCTCGCTGTGCGAACACCATTTAAAAGCGCAAAAATACAAAGAAATAAACGATTTTTTTAAAGAAGTAATGACATGTCAGTATTAGTTGAGGCATGTTTATAAAATCTAGTGGAAAAAATTAAAACATTTTAGGTTTTTAATCCTTAAAATAATTGAAAATAAAACCAACTATGAAACAGCGTTAACTTGCATTCATTGTGTTCAAATTAAATGAACAGACAAATGTCTGGTGCTGCCATTTATTATCAGTTTAAAGATGTAAAAGTATTTTACAACCTTTAATTGAAAAAAAAATTGACATTTTTTAGGTTAAAAAAATTCTAGAAAATGTGTTCGCACAGTGAGGACGGCGCCCCTCAAACTTTAAACAAAGAACTTTACAAAGAATTCTTTGAACAGGGGACTTTAAACAAAGAATTCTTTGAAATAAGGTATATAGTATAGCATTACGATAAGTGGATAAAAAATTATGTATAATCCCATTTTAGTGTCTCTTCGGGTTTCAAAGGGATTTCAATTTTTTTAACGTAGGATTACGTTCCTCCATAACGGTCCTTCGGAAAGCAAAACTTCAGACGCTAAAACCGTTCGTCCATCCGTCCTAGCGAGTTATAATTTTGGTAGCATGCCAATCCCAGTCTGTATGTCTTCGACAAGCAGTAAACAGTTAAACAGAAAGGTATCAGAATGAGTTAAGATTTTGACATACATATATGTATATACCGGGTGGTCATAAAGAAACTTTGTCGATATATGGACCTCTAGCGACCGTTCCGCTCAACCAATCGGGATCAGATTTCAGATATAGTTATTCAGAGGTATGTGTTCGGGATTCTGAGAACGGCAACACAGTGACGCTCACAGTTACGGTTATAGGTATAGAAATTCGAAATTTTCAAATGGCAACGCCCACTTTTTCCCATCGCAAAATGCTCAGCGCATGCGAAAACCCTAAAAAACGTTAGAACGGTACGTGTATCACAAAAAAGGGACGCGTTATGCACGACCAAAAAAAACAGCTCTGCGAACAGCACCAGACTGCGGTTCCGCATCTCGTCGTTCTCTGTACATAGCTGTATGATCGGGCCACTGTAAATTTTGCATGCCTATACCTCTATATCTATATATAATGTGTGAATGTCTGAAGGGTGTTTGTATGAGAATGTCTTCCGTTAAATGTCCAAGTTCTACCAAATTGTTATCGACTGTTAAAAGTTTATGAAAATCATAATAATACGTATCCATTACCCTGTGAAGAAATACCACTCCCCCAAAGGAGTAGGACATCTGAGTCAGTGATGACATCGCTGGTTCGAATCCTGCTACTGGAGGCACATTTTTTCCCATTCCATACAATACATAAATTAATACATACATGTATACATGAACTAATACATTTTTCACAACATTTTTACGTTTTTATACGTCTTTTGCATTATTCCCAATCCAGTAGCAGTTTTCAGCTTTTTTCTAAATTAAAAGATTAATAAATTTACCCTATTATAATCCTCACAGACCAAACTTAAAAATGAATGTCCCTTAAAACTTTACATATGTTAGGGAGCGTACTCGCATTTCGGATTTGGCGCTGCGCGTTGTTTGGCGACGGGGGACCGCTCCAAAGCTGGTTTTCGAGCAGATCTTAACTCGCAAAAAGAAGAAACGTAGCAGCAGCCGAAGGCGGTCGAACGCACTGTGAGTACGCTCCCTAACATCTAGGTCCCCTCGTACTGACATTAGACGTCAGGTTTATATACCCCACTGTTTTAAGGCGAAGGTTTTGGTGTCTGTTCACTCGCAAATTGGTGGGCATCTTCATTTTTTTAAAATTTACAATAAACTAGCCGATCAATGTTTTTGGCCAAATATGTATAAGGACACCAAGAATTTTGTACGATCATGCACTACTTGCCTCACGCGTAGAAGTGCTTGCAAGGTTCACACAGCACCTCACGAGCCTGTGGACCAAAGTGTATGCCCAGGTGAACGATGCCATATGGATGTTTTCGGACCCTTGAAGGCAACTAAGGCTGGCAACACCTATGTCTTAAGCATTATCGATGCATTTTCCAAAATGATACACTTGGTAACTTTGCCTGATTTGCGGTCACAGACTATAGCTAGAAATTTTTTTGATCAATATATAGTGCACAGAGGTTGTCCTCACACCTTAATTACTGATAATGCCAAATACTTTAGCAGCACGGAATTCACAGAATTTTGTAAAATGCAGGGCATAGAGAAACGACACATCTCAGCATATTCTGCTCATTTTAACGGGAGAGTCGAGAAGCCCAATCAGTCCATAGCAAATATCTTAGCTGCTATATCGGATGACACGGAGGAATGGGATGTTCTATTACCTTCTACAATGTTAGCACTCAATTCGGCTATACACGAGGTTACCCACACATCCCCATTTTTTCTGGAGCACGGGAGAGATATTCGGTTACCATATAGCTTGAATACTCAACCGCGAACAACACAGAGTAAGACAGAATATATTGAACATCTTATGCGATCCCTTGACAGCATATTTGCTAAAGTTTTAGACAATTTGAGGAGCCAAGAGAGTGCGCACATAGCAGGCAGCCAATTAGGAAAGAAAGAAGAGAACCTTAATTACCCCATAGGCTCACTCTGTTTTATTAAGACACCAGCAATGAAATCAAACAAATCCCAAAAGCTGCGACCCAGATTTCAAGGTCCTTTTCAGGTATTAGAGAGATTTTCAAGAGTTAATTATAAGGTTCAACACGTAGAACAACCTAGGAAGATATTCAATACCCATATTAACAGGATGATACCTTACACTCAGCGTTTCAGCTACAGACAATGAGGAACTTCCTTCTGAACACGTTTCTGTGGATCAGGGTGTAAAATATAACTTTCGTCCCCACAACGCAGCGCAATTGTTTTGATAACTGCTTAATTTTTTCTTGTTAAAGGAATGAATGTAGAAGTTGACTTTTGTAAGAATTTTTTTTTGTTGTTGCTTGAAATTTTGTTAAGCACTCTTGCAAATATTCTTGATTACAATGTTTCTTGAGCACATTACGGATGTATAAGCCTTTCGGTTTTTTGAGTATGGAGAGAGTGGTGAGGGAGCGTGGATCACTGTCACGTCCGTTCTCATTAAATATGTGTCTCTTTTCTTCAGTGTGTTGCTTATTGCAATTACGCATTCTTCGCCTTCACAAGAGTGCAACGTCGCCGCATAGCTTTGTGTTTCAAGAATAATGCCAGCCTCATCTTTTAAAATGTGTTGTTCGTATATACAACTGGCGTTCTCCATTGCTCCCTGTTGTGCTAACAGGAAGAAAAATTTTGTTCCTACTTTAGCCGTTTGTTCCTGAGCCACCGTTTAGGACTTCATTTCGTGAGAACTTTTCGCCTTGCTGAAAAATGTGTAATCATCTGTGACTGATCATCACCAAATTAAATTTATTTTGTACCGAAGTCATCTACATGTTTCGCATGTTTTTCAAGGAGGGAAGGGATGTTAGGGAGCGTACTCGCATTTCGGATTTGGCGCTGCGCGCTGTTTGGAGACGGGGGACAGCGCCAAAGCCGGTTTTCGAACAGATCTTGACTCGTAAAAAGAAGAAACGTAGCAGCAGCCGAAGGCGGTCGAACGCACTGTGAGTGCGCTTATCCCTCAATAAATATCCCTCTCTCCATCTTGTAAAACATTATTGTGACATCGAAATTTCTTAATTGATATTTCTTATGACTCATTGTAATTAAATAAAGTGCTGTCAATTATATGTATCTGATGCTTCGCCTGCCTTATTAAGCACGTGGCTAGATTTGAAATCTATTTTTAACTATACAATATAAGATTGATAACTAGGATAATTTGATAATTATTTATATGTTCAGGAGGCGTTGTATCACTTACGTGGAATAAGAAACTTTCTACAGTGAAACATGCAAGCGACGTTCCCTCAAAGTTTTAATTAAACGCAGTAAGGAAACGTCTACTGGCGTCTCCAGGATGGACGAGTGGTTAAGGCACCAGACTGCAAGTCCGTGGCGTGTGGTTCTCTGTATATAGCTGTGTGAAAGGACCTCTGTAAATAATGTGTAAAAGTCTAATGACTGCTTGTGTAAGTATGTCCAACGTTAACTGTTCAAATTATACAAAACTGTTATCAGCAATCAATAGTTATCAAAATAAAAAAGCCGGATATTCTAAACTGGTGAGCGAGACCACTCACCCAACGGAGCATGACATCTGAGTCACTGTTGACATCGCAGGTTCGAATCCTGCTCCTGGAGGTATAGTTTTTCTATTCTATATAATTAGGGCTTTATCTACAAATAACTTTTTCCATGATGACTATTTTTTTTCATACGTACCTTGTTCTTTCTTAATTTTAATTTTAATGTGATAGGAAGAGAATTAAGTATTTTCAAAAAAGTTTGTTTATGCAACATATTATATTTGATTGAAGTTACCATATGAAAGTTTATATATGAAAGATTAAAAATTCCCTTCACCGTACTTTAATACTTTGAAAAAGAATATCTTTAAACTAATTACTGTCAATCTGGGAAACATGTACAAAAAGTAGTTTTAAACAAAGAATTCTTTGAAATAAGGTATATAGTATAGCGTTAAGATAAGTGGATAAAACATTATGTATAATCCCATTTTAGTGTCTCCTCGGGTTTCAAAGGTATTTCCATTTTTTTAACGTCGGATTACGTTCCTCCATAACGGTCCTTCGGAAAGCAAAACTTCAGACGCTAAAACCGTTCGTCCATCCGTCCTCGCAAGTTATAATTTTGGTAGCATGCCAAGCCCAGTCTGTATCGCTTCGACAAGCAGCAAACAGTTAAACAGAAAGGTATCAGAATGTGTTAAAATTTTGACATACATATATGTATATACCATGTGGTCATAAAGAAACTTTGCCGATATATGGACCTCTAGCGGCCGTTCCGTTCAACATATCGGATCAGATTTCAGATATCGTTATTCAGACGTATGTGCTCAGGATTCTGAGAACGGCAACACAGTGACGCTCACAGTTACGGTTATAGGTATAGAAATTCGAAATTTTCAAATGGCAACGCCCACTTTTTCCCATCGCAAAATGCTCAGCGCATGCGAAAACCCTAAAAAAACGTTAGAACGGTACGTGTATCACAAAAAAGGGACGCGTTATTCACGTCCAAAAAAAACAGCTCTGCGAACAGTACCAGACTGCAATTCCGCGGCTCGTGGTTCTCTGTACATAGCTGTATGATCGGGCCACTGTAAATTCTGCATGCCTATACCTCTATATATAATGTGTGAATGTGTGAAGGAGGTTTGTATGACAATGTCTTCCGTTAACTGTCCAAGTTCTACCAATTTGTTATCGACTGTTAAAAGTTTATGAAAATCAGAATAATACGTATCCATTACCCTCTGAAGAAATACCACTCCCCTGAAGTAGTAGGATATCTGAGTCAGTGATGACATCGCTGGTTCGAATCCTGTTCCCAGAGGCATATTTTTTTCTCATTCCATACAATACATAAATTAATACATACATGTTTACATAAACTAATACGTTTTTCACAACATTTTTACGTTTTTACGTCTTTTGCATTATTCCCAATATAGTAGCAGTTTTAAGCATTTTTTTAAATTAAAAGATTAATAAATTTACCCTATTATAATCCTGACAGACCAAACTTAAAAATGAATGTCCTTTAAAACTTTACTTGCATGGAATAAGAAACATTCTACTGTGAAACGTGAAAGCAACTTTCCCTCAAAGTTTTAATTAAACGGCGTAAAGAAACGTCTACTCGCATCTCCGGGATGGCCGAGTGGTTAAGGCACCAGACTGCAAATCCGTGGCGTGTGGTTCTCTGTACATAGCTGTGTGAAAGGATCTCTGTAAATAATGTGTAAAAGTCTAATGAGTGCTTGTGTAAGTATGTCCAACGTTGACTGTTCAAATTATACCAAACTGTTATCGCCAATCAATAGTTTATCAAAATAAAAAGTCGGATGTTCTAAACTGGTGAGCGAGACCACTCGCCCGACGGAGCATGACATCTGAGTCACTGTTGACATCGCAGGTTCGAATCCTGCTCCCGGAGGTATAGTTTTTCTATTCTATATAATTATGGCTTTATCTACAAATAACTTTTTCCATGATGACTATTTTTTTTCATGCGTACCTTGTTCTTTCTTAATTTCAATTTTAATGTGATGGGAAGAGAATTAAATATTTGGAAAAACGTTTGTTTATGCAACATATTATATTTGACTGAAGTTACCATATGAAGGTTTATTTATGAAAAATTAAAAATTCTCTTCGCGGTGCTTTAATACTTTGAAAAAGAATATCTTTCAATTTATTACTGTCAATCTGAGAAACATGTACAAAAATTACTGTTTAAAACAAAGAATTCTTTAAAATAAGGTTTATAGTATAGCGTTAAGATAAATGGATAAAAAATTATGTACTGTATAATCCCATTTTAATATTGTAATTGGCCCCTGTAAATATTACATGACTCTACCTCTATACATACTGTGTGAATGTCTGAAGATGTTTGTATGAGAATGTCTTCCGTTAACTGTCCAAATTATACTAAAAGTCTGCTGAGTGCTTGTGTAACTATGTCCAACGGTAACTGTTCAAATTATATCAAACTGTTATCAGCTATCAATAGTTTATCAAAATAAAGTAGGTAGTGGTCTAACCTGGTGAGCGAGGCCAACGAAGCATGACATCTCGGTCAATGTTGCCATCGCAGGTTCGAATCCTGTTCTCGGCGGTACGGTTTTTCTATTCTATATAATTAGTGTTTGATCTACAAATAACTTTTTCCATGATGACTATTTTTTTTTCTACGTACCTCGGTCGTTCTTCAATTTTAATGTGATGGGAAGAGAGTTAAATATTTTGAAAAAAAGTTTGTTCATGCAACATATTATACTTGACTGAAGTTACCATATAAAGGTTTATTTATGAAACATTAAAAATTCCCTTTTCGGTACTTTAATACTTTGAAAAAGAATATCTTTAAACTAATTACTGTCAATCTGGGAAACATGTACAAAAAGTGCTGTTTAAAACAAAGAATTATTTAAAAAAAGGCTTATATTATAGCGTTAAGATAAGTGGAGAAAAAATTATGTATATATCCCATTTTAGTCTCTCTTGGAGTTCCAAAGGCATTTTCGTTTTTTTAACGTAGGATTCCGTTCCTCCATAACGGTCCTTCGGAAAGAAAAACTTCAGATGCTAAAACCGTCCGTCCATGCGGACTCGTGAGTTATAATTTTGGTAGCGTGCCAAGCCCTGTCTGTATCGCTTCGACAAGCAGTAAATGGTTAAACATAGATATCAAAATGTGTTAAAATTTTGACATACATAAATTTATATATATATATATAGAATATATATATTGTAACTTCTTGGCCGGTTGGCCCACTATTACTTAAATCCACTGTGTAAGGCGAAAAGTACTAAGGATGGATGATTAACATCACACGCACATTTATTAAAATAAAAACACAACATTTAAACATATAAGTTACAATGACATCTCAACGGTTGAACAACGGACAAATCTCGGCGCGCGCAACAACTCTCAGCGCCGGTGTGGTACAAACAATCTTCGTCTGCTGTCCCGCCATCTAGTGGCGAGCTGTGCCATTCAAATTTCAACTCTGGCGTTGTCACAATATAGATACATATATGCATATCACGTACATACATATATACATACAAAAGAGGTAAGCAACGATAAGTAATCCTACGTTAACAACCCGCAGTAGTTAACGTAGTAGTTAACAACAACGAGCTACCTGAATTTTTTTCCCTTGTTGCTTAAAAGCATAATAATGAACTTTCAAGATCTTGAAAGTTCATTTTGGTTCGAGTTTCAATTTAGCTACTATTGAAAATTTTAGCGAAACTTAGTAGTGTGTTTAGTTGTAAAAATTATCAAACTGTCTCCATTCAATGCATTCAAAATGTTTTTCCCGCCTTCGGCCTTCGTCGCCTTCGATAAAGTAAAATACTTGAACATCTTTCCTGCCCCAATATTAAATGTGTCATAGGTTCGTAAGAGTGAGTAATTTTTGTTGGTTCTCAGCCGAATATATATTAACCTTCGGTTCCAAATTCAGCAATCCAAAATGTAACACTTATCTGCCGCCGCTAAACTAATAAAAACCTCGGGAAGTCATGTGGTCTGACTCACTAACACTATTGGTCCAGTAACCTAGTACATCGAAAGTTGCATCATGTGGGGGTAGTAGGTTTCTTTTTTTATATCTTGTATGGGATGTGACTGAGATGTAAAATCCAAGTTTTCGACTTCGGCAGCCCCCCCGGATCACTTTTAAATATCCCCAAAACTGCAAAAATTTCGTACTTTTTTCGGTTTTTCCCCATTTTGACCATGAAGGAGCACATTTTCGACAAAAATCATAATACACATTTTTAAACTAGATTAAATTTGCTACAATTAGAGACCAGAATGGGCTCGGTAGACCTAATGGTTTCCGAGATACAGCTTTTCAAATTCTGGCAAATTTTTGAAACTAAAATTTTAAGCTAATTTTCATGTTTCATCATATACAATGGTCTTTATATCTTCAATAACCTGTCTGATATGAGTCACTGAAGTTAACATTTATTCAATTTAACATTTTGAAGGGGGGGAGGAGAGAGAAGGTTTCGTGGAAGGGGAGGGAGGTCACTGTCCACAGCCTGACGACTGAAATTGAAATACAAAATTTATTTAAGAAACATTTACTACATCAAGTGTATACAAAAAGTGTAAATGGAGTGAATGAAAGTGTAAACGAAATGTGAATTAAAGGTGTTTCCTCCTCTTCGAAGGACCAGGGTGAAGTAAATCCGCCAATCCGCCTCCTTCAGTGCCATATTCATCGTCCTGAACCTCATAAAATGGAATGAAAATATTTATTTGTTGAATATCCCATGGTAAAACCTTGTCAAAAATTCCTAATATAAATGCAACACACATCTTGGTAAGTATTAATTGATAGATATAATGGTATCTATAACATGTGGGTAAGTATTAATTAATAGAAATAATGGTAACTTTCAACAAACATACGAGTGGAAGTCCACCTGATATTGTTCCTCGACTTGTTCAATAGCATCTCCGGCGAGTTGGCTGACTGGATAGTCGAACAGCCTATCCATTTCGTCGTCGTCGTCGAGCTCGCCCAAATCGGGGGTGTTAACATGGACATCTACCGTAATATCAGGCAGGTTTTCGCAGGACTGGCCATTACAGGTTCCGCAGACAACTGAACACTTGCACACAACTGAAACCTGCTTTCCTACAGCTGCAAGCATTTCTGCATCCCTTCTTGCAACTGTAGGAAATCATGTTCAGCAGGTTTGAAGGGGCTCTTCCCTCCATATCATCTTTGGGGAAAGGCCTCGGTCTGTGACAACCCATCCCCTTTCGAGCGGATTCTTTTTGTAACCCAGTCACTGTTTCACCTGGTGGTATGTGCGAAATGAATGTAGCTTTGCAGCATCTTGCGGGAGAAGCAGTTTGGCCAGGTTGAAACTGATCTTGGCTGTAGCCTTTGTGAAGAGCTGGTAGCGCAGGGCATTGAGGATTTAACTAGACCTTTCCCCACCGTACAGCTCAATGAGGATTTTCTCCCCGATTTCAGCTACTTGGGCAGGTGTCGCAGCTGGATTAGAAAAAACTGCATCTTTCTCTTTAAGGTCTACATGTTTCTGTAGTATATGAAGCAACTTGAGTTTCCCCTGGCCAAAGAAGCACGAGGAGGAATCACAGCCCCTGAAGGCGTCGGTGAAATTGATTAGCTGATTGTCTGCAGATGTTGAGGTGGTTAAGTAGAAGACTTCTGTAATTTTACCTATTCCACACTTCTGAAGGTATACGGTACCTTGTGTGGAATCCCTGAGACCGGTGAGGATGATCAACAAGTCTACGTCCCCTCCTGCACTAACCACAACCTGAAATTCATAGGCCTTTCTGATAGCTGTAGTGATGATTAGCGTGTCAGCATCTTCTTCAGCCTGAAAAACATCAATGTGTTTGGCTTCAGATTTCACCTTCAGCAGCTGGGTGAATCTTAATTTGATTTTATCATTGGATAAAAAATTTTCTTGGGAAATATCAGGAGTTGCTATTTCCTCAAATATCACCCCAGGAGATGAATGTGCCTGAGCTCGGCGATTACGTTCAGAGCTCTTTGTTCTCTTTTGGTCAGGCTCTGTTGGGAAACCATCGAACACTACAGCTATGTTCTGACCGTACCGTGCCTCGAGATATTTTAGATATCGGGCAGCTATCAACTCAAACGAGGAGTGCTTGGGCCACACCACTTTGTGAAGGAGATGACCACCATCTACAACCACAAATTTAGTTTTTCCTCGTGATTCATCAATATTGACTGGTTGGAATGCTGCATAGAAAGATGACTTATTGCCCTTCCTCATTCCCTCTTGAGTAAATAGAGACATCGGGAATGGTGAAATCTCGTACGGGGAGTAGTTCTTCAAATCTTCATCCTATTGTTTCAAAACGCATATCCTGTGAAACAGTGTGCGTGGATCGATAGTCACTTGTCTGTTGTCAACAGTAACAGTATGAACAGTAGAGGAAAGAGACACCACTTTGGTTTTACTCTCGAATTTGACGTTTTGGAAATTTTGCCCTACAATCTTAAACATTGCTTTTTTCCCAATATCACTGGCCATATGACAGTTGACCCCTTTCTCTCCTACAAGTTCACTGCTTAAGGACATGATCACATCCGTTTTACGAAATGGAGGATACTTCAAAAACAAGTCGCACAGCTTCATTGTACCAGCTTCATCTCGAGTAATTCGCGATGGTCTCATTTCTACGTGCTTCTCAGTTGTTTGCGAGTTCACATTGCAGAAATCCTCAACCGCTGCACATATGTTCGGTAGGTGGATCATCCCCAATGTCCATTGGGTAAGGAAAATTTCAGTTATGCCACGGCCCCGGGTCAAACCTCCATAGCTTTTCATTGAGCCCATCAACACCTGTTCAATGGTCATGTCTGACCATACACCTGACCAGAACTTTTGTGAACGGCTGATGGTGAGAATCCATCAGCCGTAAATAGTGAATATTCAGGGGTATCCATCTTAACGGAAAGGAAAATTCTACAGGGATTGTTCCCAAAGATAGCAAAATGAAATTAAATATTTTAATTTATTTATATCAAAAGATAAAAATAATTATTTTAGAGAATTATTTTAATAATTAACGATATTATTGATTACTACGAAAATATAAGAAGAAAGTATAATCAAACCATTGAAAAGAATGCGAAAAAAAAACTAGAAGATTCAAAAGAATCTAATTCTTGAAAAATGAGCTTAAAACCTTATTGGGTTTTTCATTGACATCGATTGATATAAATACTATTAATATGCAGGGACAAATTAATTGTAAACATGAAAATTAGCTTAAAATTTTAAAGTTTCGAAAATTTGCCGAAATTTGAAAAGCTGTATCTCGAAAACTATTAGGTCTACTGAGCCCATTCTGGTCTCAAATTGTAGAAAATTTAATCTAGTTTAAAAATGTGTAAAATGGTTTTTGTCGAAAATGTGCTTCTTCATGGTCAAACTGGGGAAAACCCGAAAAAAGTGCGAAATTTTTGAAGTTTTTGGGATATTCAAAAGTGATCCGGGGGCTGCCGAGGTCGAAAACTTGGATTTTGCATCTCAGTCACATCCCATACAAGAGAAAAAACGAAACCTACTACCCCCACTTGATGCAACTTAGGTCCCCCTTTTCATGACAAGGTTACTGGACTATCTTCTCCACACTTTGAATCTGAGTATGTCATTAGGTCTATGATGAGAGAACTAATGTATAATCTAAAGAACAAATAAAATGATAATTTTTTAAGGACCTCAAAAACACATTTAAGAACACGAAGGTGTCGCTCCAGTAGCCCTCCTCTAAAAATAAACCAGTCATCTGATGTTTTTAAACAGGAAGGAGAGCAGATTTGAGTTATTGATCTACTACTAAAGAAATCTGATGTCGTTCTACAAGTTTAAATAATCACCATAGCGAGGCATAATTAAATGCCTTTTTTACAATTTTTACACAGTAGTTTTGTTCAGAAACTATCAATATTAGGAGATAATATTGCTAATAATTATTAGCGTCCAGAGGCAGTAAGGCTAGAGGTATTGTAATGACTCCCGTACAATAGCGAATATTTTGTGCGTGGAAATTTCGGGAAGACCAACCAACGCGCGGTTTGTGCACATAATTGATTTAGACGGCTGGAGACAGACAGTCTTGGCGACATAAAGACCGGATAGCCAGAAGTGCTACCAACAACTCGCGGAACAGTTCGTCAGCTTCCAAAGGGAAGTGGCCGTACGGAGGCGCTTGGTCGTCTGGGAACATAACTGAATAAAGAAAGGCGGCGTTTTCCAGACATTTCGAGAACGTTCAGCGAAGGTATATAAAGTCGCGGGACGCGAGTTAATTTCATGTCAGTGATTCAGAGATTAAGTTATTCAGAGTGACGCTGGAGCCGGAAACAAGGAGATACTGTTGGGCCTAGATTGACTTGAATGAGAGCAACGACGACTCTAGTCTGACCTTCCGCGTCGATGTCGTGAATCCACGAATTTAATATTTTTATATATATTGTAAATAGCCTGTATTTAGTCGAGAAATGCAATTAAAACATTAAATACAAAAAGGCTAGCAGTCTTTTATTTAAGGCAAAGTCCTTACAGTATTAAGGCTAGGTATTGTGTCCACAACTGAAAAACTGAAGTTTTAAGGCTAGAGGTATTATATTGCTTTTAATTAGCAATATAATAGTCTTTTAAACGAATCGCAATTCGGTATACATGTGTGACACCTAATTTAAGGTACTTATTTTCATTTTATATTTGTTACTGTTTTTTGCTGAGAAAAAATGCTTACTGTTTGTAAAAAATACAGAAATTCAAACATACTCCAAATGTCTATAGCAACATGTTTCTCATTCTGCGATCCATATTTATAATTTCCACTGGTTAATAACAGATTTAAGCAATTTTTTTATTTAAAACAATGTATTTTTTTATTTACCATTTTGTAATCCTTATAGACTAAACTAAAAAGGGGATTTCCTTCCAAACTTTACTTAAGGAAATTTCTTCTTTCGTCTCCGGGATGGCCGAGTGGTTAAAGGAAATCCGACCTCAAATCCGAGGCTTGTGGTTTTCTGTAAATAGCTGTATGTTCGGTCCTCTGTAAATAATGTCTTTTTGTTGTTACTTTTGACAATTTTGGAACTTCATCCATTACACTTGAAGCCGTAACTTCTGGCCATTCATTTAAGAATGTACCGTATAGGTGTCCGGCATTACCCCTAAAAGCTGGTCCCGTAATTTAGAGTCAAGTGCCGAGACCGGAACACTTTACCCCTCACCACCAGAGGTAAATTTGAGAACTTGGAAGACATTGGAGCCACGATGGATTTTACGTGCACCAGCCGCCATTAGTGTACATAGCGAGGGATTTACAGGGACATCGAACCGGAGACGTTCAGATCACTGGCCTGCTATTGCATTATTCCAAAACCAGTTAATAACAGTTTTCGGCATTTTTTTTATTAAAACAATAATGAATTTACCACATTGTAATTCTCATAGACTAAAACTTAAAGAAGAATTTCCCTCAAAACTTTACTTCCGGGGCTTAAGGAAATTTCTACTAGGATAAATCCTGGGTCTAAACATGAAAGAGACTTTCCGACAAACTTTTGCTTAAAAGGCATAGACAAACGTCTCCTTCTGTCTCCGGGATGGCCGAGTGGTTATGGCACCAGGCTTCAATTCCGCGTCTTGTGGTTCTCTGTACATAGCTGTATGATCGGGCCCCTGTAAATTTTGCATGACTCTACCTCTATACTTAATACGTGAATGACTGAAGGATGTTTGCATGAGAATGTCTTCCCTTAACTGTCCAAATAATGCCAACTTGTTATCGACTGTTAAGAGTTTAATAAAATCAAAACAATAGGTATCCATTTCCCTGGGAAGAAAGGCCACTCCCCCAATGGAGCATGACATCTGGGTCAGTGATGACATCGCAGGTTCGAATACTGCTCCCGGAGCCACATTTTTTTTACCATTCCATGCAATACGTAAAGTAATACATACATATTGTATACATACACTAATACATTTTTAACAACAGTTTTACGTTCCTATACGTCTTTTGCATTATTTCCAATCTACTAACATTTTTAAGCATTTCTTTAAAATTAAAACATTAATAAATTTACCCTATTGTAATCCTCACAGAACAAACTTAAAAGAGAATGTCCTTTAAAACTTTACTTGCGTAGAATTAGAAAATTTCTACTGTGGAACGTGAAAGCGACTTTCCCTCAAAGTTTTTAATTAAACGGCGTAAAGAAACGTCCACTGGCATCTCTGGGATGGCCGAGTGGTTAAGGCACCAGACTGCAAATCCGTGGCGTGTGGTTCGCTGTACATAGCTGTGTGAAAGGACCTCTGTAAATAATGTGTGAAAGTCTCATGAGTGCTTGTGTAAGTATGTCCAACGTTAACTGTTTAAATTATACCAATCTGTTATCAGCAATCAATAGTTTATCAAAATAAAAAGGGGGTTGTTCTAAACTGGTGAGCGAGACCACTCGTCCAACGGAGCATGACATCTGAGTCACTGTTGACATCGCAGGATCGAATCCTGCTCCCGGAGGTATAGTTTTTCTATTCTATATAATTATGGCTTTATCTACAAATACCTTTTTCCATGATGACTATTTTTTTTCATACGTACCTTGTTCTTTCTTAATTTCAATTTTAATATGATGGAAAGAGAATTAAATATTTGGAAAAAAGTTTGTTTATGCAACATATTATATTTGACTGAAGTTACCATATGAAGGTTTATTTATGAAAAATTAAAAATTCTCTTCGCGGTGCTTTAATACTTTGAAAAAGAATATCTTTCAATTAATTACTGTCAATCTGAGAAACATGTACAAAAAGTACTGTTTAAAACAAAGAATTCTTTAACATAAGGTTTATAGTATAGCGTTAAGATATGTGGATAAAAAATTATGTACTGTATAATCTCATTTTAATATTGTAATTGGCCCCTGTAAATATTACTTGACTCTACCTCTATACATAATGTGTGAATGTCTGAAGATGTTTGTATGAGAATGTCTTCCGTTAACTGTCCAAATTATATCAACTTGTTATCGACTGTAAAGAGTTTATGAATATTAGAACAATACTTATCCGTTACCCTGTGAAGAAAGACTACTCGCCCAATGTAGCATGACATATGGGTCGCTGTTGACGTCGTAAGTTCGAATCCTGCTCCCGGAGGTAGAATTTTTTTATTTCATATAATTGGGTTTTTATCTGCAAATATTTTATTTCATTATTACCGAGTGTTTATTTTCTCATATCTACCTAGTTCTTTCTACCATTAAATTATAACGTGATGGGATAGGGATAATATAATGGGGGAAAAGTTTGTTTATGCAGCATAATATGTAGGTTTGAAATGACGAGGGTTTATTTATAAGAGATTGAAAATTCAGATCACGATACTGTAGTATTTCTAAAATTGATATCTTTAAACTAATTGCTGCAATCTCTTTGAAACATGTATAATATCTAATAAAATTATCGTTTAACATAAGGGTTAAATTATTGCAATAATATAAGACCCTAAAAATTATATAATCACATAATTCTCACTTTGAATATCGAAGGGATTTCTATTTTTTTCACCTGTTACCTTTAAACATAATTACGACTTTCATGATTTAGTTTGAGTTTGAATTATGCTGAGATAGACAATTTTGACGGAGAATCAGTAGTCTGGCGAGTTGTAAAATTTATCCAGAGTCGGGTTGGTGTGCTTGCTCCCAGGGCATCGGGGTCCGTTGTGAGGACCTCGTTGTTTGGTAATGGAAAGCGCGACTGTGAGCCACCTGTGGGAGTGGGATCCTCCGAGAGAATCACTGTACCACCTTCAAGGCTTCGGTTGTCACCACTTCCATGCAGTCTCGGCTGGAAACCGGGCGATGGCCCGGGCTAAGAGTGACAATGGACATAGGGGGCCTGGAATTACGCCATGTGGCGAGAAGTCCTGTAGCTCCACAAAGTCCTAAACTAACTCTTGCATGCGCTACTGCGTGCGAGGTGGGATTGTATCGCTCCCGAAGAACGATAGAATCATCAGGTACAACGATTGTTGGATGCTGTTAAGGCGGGACGACGTAATACTTTAGACCAGTGGTCAGCAAACCGTGGCTCTCGAGCCACATGTGGCTCTTTGGCCCCTTGAGTGTGGCTCTTCCACAAAATACCACGTGCTGGCGCGCACGTACAGTGAGATTGAAACTTCGTGATGACTGGGTTTCTTATTTCTATTTTTACATACTTAGTAGGTGTTTATGTGTCTTTATCTTTAGGCGAGTGCTCTGAAGCGACTTAATGAGAAAGCATTTCTAGAAAGATTAAATGTCAACAAGTATCGTCAAGTCGTATCTTTGCATCGTGTTTTACAATGTATTACTTCTGAGAGCGTGTCCCCGTAGAAAACACTTGACTAGTCAAAATGGTCTTCGAATATAACCAACCAGCAAGTCGAAGATCTTAAATTAGTTTCAGCTTTATCAATAGCAGTTGACGAGTCTTGTGACATAAATGATACAGCGCTAGTTTCACTTTTTGTACGTTTTATTCCATTTACGGGTCCTAAAGAAGAGCATTTAGGATTATTGCCACTCAAAGGTCAAGCACGTGGAGAGGATATATAAAATGCTGAAATTGAGTGCATTGAAAAACATCATATTCTGCTCGACAAAATTGTCTCAATTTCAACAGATGGGGCGAAAAGTATGACCGGCGTAAGAAACGGGTTTGTTGTTATTTTGAGAGAAATTCATCTAGACTTGCTTTGTGCGCAGACATGTAATAAACTAGGACAGGGATTGTGACCCGCGAAGCAATTTTAGACGACACACGAAACGATCACATTCTTTTAACATCCATTTAACTTTTCAAATTTTGATTTTCATTCGTCGGACTGAGAGATCTATAATCTAATTTGTACTAGAAATAATTTGTAAATAATAATTGTTTGAAATTAATTTTTTCCTCTTTTTGCCAAACAGAAGTCTTAAAACACTCTTCTTCAATACTAGCGAATGCAAAAGAAATATTTGACGAAAGATTCTCACTATTTCGTGAAATAGAGAAAACTTAAATTATCCTCTTTTGATTGGCTTCAAATTGATAACTTAGAAATGGAAATGGTTTAATTTCCCAACAGTGTTGTACGGAGGAATAAATTTGCAGAACTAAACGTAGTAAAAAACAAGGTCTGGAAAATTGTGAGGCATATATTTTAACAACAAGCACCGAAAATATTATTTTAACTGAATGGAACTCGTTGCCTAATTCGCTAATGTCGATGAAAAACTCAACAAGAGCTCCTTTGACAATGTTTGGATCAACCTACGTTTGCGAACAGTTGTTTTCGACAATGAATTTTATTAAAAGTAAGAATAGAAATCGCCTCGGCATCTACTTGTCCGCTGCGTGTGTACGATTAAAAGTTACAAATATCGAACCACGGATAAATAAATTATCGTCCGAAAGACAACAAGCGTCACATTAAGTTCAATAATTTTTGTACTTATTTTCTTCCTGATATTGATAGTTTTAAACAAATCATAATAAAAAGTTAAATATGTTTTTGTTTTAAATATATGTTTTTAATTTCCGAAGGTCTTCCAAAGACCGAAACAAATTTTTTTAAGTGACACGCGGTTTTAATTTCTACGGTTTCAAGGCATTTTTTGGCACGCATTAGAAAAAGTTTCGCCATCCCTGTACTAGGAGATGCGAGGCCATTGTTCACATTAGTGTTTGTCTGTCATTGTTATGATTTAATTTTATGGATACTTTACAGTTTAATTTTATCCATAAATTATATTGATATTAAGTATGATATCAAGTTTTATTCAAGATGCCTAGAGTTTAACTAAGACGTAGAAGTTTAAGTACAGTTTATTAAGTTAATTTTAGGGAGCGCTGTGAAGTAAAAGAAAATGTAGTGTCGAGGATTGAGAAAGGTATGTTGAGATGGTATGGATATACAGAGAGGATGAACGAATGGAGATAGATGAAATAAGTATATAAACGAGTGTGGATGGAAGAGTTGGAAGGAGTAAACCTCAGCGAATGTACCTCATTCAGATTCAGGACGTTTTTAACAAAAGCCAGCTTCGGAGTATCCAAATTATGCACCTACCTATATAGTTTGAGTTTTAAAAAATTCGGCTCTCAAAAGAAATTTCAATCGTTGTACTTTTGACATTTGGCTCTTTTAACTAATGAGTTTGCCGACCACTGCTTTAGACTTATCAATCTAAAATTATCTTGTTTCGTAATTGCCTAGTTTTTTTCATACCCACCTAATTCTGGTAATAAATTATTTGGGAACAAGAAAACCATAATAAATGTACTGTAAATTAACCCTTCAGAGGGCGCGCCCGTGTATAAAGTGCAACATTTTCGTAATTTTGAATGGTTTTTTTTTACAAGTCAGATTCGAATGTTCTAAGCTGTTTCTATTTATAGCTACACCCTTTCTAATGCAGGTCTGATTTTCTGACGCTTGTATTCCTTGCCAGTCATTGTTAGTCTTGATTTAACCGTGGTAAACCAGTGATTATAATTGATTGCAATACGACAAAATTATGAGTTGATGTATTAGATCAAATGTGCATCTATTACACGGTATTCCGCATATCACGAAGATGGACAATCTCACTGTTTTTTTAGGTTTTGGGACATAATAGGAATTGATTCGCGAGTTGTCCTTAGATGCATTAAACCAGACAGTTTTGAAATAAGGCTACTGTATCTGAATTCTTTGGGCTTTAATCATATATCTCAAGATTATCAACATTTTATATCTTCTCATAAAACGTAGAATTATTATTTTCAATTTGAAAAAAAAAGTTTATTACAAAGTGAATAATCAAGGTTGAAAGAGAAGTTGCACTTAGTGCAAAGCGTGCCTGCTGGTGTTCTAAAAATTGGCGCGCCCGCTGAAGGGTTAATTTAAATTACGCTCTATTTTTTTCGAATCTTTAAAGCAAAATTCCGCTATATTTTTCAAGATGACAAAAGAATGCAAGCAAAGCCAAGGCAAGCAAAATGGACCTCTATCCAAATTGTATGGCATTTAATTTACAGTTATTTTTCACCGAAATGTTATAGTTTTTCTATTCCTTAACTTGTTTCACTAGTTTTGGTACAAATTTTCCCTCATAAATTCTCACCTTTTTCATCCGCCACATAAAGTGCATGCTCTCTTCTAGCATTCCTCCAGCCTGGTTTTATAAATGCCGAGATGAGTCATAAGATGTCAGTTAGGAGAACAAACTTAACAAAGCTACAAATCAAAGTTTTCTGCCCGCGCAATCCGGCACATGCGATGTGACCGGGAGTCTTAATTCAGACGCCAGCTGTTGGGCGCAGAGGAAAGGAAAGAAGGACGTGAAAAAAAAGATTAAATTCACACCAACACGCGGCAGTTTCCCCTTAATTTATTTGCACTAATTTAGATCTTTTCGTTGCTTAACTGTTATGAAAATAAATTTCTCTACAAACTCCCAGCAAAACTTCGTGATGGAGAGATTTAATTACGTTTAAGGTCTGAGTTTTTATTTGTGCTCAAAAAGAAAGACTATCCCCTCATGTTTTTTTTCTCTTGTTTGTGCGTAAATTACACGCCTGCAACTTTTCTTTAAACTTTCCTCTTGTATAAACAGCTGCGTGGCACGCAAAGAAAAAACATGTGTTAGAATTTGACTTACAAACCATTAAACTTTACACTGAGTTAAGGGAAAAGGAAGATAAAGTTCAAAATAAGGAATTATATTTTCACACATAGTCCCTCATCGGTGGTCACGATACTAAATAAAATCAACCCTTCTGTAGGAACATGATTCTTTGCCAGCTTAGTGGGAACATCTGCCTGGAAGGCAGATATAGATGGAATATCTCTTTCCCAGATATTTCTGACTAGAAATACAGAGGATATTTGTGGTTTATTACATTTCATAGTAGCCACAATAGTCAAGCCATTTCTCCTTCTTTCTTGACCAGCTTCTATTGAAAAGAACCAATTATCCCAGGTTATATTCAATGGCGGCTCCAAGAGGGGGGGGCAGTAAGTGTAATTGCCCCCCCCCCAAAAAAAAAAAAAGCCCGGCGTATTTTTTTCATAGCCTAAAATTATATAATCGTAGACCTAGTACTAAATGAGTTTAAAATTTAAATGAGACAATATTTATTTCTTCTCTCTCTCTCTCTCCCTATATATATATATATATATATATATATATATATATATATATATGTAACATACTGGACAACCCAAGGAGAGAATGGGCGTCCAGCACATCACAGGGAATGAAGAGTAGTCGTGGCTTGAAGAATAGATGACACTGCAAGTTACGGCATCACAAAACTTTATTAAGAGGAGATTTTATTACGTCTACCCAGTATAGTTACATGGTCCAAAAAGCGCACAGGTTTCTGTTCAGGCGGTTTATATAAACTTTGTCATGTGATCAGGATAGCGATTATGGATTTGCTGTTGTCGATAAGTCACATGTGGTTTTATGTAATCTGCGCAGAGCTTATCTAAAATATTGGGGGACGCCGCGCATGTTTGAAAAAGGAAGCCATTTAATATTTTCTCTCGAGGGTATTAGAACTTAGAATCAAAAGCGAAATTTAGCTCGTACGCCCAAGGGAATTTAGAATAATGTTAGATTTTAAAATGGTATGGGGTTTTTAATGTTATAGAATATCCCCCCCGTCCGAGAAGAGGCTGACCAACAATGCCTGCATTGGAGGACAGACTCCCCCGACCATGTGAGGAAAATGGGCGTCGACCACAAATTTGGAAAAGTTTGAAAAGGAACATATGTTTTAAGTTAATTTAGTATGATGATCACTTGGCAAGACATTGCACATTTCAATATTGAATACACAAAAATACACTAATGATTTACTAATTTATGAACACAATAAAAGCAAAAAAATTATAGTAATTAATGATCAATTATAGAAAATTGTAAATTATGTAAATTTCTTCCTGTATTGTTGCTTTGAAAAGAATTAAACTTAAAAATAAATTTATCATCAACTGAAAATTGCTGTGCAGGGCGGGCCCTCCCCACGCAACAGAATCTCAGCAGAAAAAAAAATTCCAATTAAATTTAACCAAAAAAAACTAAGTTATCAAATTTTCACTTTACATCAATTTTAATTTTGAGTCGACTCACACATATAATAGAATATAACAATGAAAATATCAACATCAACCAAAAAAAAAATGTTAAGTTAATGGAATAGAACATGACAATAATAATTTGAAGTTATTGTACTTTCCTTCTCAACTCTCACAACATTGGGATGAGTCCAAAAAGTTTGTAAGGTACACATGGTAGCTTATAGTTCACTGTCCTTGTTATGTTAGCTACAGTATGTTGCTTGAGAAAAGTACAAAAAAAAATCACAGTTCGGTAGGTTCTGTGACCTATCATCTCGCAAGTGCAGAATACACAAAAAAATCACAATATCTTGGCTTAAATAAAAAAAAATAGTCCTTTGTAGTTGGGTACAAAAAAAAATCACAGTCTTATTAGTGCTGCGTTATTTCTGCTTCACAAACGTAGAATACATAAACATCACATTATCTCGACTTGTTTACATATAAAGAAAATTAGTTCTTTAGTTACATAATAAAAATCACAGTTTATAATAAAAATCACACTTTCAATAAAAATCACATTTCAAATATATAGATTCTATATAAAAATTACAGAACATATTTTATTTTTCAAATAACTCAATCGTGTACGAGTTCTCAGTATATCAATTCTGATTCATTTTATCTAGTTTTCATATCTTTATTTATCTCACTATTTTTTCTTAATATCCATTATCTCCTTTATTTCAATATTACTTATTATCAAAAAAAAAATCTCTTTTCAATATCATTTTTATTTCTTATTATTCTCATTTCATCATTTCTTAAATTCATTTTATTTCGACAACATTTATTCATTCCAAAATTCTATTCAATATTCTTTAATTATACTTATTCATATTTATTCTAACTTTATTTATTTATTCTCAATACTTTTCACTTTATTTTCAAATTATTTATTTACTATTCATTTTTGTACATTTATTATAAGTTTATGTGGATCCATTTCCTTGTTTTGAAGGTACCTTGTTGTATGTGTGTTCCCCAACTCTTAGTCTCAAATTCTTTAATTCTACCTCTAAGCAGTGAGGGTTGTGTTTATGTTTGTGTAACAAGTGGGTTTTCTTTCTCCCTATTGTTCTCTGACTAATAAGGAGGAAGAGTCTTTTAGCCGTACAGTGGACTAACCGTGAATCTCCGAACAGGATATGACTGCATTGATAAACAGCATCTTGCATAGTACAAAGATGGAGAAAAAGGAAAAGGTGCAGTTGTCATACCTGTGGGAGTATAATATATACAAATGGGAGGACAAAAGGAGTGGCCATCCCAGCCCTGTTTTAGTCATTACTCAAGCATATGATCTTCAGCACTTTAAGTGACTGAGTTGATGAATTAAAAACAAATAGTAAAAAAAATTAAAAAAGATCTTAAACAGTTGGGACGGCATCCAACGCGCTTGTAGAGGTGGTGATAGGAAAGTGTATTCAAGAAATAGGAAATTTACTGAAAGGTTAAAGAAGTAGAGTTGTCATAGTCGGTGTTTAAATTGAGATCCAAAAAAAATTCACATATAATAGTATTCTTACGAAGAAAGTTTAAGTTAGACAGTTTTTTTTTTTTTTATATATATCTTTAGTAGGACAACACATAATTAATTATATCAATTTAAAAAAATATATAATGATGTTAAGCATCACATAGAAAAGAAAGAAAAATGGATCTAATGTTTGTCATTATTCGTGGTGTAGTTTTAAGTTCTCTGGTGCATTATAATATCTCAATCTGCAAGCATGGACAATTTCAGAATCTCGTTTAGTGTGAAAGTTTGGTCTATCAATTTCATAATTAACTTTTGACATTTGTTTTAGAATAGTGTAAGGTCCAGAATAGGGTGAGCTTAATTTTCTTGTATTAGGGTAGTGAAATTTATTGAATAACACTAAATCTCCAACATTAAATTTAGATTCTACAAAACGTGCATCATATTTTACTTTACTCCTATTATGGTAATTAATTGTCCTTTCTTTAGCTAATTTTCTCGCCTCATCCACCTGAGGATAAAAATCTTGTTTTTTAACATGAGGTTCATAAGGTAATATTCCAAAAAGTAGGTAAGCTGGGGTCATTTGGGTGACTGAATGAGGCGTATGATTGTATTCATTAATTACTTCATTTAATAGGGTTGTCCAAGGAGTTTTGTTTGTTGAGTTATGTACTTTGCACCTTAATCTAGTAATTATTGTTTGATTTACCCTCTCTACCTTCCCATTCGTTTGTGGATGATGACTCGAGGTAAGTAATTGTTGCACATTATTATGCTCTAAAAATCTTCTAAACTTTGAACATGTAAAAGCTGCATTTCTGTCGGTTAGCAATTTTTTTGGTGTTTAAATTTGGAATATTTGTTTTAAGCAATTCGTATAAGTTTCAGTAGTTACGCTTTTTGATGGAAAAGCCCAAATATAACGCGTTGCATGGTCAATTATCAAATGTAAATATTTCTTTGTGGAATTATAGTAATTAAATCCGCCTACTTTGTCTAAACTTAAGCACTCAAAGGGTTGGTCTGTCGGAGGCACTTCTTGCAGCAATCCAAACCTTTTCTGTCTTTTCTTTTTGTTTAATTGACAAGTATGGCAATGTTTAACATAATTACTAATGTCCTCATTGATTTTGGGCCAATAATATTGGGGTGTAAGTAATTGCATTGTTTTATTTATTCCAGGGTGTCCATAGTCCTCGTGGGCTCTTTTTAAAATTTCTAACCTCAATGAAAATGGTACTACAATTTTTAAAAATCCTTTCTTTCTCATGTAGATTACATCATTTAGTTTTTTATATTTAAGTCCCTGTACATTGTCTTTATTTTGAAATTCTACAATTTTTCTTAGTTCAATTAAATGATTTATTTGGGTTTTAGGTTCTAGAATAGGGTTCCTTGAAAGCATGTCAGCTTCAATATTTGCAGTTCCCTTCTGGTATTTAATTTCATAGTCGAACATGCTTAGTTTTAATGACCAGCGAAAGAGTCGACCTCGAAGATTTTTCACATTTTTAAGCCAAACTAAGGCAGCATGGTCTGTGTGAATTGTGAAATTTTTCCCGTGGAGATAATGATAGTACCTGTCTAAACTGTCCACAATTGCCAAACACTCAAGTTCAGTAATAGAATAGTTTGCCTCATAGTCCTTTAATACACGAGAGTGATATGCTATGGGATGCAACACCCCATCTTCACCTGGCTGTTTCAAAACAGCTCCAACCTGATGTTTACTAGCATCCACAAATAAATGACAGTCTTTGTTTACATCATACAATTGCAATATTGGTTTACAAATCAATAAATTCTTAAGATCCTCAAAAGCTTCTTGGCACTTGTCTGACCATCCCCATTTTACTCCCTTTTTCAATAATGTATTTAATGAATGTCTTACTTTTGCATATTTTGGAATAAACTTATTATACACATTTATTGTGCCCAAGAATCTTTGGAGTTCTTTTACATTAGTTGGTGGTTTCAAACACTTTATCTTTTCAATGTTAATGTTGTCTGGGGCAATTTTCCCATTTGTTACATTATATCCAAGAAAATTAATTTGTTGTTGCAGAAAAGTACATTTAGTTAATTTTGACTTGATATTCTCTTTTTTGAAAATGTTAAATAGTATCTCTAAATGTTCAAGGTGTTGTTCTTTGGAGTCTGAAAAAATTATAATATCATCGAAATAGTGGCATGCAAAGTTAACTTTATATTTATCTAAAATTCTCCTGATAGTCCTATTGAATATTGCAGGGGCGTTCTTTAAGCCAAATGGGAGTCTTAGCCACTCATATAAGCCAAAAGTGGTGGCAAATGCCAATTTCTCAGTATCTTTTGGGTGGACGGGTACATGCCAATACCCTGAGGTAAGGTCTAAAGTTGAAAAGTAATTAGCTCTGCTTAATTTATCTAGAATATCATCAATTCTGGGTAAGGGTTCTGCATCTGTCTTAGTAATTAAATTTAGTTTTCTGAAATCAATACAAAGTCTAGTTTTTCCCTCATTTCGCTTTCTTGCCAAAGTCACAGGACTTGAGTATGAACTATGTGATTCTTTTATGATTCCTGCTTCTAACAAATTTTTAATTTGGGTCCTGATCTCTTTTTCCTCAGTTGGCGAAGTCCTGTATGCTCTTAGACTCACTGGTAAATCAGAATTTAGGATTATTCTTTGGGGTTCCATCCTTATTTTGCCTATGTCATATTTGTTAGTCGAAAACAGTCTATTATTTTTGTGCAATAAATTCTTTAATTCCCTATCAACACCTAAATTTTTGATTTGATCATTAATGTCAACATTTTCATAATTTGGATTACTTTCTGCTTTTATTCCACCAGAGTTTTCATTAAAATTGTCATTTACATCATAATCAATACAGAAAATATCATTTTCTTTCTGCGAATTTTCTTCATAAGGGTTAAACATATCAGAAACTTCAATTTCATGACCATTACTATTATTATCCACATGCTTATTATCA
The DNA here is from genome assembly GCA_907164885.2 of Dolomedes plantarius. Classification (NCBI taxonomy): domain Eukaryota; kingdom Metazoa; phylum Arthropoda; class Arachnida; order Araneae; family Dolomedidae; genus Dolomedes; species Dolomedes plantarius. Next base: position 33,299,640 of record OU015496.1, on the reverse strand, counting down.
CATTTATTTTGTAGGTGTAATGAAATTTTACTTATCTCACAAATATTAACCATTTTCAAAGAAATTCTATTTTGATACACACACAATTGGTTACAATCAATTACTAATTTAAACTCTTTACACTCAGGAAGTCCCAGAATAAGATAAGGCAAGTCATTGTCCAAAACATATGCAGAAATGTTTCTAATTATTTTCCCTATTCTCAAAGTTAATACACATTTAGTTATAATTAAGATTTCACCCTCAGCTTGCCTGACCTTAATTGGAGAACTTGAATAACACTTCAGTTGACATTGCTTGACCAGTTTTTGTGACATCAGACTAGTAGTCGAAGCAGTGTCAATCACACAATTTAAAAAATTCTGTTTCTCATTTTCATATAGTCTTTTTGTTTTGTCAACCCTATTATTTCTGATAATGTTTCCCCTCAATGACAGTAATTGTCATTCTGGCGCCTGATCTCTTTCAAATTCAGGTTCCTCATAATGATGTTTATTGTCTGACACCGACATCTTATCAAATCTCTCATTAATAGAGCAAGTTTGTTCCCAATGATAAGCATTACTTATGCCAAAGTTAGAACATTTTCGACAGGGTCTAGATGGTAAGTCTGCATATTGTTGGTGGTGATTAATTTGGTTATTGGGATTGGGTGCAAAATTTCTATTCAACTTGTGATCTCTGGGTTGCCATTGTCTGAATTGTTGCTGCTGACTATAATTAGGTCTAAACTGAGTTTGTTGATTATTATTAGGTCTAAATTGAGGCCTGGGAAGAGTAATTTTGTCTAAATTGGTGAGGTGGGCTATAATTCATCCTAACTTGAGGTTGGTTGTAATAATTCTGTCGTAATTGGTACCTATTTTCAAATCTAGTGTTAAAAAAGTTATCCCGATCCCCTTGATTAGTTTTGTTTCCTTCATTATTTATTTTGATTAGCTTATTAGCCAACACTATCCATTCTGTTGTGGTTTGAGGAGGATTTGCAGCTATGGTCATTCTCATTTGAGCATTTAGGCCTTGTGTTAGGCCTTCTAGTATTAATTTCTGTGATAACCCCAATCTCTTTCCTACATCAATTTTTTTATGAAAATATTTGGTTAAGTCATCATTATATTCAAATTTCAAATTGGAAAATTCAGAGAATTCCACGCTATCTGCCTCAAAGAATAATTCTTGCAAAGTGCCTTTTAATTCTGTCCAATCTTGAATGTGTAGGCAAGAGTTTATAAAAATTGTTAGAGCCTTCCCTTTGAGAAATTTTGAAATATATTTTAATTTTTGTTCCTCTGGAACATTTGCTTGGCAAAATTTCTGCTCAATATAGGCAAGCCATTTTTGTAGTTTCATTCCCCCCTCTGGGTCAAAAGGAATAAAATCCCTGAATTCCCTCTCTACATTTTCAAGTTGAAAATGGTCCTTGCATTCTGTCTCAATTTTATTATTTGCTGTTGTTTCCCCCTGAATTTCTGTCTTTATATTTTTATCTTCCATCTTATAAGTTTAACACAATATCACAATTATATTTCAATTTAAAACAAGAATATAATATCATACAATCATAGTTTACTAAACAATTTTAAAAAGTTTATGATGGGAGACATACAACCTGGTCATGTGATGGTTGTCTTGTTACTGTAAAATTCTCGGTTGCACAAATTTTTATTTTTTGTTCACGGTACAGCGCTAGGGCTTGCATACCGGCTTAATTAAATTCACACATAAGAACACATCGAAGGTTTTTGAATTGGCGGTGATTACTTTCGTTTTCTGCGTTGTTAACTCGGTGCGGCGAAATTTACTAAAACACTGAAGGCGATCCTTGTGGCAATGGCGAACACTAATCGTAAGTATACACATTCCAGCACAAGATTTCTGAAAAGGAAATTACACAATTTTTGAAGAAACACCGGACTTGGACGCCCACACGTTGAAACTGATCCAGGATGAATCTCACAGCAAGCCGAAGCACTTATTGACAATCACACTAGCACCGAAATGGGGCTGTTCACGCTGGCCTCCAATCGAAGGTCGCACATGGAGCTGATTCACCATCGTAAGGCAGAAATGCGCACTAATGCACCCAGCTAAAGCGAAAACGCCGAAATGCCTTGGAAAATCCAGTGGGAGCTTCACGCGCATGGGAAGATTTATCCTGCGCGACTTTTTCTGTAACATACTGGACAACCCAAGGAGAGAATGGGCGTCCAGCACATCACAGGGAAAGAAGAGTAGTCGTGGCTTGAAGAATAGATGACACTGCAAGTTACGGCATCACAAAACTTTATTAAGAGGAGATTTTATTACGTCTACCCAGTATAGTTACATGGTCTAAAAAGCGCACAGGTTTCTGTTCAGGCGGTTTATATAAACTTTGTCATGTGATCAGGATAGCGATTAGGGATTTGCTGTTGTCGATAAGTCACATGTGGTTTTATGTAATCTGCGCAGAGCTTATCTAAAATATTGGGGGACGCCACGCATGTTTGAAAAAGGAAGCCATTTAATATTTTCTCTCGAGGTTATTAGAACTTAGAATCAAAAGCGAAATTTAGCTCGTACGCCCAAGGGAATTTAGAATAATGTTAGATTTTAAAATGGTATGGGGTTTTTAATGTTATATATATATATATATATATAACCCTAAGAGCCGACGTTGCCCCCTCCCCAAAAAACACTTGACTGGAGCCGCCCCTGGTTATATTTCGGTTCTTTTTGTAGAGGCATTTAGTTAGTCGAACGAGTGAGTGGGTTGGGATTTTTCCTTTTTGGTCAGATTAATCTACTTTTTACCTGAATCATAGAAGGATGGCATCACGAATCACCTTTCCACACTGAAGACAAGATATTGACTGAAACATGTGAAGATTCACAGTACCTAAGGTCGAAGAGTGGGGGACCCAGCGTTGAATAAAGAAATCATAGCTGCCTAATAGCCAACATCAACTACAAGCATAAGTATGCTCATGTAAAAAAAAAAGTTAATAATATTACACCGTTTAAAAATGGAGCACACGTAGAAGAAATAGTCTGTAAAGATCGGGGTTACTCAAACTGCGGCCCACCAAGCTTTTACACAGTGGCGTAGCGAGCATAACTGGCTCCCGGAGCACGATACCTTTTTGACTCCCCCCATGGTCTTGGGGACCATTTGGCGCCGCTCTTCGAGTGGCGCCCGGGGCATGATAGACCCCTTTGCTCTCCCCCCGGCCCCTCGCTACGCCACTGCTTTTACATGCGGCCCGAAACACTCACACTTATTTTAACCCGTAAATGGTAACATCCGTCTTTCGGACGGAAAGAGTTCATACTTTTCCCGCTAGGGTGCGTAATTATCGATTTGAAACCTTCATGTTCGGGTTATGCTTCAATTGTTCCATGATCTTGGTTGTGTTTGTTTATCTTTGAGTTTTGTTTACTTTATCCTCTTACATTTACCATTCCAAGGAAACTCACTCCACTTTAGAGGCTTATATTACTTTAAGACTTATATTACTTTAAAGGCACGTTTTTGGTCCGTCTACGGTCCAGAACACATTTTTTTTTAAAATTATTTATTCGGTTAAAATTTTGAATTTTATTTTATGATGGTTAACCATATAATTTGTAAACAAAAACATATCATAAAACTTCTCATAGAGTTTTTTAAAAAAATTTTAATTTTATTTTTTTTTAAAGTAGGGTAATTTAAAATCGTTATAACTCTAAATATTATTCGTCGAATTTCAAAATTCATTAAACAGAAGTATCTAAGTTTTAATTTTGATTCAGCATTTTTAAAAATATTAATTTTTTTAAAAATTATAAATATTTAGAGTAAAAATTTCAAAAAAATTATAATTGAAAAATCATATTTTTAAAAGTATAATTTTTTTTCAAATTTGTTGAATCAAAATTAAAGTTAAATAATTGAAAAACACATGTTCCAAGTTTGAATCATTTATCTTTAAAGGTTCTCTACCTATAACAATTTAAAGACAAGAAATGGTGATAAAGCCCATCATGCAGAAAAACGCATTTAAAGGTTTAAACAAAGTTATATTAAAATTAAAACCAAATGTAAATATATTTTATAAATCAATAATACCTCACATACAGAGCTTGGTATTAAAATAAATAAGTACTAGATAAAAAGAACTTTTATATACCATGTTTTTAAATTTTCTGTTGAATCATATAAACTTTTCAATTCTGTGACAATTCCATGTATTAATAAATACTTTTTTGATGAATTATCCCATCAACTTGAAAGAAAATGAAGTTAATTGGAATTTACTTGTGTTTAACTTTTTGTTCCCGTCCCGGCGGATAGATGGCTGCACCAGTCTACAAAAGAAAATTAACTGAAAATGAATTCAAATATGCTTAAAGACGGCTAAAAGTATTAAAATAATGCATTGTCATCGTGTTCTGAGGTATTCTAAAAGTTTCAAATGTCTAGCTAGTCGGGAAGTTAGTTAAAAATCGATTACAAGATTTGTACCGGACAAACACACACACACACACAAACAAACAAACAAACAAGAAAGCGAGTTAATAAAAACATGGTAATAATTAAAACCAAGTGTAAATATATTTTATAAATTAACAATACCTCAAATGCAGAGCTAAAATTAAATGAAAATTGGAAAATTGCATAAGTAATGAGCTACGAAATCCAACTCAAGTCTCATGGACGGATGTTACTGTTAGAATGATTCCGACAGATGTTACTATTTACGGGTTAACACAGGTGCTTTTGTAAAAACAATATGGAAAATGAGGGCTTGAAAAATACAAAACTGTACAAAAAAAGGGTCACCTTCTGCCCACGTTGTTCGCATCCATATATCTATGTAAATGATCCAATTTTAAAATGACGGGCTGTGGTGACAAAACAGCTTAAAAATTTAATTTTTAAAAATCTAAGAAGAGTTTTTAAAAAAATCTTTATTAGTGCACCCCTACACCATAAGAAGAATCGTCATGCAAAATTTCAGCCCTTTAGGTCCAGCGGTTTGGTCTGTGCGTTATCTGTCAGTCAGTTACGGAACTGTTTTACACAAATAGATTTCTCTGCAAAGTGCTTCTGCATAATTTTGATAGTTTTTGAACGAGACGACGGGCGGCTGACAGCCTAATGGCTAGACGGCTACTCTCTGTACCAGCATCTGCGGGTTCGAGGGCCACTGTTGGCATGGAATCGACTTTAAGTAGTACGATGCGCTGTAATAAGCCCTCGTGCAGCAAAAGATGAGCATAACGCTCCTTATCCAGTCAACCAACCAACTGGAGCAAGACGACATTACATAAATTGTAAAAAAAAAAAGCTTTATGCAGTAACTCAAGGACATGTTTAAGATTTTTAATTATACCCCCTTATTTTAACTCACAGCAACACAATGTCTTTCTATCGAGGTTAGTCATTTCAATCCGCCTTCATCGTGTTTAAAAAGTTTCGAGACTTTGTTTTCCGGGGGGGGAGGGGGGCAATGGAACAACGCTAGGGTTTAGCTGTATCGTTTTACTTTACGAACCCTGATGTTCTTAAATTTTAAGTAGGATTACGTTCCTCCATAACGGTCCTCCGGAAAGCAAAAGTTATAACACTAAAACCGTCGTCGCGAGTTATAAATCAAGAGTGGCAGAGTAGACATGTGTAACTTATTTTTCTTACCATCGACCTATTCTGCATAGGGTTATCATCCTTCTCTTCGTATGTAGTAATTTTATTGTAAAATAATTTCAAGATAAAAAAAAACTTTTTATGTACCATGTTTTTAAATTTTCTGTTGAATCATATACACTTGACAATTCTATGTATTAATAAATACTTTTTAAAATTTTTTTGGTGAATTATCCCATCAACTTTAAAGAAAATTAAATTAATTGGAGGTTAACTTGCGTTTAACTTTTCGTTCCCGCCCCAGGCAATAGATGGGTGCACCAGTCTACAAAACAAAATTAACTGAAAAGGAATTCAATTCCGCTTAAAAATGGCTAAAAGTATTAAAATAATTCATTGTCATCGTGTTCTGAGCTATTCTAAAATTTTCAAATATCTAGCTAGTCGGGAAGTTAGTTAAAAATCGATTGCAAGATTTGTAAGGGACAAACACACACACAAACAAGAAAGCGAGTTAATAAAAACATGGTAAAAAAAGAGGTAAGCACCTATAAGTAATTCTCCGTTAATAACGGGCAGTAGTTTCGTTAGATGAGACTACCTGATTTTTTTTCATCTTTTCATTTGCTATTTATGTTTCTCGTTAGTTTTTCCAAGAGGCCTAGTGTCACACTCACAATCATAGAGCGGATAGAAGTGTGAGTGTGTCAGACCACACATAAAAACGAACTTCCCGAGCTAATCGTAAGTTTGGCACAGACAGATTGCGGTTGTGATTTGAATTGCTAAATTTATATTGTTGTTGTTATTTCTTATGCCCCCCTGGCTGGAACGTAGCAGGTGTATATAGGATACGGGCTGAAGTGTGCGGCTCCGGTTTTGAATAGCACCACAAGGGTCGAAGTCCACTAAATGTGTATCTGCAAGTTACCACAGTTAACAGAAATTTAGGTGAGAACCAACGGAATGGATTCATTGTTACGAAATGAGCGGCGCATTAAATGTTTGGACAAGCTAGATGTTCATTTTATCGGTGACGAGGAATGACGAAACGAAACAAATTGCTTTTTAAATCAGTTGAATCGAGGTAGAATGGTAATTTTTACAATGAATGACTCTACTGAATTTAAGCTAAAATTATCCATTGCAGCCAAATTGGAACACGAAGAAGATCATGAAAGTTTATTAAGAAAGTTTATCATGAAGAATTATTACGCTTTAGGCAACAAGTGAAAAAAAAAGTTACAAACTATTCGATATCCACAGTGATACTTAAATTTGTGTATATATCATTGTTACGCTTCTATGCTAAATCAATAAACCTTACGTTATTAAGCTTTTTTTTAATAAACGATAAATTATTTGAATTTAGATAGAATGAAAATTTTTACACCTAAAAAGCACCTCTTTGTAAAAATACTGATTGCATTTTTTTATTACAAAGGAGTTATTCACCCCAAACTTATTCCTGGAAATCAAACAATTAATCAGTATTTTTACAAGGAAGTGCTTTTTCGATTAAGAAACGGGATAAGGCGAGTTACGAATGAACTGTTTGATTATGGGCAATGATTTGTTGTACATGATAATGCTAGGCCCCATAGAGCAATTTCTGTTCAACAATATCTTGCTAAGCATTCAGTTACAGTGATAAATCACCCATATTCTCCCGACTTATCACGAGCTGATTTTTTCCTTTTTCCGAAGCTTAAGATGGCCATGAAAGGACAGAAATTTGAAAACACCTCGGATATTAAATCAAATGTTACGCATATTTTGCGACCGGTTAGTTCCAACGCCTATAAACAGTGTTTCGATGACTTGAAGAAACGTTGGAAAATTTATATAGATTCCTTTGGTGATTATTTTGAAGGAGATAAATTTATTTGAAGGTGAGTAATATTTTTCTTATTTATAAAAAATTGTCCGGTTACTTTATGGGATCACCTTGTATATGAAAAATCCAAAAATCTGTTTTTGCGTGGTATAGGAATAGTAAAATAAAATTACAGAAACGACAAAATGTTGAAAAAAATTTAATGTTGAGAAAGACTTAAATTTTAATTTAATTAAAATAAAATAAAATAAAATAAATTTTAATTTAATTAAAATTAAATCAGAACACCGGATAACATTATTTAAATGGAAATACATTGCAATTAAGTAAAGTAATGCCATAGACATTTGGGATTCCTTTAACACACATTTCCGGTTTCAAACAAACTTTTTACCTGCAATGAAAAACGTCAGTAGGAAATTTGCTTTGTACGATATATTTGATTAGAAAGACACTTATTTCACGTACATTTTTATCGGAATAAGTATATTAATAAAATAATTACAAGATAAAAAGAACTTTTTATATACCATGTTTTTACATTTTCTGTTGAATCATATAAACTTGACAATTCTATGTATTAATAAATACTTTTTTTAAAATGTTTTGATGAATTATCCCATCAACTTGAAAGAAAATGAAGTTAATTGGAAGTTAACTTGCGTTTAACTTTTCGTTCCCATCCCGACCGATAGATGGCTACACCACCAGTCTACAAAACAAAATTAAATGAAATTGAATTCGATGTTCTTAAAGATGGCCAAAATTATTAAAATAATGCATTGTCATCGTGTTCTGAGCTATTCTAAAAGCTTCAAATGTCTAGCTAGTCAAGAAGTTAGTTAAAAATCGATTGAAAGATTTATACTGGACAACCACACACACAAACAAGAAAGCGAGTTAATAAAAAACATGGTAAAAATACATAAGTAGTTGCCACATATTTTATACAGTACAGAGTCATGTTGGTGACAAATTGAAGGATCAAATTACTGATAAACTGATTTTCTACAGATTTTTAATTTTTCCTTTTCTATCATCTGTTTACATCTGTATCATTTTTTAAATTAAAGAAATTTTATATCATTTTATGTCTTAAAACCTTTACCTCAATTCCTAATTTTATATTCCAATATTACATGTTCCCAATTTTACATTTTACTTATGGAACCAACTTGAATATGAATTTTAGCGTGCACTAAAATTAACAATCATTTATGCAAGTATTTTCAAGTTTATTACTGTTTATCTCCTCCTGTAAAATTTCAAAAATTAAAAAATTAGCTATAAATAATGAAAAATAACATTTTTTTTCGTAATGTAATAATCCAAGTGTTCAATGAGAAATTAGGCGTGTTACCAGGAAATTAACTATTCTTTTATACTCTCAGTTTTCACCTTAGCTGTTTAATTCAAGAGAGTCTTCCGATTTTATCCTTAAATCTTTTCTCAAAATTCTGTTCACTCACACCTTAATCACATAATAACAGTATATTTTATCAAATTTTAAAACATATGCGGTAATCTCTGAAGGATGATATGATTGATGAAGTCTCTTGATATCCCTTAATCCAAAATTCTTATCTCTTTAATCGTCGGTATTTACTTGTTGAATATTCCCTTTTGAATAACAGGATACTTAGGCTTTAGCTAAGATGGAATACAAAAAGGTATGACGTCTTACTGCATTATATATTTTGTAGAATCTTAAAAAAAAATTATGCAATGACATCATCTATACAACTGGTTCGCTCGTTGGAATTTACGGGATTATATCATCCATTTCCGCCGACCTGTTTGAGCGTTAGAAAGAACAAGTAGCAAAAGGAAGTCTGGATTAACTCCCAATAAGTGGCACCATCGCCAATTTGGCGAAAAGATGGCGCAAAAATCCCGTTTTCGCAGACCTGTTAGGATTAAACTGTTAAATGTAAACAAATGTGGCAACCAAGTAAGAACAAATAAATTGGAAAACGAACTTACCGCTGGCTTTTTGAAACTCGTAGACGCATACGTGATCTTCGCTTAGCTCAACCCTTGCTACACCCCGCTACGTTCCGTTGCGCATCCGTCCAGAAACAATACAAAAAATCCCCAGCCGCTGGCTTCGCCACGTATCGCTGGCTATAGTGCGGTAAAACAAAGCTTCCGCTTCGGTAAAAGAAAGTTTACGCTCGCTTTACGAAGTCGTATGTAAAAAACCGAATGTAAAAAACTATAGACTAATGCTTCATTTACAACCACTTCCGTATGTTTCTCTACCAAAAATCTGCATCTAATACTATCCAAAGTCCTCCCCTGATATTTAGAAACAATATCTTTAACCAACATAGCAATAAACAGCTAACTGAAAATATTTTAACAAACACAACCCACATTTGGCATTTTATCGCCAATTTGGCAAAAATCTGAAAAATATGCGGTACCGTGTATTAAAAACCGCTCGCTTTTACGCTCGCTTTTATTGAACCACAAAGGGTTTAACAGTAAAATTTATTTATTACTATGTTTTATTAACTCGCTTTCTTGTTTGTTTGTTTGTGTGTGTGTTTGTCCAGTACAAATCTTGCAATCGATTTTTACTAACTTTCCTACTAGCTAGACATTTGAAAGTTTTATAATAGCTCAGAACACGATGACAATGCATTCTTTTAATACTTTTAGCCATCTTTAAGCAGAATTGAATTCTTTTTAAGTTAATTTTGTTTTGTAGACTGGTGCAGCCATCTATCGGCCGGGACGGGAACGAAAAGTTAAACGCAAGTTAACTTCCAATTAACTTCATTTTCTTTCAAGTTGATGGGATAATTCATCAAAAAAATTTTAAAAAGTATTTATTAATACATAGAATTGTCAAGTTTATATGATTCAACAGAAAATTTAAAAATATGGAATATAAAAATTTCTTTTTATCTTGTAACTATTATTGAAGAAAATGCTTTGTCACAAAGTCAAATGTGAAATATTTCCACTTGTCTGAAATTGATACATCTGTGATTACCAGTCATCCCCGTTCAGAAAGGTCTTATAACTTGTATAATAATTGGTCCCCAAATACCGTATGAAGTATTGACAAGAGGAATCGTACTGGCTGATAAGGGGGCGTTTGCGTCGCAACTCTGTACTGAAAACATCTTACAGTTGAGAGACACTTTTCCTAAAATTACTTTGATACAAATAATGCACATATTTTAACTAGAAACGATATAAAGTCAGGAATTTCCTACCTTAAACGAAAAAAAAAAGGGTCATATTTGAATATCAAACAGCATGTTATATTTACCGGATTTACGTTTCTTTCATTTAAGAGACTGGGGGCTTTCGTAATGAATATTTAATTTCAAGTCATAATTGAAATTCAGCATTTTAGGTATTAAGAAAATTGACAAATTCCCGTATATAGTATCTAATAGAGATTTTTAAATATTTCTAATTACAATGATTTTTAAGTCCACTGGAAGATTAAATACAAATGAATTTTTGAATAGCTTTTGATCAGGAATGCTGATGAATTCATAAAAGAGTTCAAATTATTATTAAAGGGAATTTGATGGAAATTTAATTGGTAAATTATGCGAATATTTGTTTTACATAAGTTTTGATTAATAATTAAAAATCTTTAATTATTAATGATACTGTAGAATCAATTTAAAGAACAGTGGAAATCATACGTTGTTCGTCTTTCGTATAGTTAATGCAGTAAGTGATTAAAATAGTTTTACAGTAGAATAGTTAGGAGTTTGATAAAAATTGTTAGCGCATAGTTTAAACATAGTTGTAGAAAACAATGATATAAAAGTAACTATTTACTGTCATATGTATCTGAAAAAGTACTTTATGCAGGAGATTTAAAATATAAAGATAAAAAGATTTTATAAGTAATATATTTTACAAGTTCATAGACGATGGTGTATTAAAAATGACGTGCTACAAAAAGTTGAACAAACATTGATTAAAAATTAAAATAATTAGTTTTTTTTTAAAAGACAATAAAACTACGATAGCTTTAGGACGTTAACATTTAATTTTTTTTCTAATTATAGAATTATTATTTTAAATATAAGTTACACTAAACTAACAAGCATAAATCACACTAAACGGAACCATAATGTTCTTTTAATTTTTGCGTCAAAAGCTTATTGCCTCGAAATGTATGACCACAAAAAGTGTCGTTCATTTTGTTTCAAAAATTTCGTATCTTTCAGCGAAACAATGAGATACTCCCCCGCCCCCCCGTTTACATTAACATTTAACATCACTACAGTAGAAACTCCGTTATCTGGATCTCCATTAACCAGATTTTCTATTATCCGGATGCCACAACAGAAATAAAATGTTTGATAAAAATTAGTTTGGGATTTTTTTTTTTTTACGAAAGCACGTGAAACGCGTGCGAATGTGTAATTTTTAACGACGAAAGAGCAGGAAGGTGCTTAACGGAGAGAAAAACATGAAAGACTTATATAAAGAAGTATTTGAAAAGTATTCACGATTTGACAACTACGAAAAGAAGAACGACGTTAGAACAAACTACTATTCCGTGTCTAGGACGGGTATGGGAACGTTCAATCCTTAGACCGTAAAGTCCCTCTATCAGATCAGAGGGGGTGGGAGAGGATACGATCCCCCCCCCCCCAGATGCCGTCCCTGGGGGTGCTCGGTCAAAATTGAGGTGGCATTTGGCTCAATCGGACTCCGACCCTTGTGGTGCCATTATAAACCGAAGCCGCAACCCTCGTCGCGCTAACCTATATGGACCTGGTCTGAAATAAATTCCGGCCAGGGGGCATTAGAAACAACAATAACAACAATAAACTACTATTACAGACTGATTAAAAAAACAATAATGTCCTTTATCACGCACTTGTTGTCATGTATGAGAAATTATTTTAATAAATTAGTAGTTGTACGACTGAACTAACAAATCCATTTTAAAGAAAAAAGAATGTAATTATATTTCTAGATCATTTATTCTTATTTTTCGTTATCCTTTTTTTTTCCGACCCCGGTTTTTAGGATAATCGAGATTCTGCTGTATACAAAGTTTTTCCCGTGTGTTTTTTACTATACCCGAGTATGAATTCGAGTCACTGAATAAAGATTTTTAAATATGTAAAAGAATTTAATAGAATTGCCTCTTTATCTACCGCATGGATTCCCAACCTGTTTCCTACACCAACCCCTTTTAAAAGAAGGATTTTCTTCATCGATCCCCTCTATTTTTCTCTATAATATACAGCATACAACATAATTATAATACTAATAATCTATATATATAAAACAGTTCCGTAACTGACTGGCTCACTGACTTTCTGATTGACTGACTGAAATACAACGCACAGACCAAACCACTGGACCTAAAGGGCTGAAATTTTGCATGGTGATTTTTCTTATAGTGTAGGGGTGCGCTAAGAAAGATTTTTGAAAAATTCTTCTTAGATTTTTTTTAATTGAATTTTTAAGCTGTTTTAGTAATTTTTTTAAGTTTGCATTTAAAATAATAGCTTCAGGGTTATAAAATTTATATCACGAGAAATATCATAAAAGTTCCTTTAAAATGAGATCCCTTTCGAATCTTTACCTCCATTTTCTAATTTTTGGTGATTTTTTAAATTTTAATTTTTACAATTTAATTTATCAAATACTGATCACGTGATTTCTTTTTCTCGTACTTTAAATAAATTTATCGTCACGTGCATAACAACTAAATAGACAAAAAAAAATTTTTTTGCTAATGCAGACGATTGGGCATTATCCAAAAAAATATTAAAATACAATAAAAGATATGTTCCTCAAACTATACTATAGTAACTGTACTATATTCTTTAGTATGTGCTATTACATTTAATTTGAAGATTTTCTTCTACATTATTTTGTCTATAAAAATATCCCTTACAATTTTTTTATAAATATATTTTTTTGGTTTTTTTTACATCAATTGGATACATTGATCGTCGAATTTATTATAAATAAATATATATATATATATATATATATATATATATATATATATATATATATATATATATATATATTGCCATTAATTGCATACATTGACCGTTGTATTTAATTTGAATTTACTCTGTAGCGAAGTGCGGGTTTTCAGCTATTTGCACATAAAACGCTTAAAGATAACAATTTAACTAAGAATAGGAACAAAAGAATTAGAAAAAGTGGTTCATTAGTTTTATGCTGTATTATTTTTGTACTATTTTCATTTTTAATTTCACAAATACAAACAAGATTTCAGAACCACATATTGTAATTGCACAAACATCGCCAAGAGAAAAACGAAACTGCTTCTGATTGGTTGCATCGGGAGGACCCATGTGCTGTTTAAGGTCCAGTGGATTTCCCGTGTTCTGCCTAGTGTTGGTACACAAATAAAAGCCAACGGCGGCATTCGAGGCATATATAAAAGCGTCACGACATTCCACTTTAGATGCGTGGATCACACCATCCTATGCAAATATGTATTTATACATATTAAAACGGATATTATTATATATATAATAGCCGTTGTCTCTGTATAACCCTTCCGGGCTCTACTCATCTTTCAATTGAAGCCCTCAGTAAACAAACAGCCGGTTAGGCTTAATTTCAATTTCCGATATGGATCAGAATTTTTTCTTACCTAAAAACTAATATCTTCTCCATCAAATCATGTTTGTTCAGCCAATTTTCTATAAATCATTCAGAACTAAAAAAAAAATTGGATGCTTTTAGCTGCATATTTAACAGTTTTTAAAAATCTGTTTACTTTTGCGATGAATTCTGAAAATAAGCAAACTTGAATGTGAATGAATCAAGTAGCTCAAGTATTCATATCGCGTAGTGAGCTGTAAAAAACTGGATGTCAGTCTACTACTCCAATCGCATGGAAAGCTAAATAAATAAAATATAATGAAAGGGTTTCCTTTTACAAGGTGTAGATTAAATGCAATATTGTTAGATAATTCGGGATATTTTTTAACTTTCATATACTTTTTCCATTATGACGTCATCATTAGTATTATGACGTCAAAATGACGGGTTACCTTCTAGTTATTTAATAATTACGTTCCTAAAAATTAAATTAAATTTTAAAACAGAAAAATTTATCATATACCCCCAATAGACCCCTTGAATACTATAGACCCTTTCTAATTTTCCATCGACCCCCAAGAGGTCCACCAGGACCCCGTTCGGAATCCCTGATCTACCGTTAAGGTTGCTAGCTAGTAGCCATATTGGATTCGCTAACGTCGGTGTTAACCATTGGAGAAAAATTTTTTAACGATTCTCGACTTGTATTTTTAAAAAAATTAAATAGCACTCCGAAATAGAGAAGGAAATTTTTATTAGGGTTATCTTTTTCATTCTTTAATAAAAAGATAATATTATTTTTAATTCTTAATTATTCGGAGGAAGACTGGTGTATACTGTATTTTAAACGACCATTATTTCCTTTGGTGGATGAAATTTTCTGAAATGAATCAGATGACCGAGTAAAATATTTATTTTCCCATTACAAAGTACAATTTGAAAAGAAAAAAAATCTTATAATCCAAGGCGATAATTCTGTGTTTGCTGTGCAATGTTTGGTAGTCCAAAATGGGCTAAAATGAGTTATCCAACCAGGCATGTTTGAAAAATCAGGGGCTACTTTACTCATGGAACAGTATACGCCAGTCTTCATTCGAATAATTAAAGATTAAAAATAATATTCTCTTTTTTTTTAAAGAATAAAAAATATAACCCTAATATAAAATTTCCTTCTCTATTTCGGAGTGCTTTTTAAATTTTTTCTTTTAAATCAAAGTCGACAATCGTTAAAAAAAATTTCTCCAATGGCTACTGCAGGGTACAGAAAGCTAAGTCCAATTCCACTCCTAAATAGTTTTATTCATCAGGGAAAATTTGGGATATGTGAAACAAAACACAAACCTGTTTGTGTTAAAGGGCAGGCCCTGATTTTCAATTAGGCCAGGTAGGCCCGGGCTTAGGAGCCCCCGAATGTTGGGGGCCCCCAAAAATTTTGATTTTAAAAGGAAAAAAAGAAAAAATTCAATTTTTTTTTAAATTTCACCTTTTTTAATAGCAATTTTTTTATATGTCCTTTCAAATTTTATTGATTAATTGTTTCGTCATATGTATAGTTATATGTTTAGTTCATCATATGTATATTGCAGTGTATATAAGGGATAAATAAGTTTTTCTGGTTGCATTGTATTGGTGTTTTAATGATGAAGTTAATATGTTGCATTGATTTTTGTTATTTGATAATGTTCTAGGCTTCTACGCTTCGAATAGTCAATTCTTGGTAATATGTTAATTTCACAATGATTCATGATTTTTTTTTTTTGTGTGTGTGTGTGTCAATTTTGGAAATTTTACGTCCACAGCAGTGTTAGTGGGCCCCCATCCCGAGTTGTGCCTATAGTCAAGAATTTTCTAAATCAGGCCCTGTTAAAGGGGTTATGTCTCAATCAACGACTTAACAACACTCTTTACTAAAAAAAATAAAATTTTAAAACTTTACTTTAAAAAAATAATTGAAAATTAAACTTAAAAAACTGACTTAACAAAAACCTTTTATTTTTCAATCCCGTTTTTTTTCAAAACTACGATTTTCGACTAGACACTCTTTACACTGCAAACACAAAATTATTGGAAACATTTTCTCCACTGAGCTGACGGAATACAATAGGACTACCACACAGTAAGTAGCCTTGAGTTGCTATAACCGCGCGATGATCTTAACCCTCAAACCGGCCCACCGGTCATTATGACCGGCAGCGGTGGAACTAAGGGGTCTGGCAGGAGTGGGGAGAGGCGTGAACGCTTGGCTGGCTTTGACATCCTCAGTCAGTTCCTGGACATCAGGGAGAGCACATCAAGGTTTTACAAATGCTCGCCAATTGCCAGTAAGTTGCAATTTTGTAAAAGTATGGCGGTCAAAATGACCGGTAGACCTGTTATTGCCACTGAGCAATAACAGGCCTACCGGTCCTGATAGGGATTTCAGTGTTCTGTGCGATTTTTAAAGTATCCTGTGAAGCCTTGACATCACTCTTCTCTACCTCAACCACTGGCAGGCTAATTTTTGGAGCAATTATGTCTGATAAACATTGTACAATTCTTTTAAGAGCCCTAAGATTTGATGATGTAGATACCAGAACAAAATAAATTAAATAAATTGAATAAATAAGTGTAGATGATTTTTTCCCTCACTATTCATCACTAATATAAATCAAACAACCCTGTGCACAATATCAACATGCAGTTCCGTCGTAATAACGCAAAAATAACAGCTTTTCAGGCTTGGGGGTCAATTTCACAGATAGTCCTGATAGTGGCAACAAATTCATGGGCCGGCTTGAGGGATTAACCTGTAGCTTACGGGGCCCATATTTCCGATTCTCTGTTTAGAAAGGGAAATTTCCTACCACCTTTGTAAGAATGGCCATAAAAGGGGTTATACACACACACACATATATATATTCATTCTTGGGTCCATATTCTTGGGATACATACTATCCAACCCCGTAAGGAAAAGGTTAACTTATGAGTGTCATATTACAACTTAATATTGCCACGAGTATTTTCACATCTCTCTCGATATCATTAATATCAGAAGCGGCATTAAACGACCATGATTTCTCCGCTGTAAATAAATATCTTACGACGAAGCGTACAATTCAGAAGGAAAAATAATGCATAAACTAGAGAATCGGGAAGGAGTGAAGGCCGAAAGTTTCGACCGATGAGATTAATTTGTGCAAATTCCTGGATCGGTAAATAGCGCCAAAAGGCGAGACCTTTCACAATGCGATTCAAAACTTGCATTTTATAACGCTCATTACGTTTTATTGAGATCATCAAAACGTAAATAAAGAAAAACATTTTGACTCCATAAATATTTAAGACCTCCATCGAAAGGACTTCATTTCTTTTGTTTGATTTTTCAAGAAAGGCCAAAGAATGCTGAGTAAAGGTGTTTTTGTATGACACAATTTTTTTAAGACTACTGCTTCATCCGACATTAAGCAGTAGGGTTATAAAAAGATCATAAATAAATTTGAATTATTTTATTTTGTAACACATTTCAAAGAGTTCGGGTAAGGATAGTCTCTCGTATATCACCTTTGTATGCATTGTAATATAAAAGCATTTTTTCTACTCTATATATATAAAACAATTCCGTAACTGACTGACTCACTGACTGACATACAACGCACAGACCAAACCACTGGACCTATAGGGCTGAAATTTTGCATGGCGATTCTTCTTATGGTGTAGAGGTGCACTAAGAAAGATTTTTGAAAAATTCTTCTTAGATTTTAAGTTTGCATTTAAAATAATATTTTGTGGGTTATAAAATTTATATCACGAAAAAGATCATACAAATGCCTTTAAAATGAGATCTTTTTCGAATCTTTACCTCCATTTTCTGATTTTTGGTGAATTTCTAAAGATTCATTTCTAGAATTTAATTTATTAAATGCTGATCATGTGATTTCTTTTTCTGGTACATTAAATAAATTTATCGTTACGTGATAACAACGAAATAGACAAAAAATATTTTTTTTTCTTTCTAATGCAGTAGACGATTGGACATTATCCAAAAAATATTAAAATACAGTAAAAGATATGTTCCTCAAACTGTGCTATATTAACTGTACTGTATTCTTTAGTATGTCTTATTAGATTAAATTTGAATATTTTTATCTACATTATTTTGTATTTAAAAATATCCGTTACGATTTTTTATAAATATATGTCAGAAAATAATTAAGTTAAAATTTAAAGGGGGCTTCAGGATAATTTATTTCGTGGCATTAAACGTAACTGTTTTCATATTTCGGGATGCGCTACGGGCGATTTTAGGGGAATACCCTTTTTGAGTGTAACCTTGACTCGCGTGAATGGTCGAGCGAACTAATCTACTTTTAGAGCAAGTACGGGCTTTGAGCAGAGTGCAGTAATTACGTAATTTCGAATAGAAGGCGCGAGAACATTCCATGAACATCACAGAGCATGCGCGATAAATTTTGCACCTAAGTTTAACAAAGGATTATTGCAGAGCGTCTTCAGATTTAGGATTGTGCGGAGCGCGTGTCACGGGGATGAGAGATTGAAACTTGGATGGGATTGAATAAGGTTAATTAATAATATTTGAAATAAAGGATTTAGATGTAATTTAATTGTATTTAATTCCACAGGCCTACGATGATTGACTGCATAGATTTAGAATAATTATTATGGGAACGAGTTAAGAGGGAGTACGAGTAATTAGGCTCGTCATATATATATATATATATATATGACGAAACCTACGAAATTTAAATGTTTATTCATTTTTTCCTTAGGAAGGGGGGGGGGGAAGCAAAGTATAATGTGCTAAATTATGAGCAAATTAAAAAATCTTTTGCAACTAATTCTGGTCTCCTAGTTTGACGATAGTCGTTTTTGCTTCTTGTAAATATTTTTGTGTTTTATATTTTGATTTTCATGAAGTTATTTTGGTTTACAGTTGTCTTCACAGGTTTAAATAAGTGTGTTTCATAGTACTGAGTAAACATTTTGATATTGGGATTTTGTCTGAAATAAGGTATGGAAATTAAGAGTAGTATTTTTCATTGATATAAAGTAAGAGATAATGATGTTTTAATTTTGGTAATGACAGAATAGTGTTGATTTTGAATAAAATGTGAGGAGTATTACACAACTTATCAACAAAGAGAATGGTGTAATGTTTGACCAGGCATGAGCCTTTTTACATGTCTTCTCAATTCATATATGGTCAAGAGTTTTTAAGATGGTCACCTAGTGATTAGGAAACGTATGTGAAAATGAGAAAGAAGTGTTCTGAGTTTTATGATAAAACTTGAAAGTTGAGTCCATGCCTATACTATGTAATTTTTTATGTGATAATTAGTACGTATTTTTAAGTGATATTTTCTACATTTACTCATTTTTTAGTGTTGTGTATTTTGATGATATTTTAGCGATAGTGTCCTATTTTTTTTGTACAAATTTTGATAATTGATATTTTGATATTTAATATGTCGTCAAGTCAAGGATGTCTCAAATGGAGACTTATGTAATATGTAATCCACACCTTGATTCAGTCCGGCTAGGTGCAAATAGGAAAAACTTTCAGAAATTTTCAGTTGCAATTATTGGGTTAGGTTTTAATTTAAAATTTTGTTGACTGGGGACTGCAGCCCTATTCAGCATTCTTTTCGGTGGATGATTGTGTCGACTTTTGAATTTAATTTTAGTGATTTTTTTCTTCTGAAGACTTGCCACATGGAATTAGCTACTCCACTATGTGCGTGCCTTCAGGAGGACGGGGGGGAAAGTTTACCGAAAATAATTAAGTTAAAATTTAAAGGGGGCTTCAGGATAATTTATTTCGTGGCATTAAACATCACTGTTTTCATATTTCGGGACACGGTAAGAGCGATTTTATGGGAATACCCTTTTTGAGAGATGTGACCTTGACTCGCGCGAATGGTCGAGCGAACTAATCTATTTTTTGAGCAAGTACGGGCTTTGAGCGGAGTGAAGTAATTACGTAATTTCGAATAGAAGGCGCGAGAACATTTCATGAACATCACAGAGCATGCGCGATAAGTTTTGCGCCTAAGTTTAACAAAGGATTATTGCAGAGCGTCTTCAGATTTAGGATTGTGTTGAGCGCGTGTCACAGGGATGAGAGATTGAAACTTGGCTAGGATTGAATAAGGTTAATTAATAATATTTGAAATAAAGGATTTAGATGTAATTTAATTGTATTTAATTCCACAGGCTTAAGATCATTGACTGCATAGATTTAGAATAATTATTATGGGAACGAGTTAAGAGGGAGTACGAGTAATTAGGCTCGTCATATATATATATATATATATATATATATATATATATATTACATCAATTGTATACATTGATCGTCGTATTTATTATAAATATATATTTTTTTTGGCATTAATTGCATACATTGACCATTGTATTTAATTTGAATGTACTTCGTAGTGAAGTGCGGGTTTTCAGCTAGTTTTTCATATTCAAAGTCACAGGCGATTAGAGAAAAAAAATTTAAATCCTGATTTTAAGGCAAATTTTAACATTCAGAAATCTGAGAAAGAAACATCATCTTGTCGCAATCTTTCCTATCAACGGTTAGCTAGTTAGTACAAATGTTAACTTGCTTTGCCAGTTTTAAACGATCCTTACGATGTATAATCTTCACACAGAATGCAACGCAAGACTAAACGTTGTCAAAAGAGGGAGGGACGCATACTTTGAAATATAACCCAAAATGTTCCCAACAACGGGCTTAAAAACTGCTATTTACACAATTTTTTTGCCTATGAATGTTATGATAAGTCTCCATTTATCTTGCACTACCTTGGGACTATTTTTCTCCAGGCAGTCCAATAAACTTCAGTATTATTTTCCTAGCTGACGTGCAGTAAACAGGGCGCTAAGGAAAAAGTAAAATGCAGAAAGAATAAATTTTCAAAGGCCACCAGTTGTACGTTCATTTTCCAGACACTGATATGTAGGATTAGTAAAAGATAGATATTTTCGCTGTGAATAATTATTAAACTTTTTTTAACATTCTAACCTTAATTCAGCAGATTTTATAACAAATCATTTTTTTAGTCTAATTCGGAGGCACTTGTCATTAGACATTTTCCTTTTTATTCACCGCTATTTTACTGGCTACTTTATTATGGGAGCACCCTATAGGTGAGCCACCATTGCTCCCTATGAGTGGGGACGACACGGAAACGACCAAACCTTATTCGTGGCAGCTCAGAACGCTAACCAATACACCATGTAGCCGGGATAACAAATCATTTATATGTGTGTATGTGTGTGTGCCGAAAAAAAACCGTCAACCTATTAAATTGCATTTAACGTGTATTCTAAATCATCTTTTTGATAAAGCTCGACCACTCTTCCAAACTGCCATCTAAAAATAACATAAGTTAAAATTTATATTGGCCCTGCAGATCATTAAGCAGGCATTTGAATTATCTAAATTCCATAACATCACCATATCTTTCCCGAACCTGAAGGCCTCATTAAATTTGTATACAACTAGCTGAAAACCCGCACTTCGCTACGGAGTACATTCCAATTAAATACAACGGTCAATGTATGCAATTAATGTAAAATATATATATATATATATATATATATATATATATATATATATATATATATATATATATATATATATAAATATATATATATATATATATCAGGGGTTTCCAACTTACAAGTGTCCAAGGGCCGCAATCGAAAACACCTGTCTAGTGGCGGGCCGCAATTTAATCAGGACAGGCGGGACTTTTTTCTTGAGGGAGGGGGATTTGGAGGATTTGTGTATAGTATGTACTATGAAATTTTTAAAAATTCGAGGATGAACCTCCAACAACGACCTTGATTATAAATGGCCAACTTTCGTTAAATTACACAGACACACACAAAACAGTCAAATAAGAAGTGGGTATTTAAATAAGAAGTGGGTCAAATAAGAAGGGGGGGGGTATGAAATAGAACATGAGTGGACACCCTACTTTTCATGGAATTCGAGGAAAATCAATCATTTTTGTAAATGAACAGCATTTGAAAACAATATAGATTTTTACAAAAACATTTTTCGTTAACTAACAATATCTAAATTGATGCTGCAAATTATTTTCCTAGATGTCGTCGCGGGCCGCAAAAAAAAGCACCGCCTGCCGCATGCAGCCCGCGGGCTGCCAGTTGGAAACGCCTGATATATATATATATATATATATATATATAATAAATACGACGATCAATGTATACAATTGATGTAAAATATATATATATATATATTCATAAAAAAAATCGTAAGGGATATTTTTATAGACAAAATAATGTAGAAGAAAACATTCAAATTAAATCTAATAGGACATACTAAAGAATATACTACAGTTAATATAGTACAGTTTGAGGTACATAATATCTTTTATTGTATTTTAATATTTTTTGGATAATGTTCAATCGTCTGCCACATTAGCAAGAAAAAAATATTTTTTTTGTCTATTTAGTTGTTTGCGCGGGACGATAAATTTATTTAAAGTACCAGAAAAAGAAATCACGTGATCAGCATTTAATAAATTAAATTCTAAAAATTAAACTTTAAAAATTCCCCAAAAATCAGAAAAAGGAGGTAAAAATTCGAAAGAGATCTCATTTGAAAGGAATTTTTATGATTTTTCTCGTGATGTAAATTTTATAACCCTCAAATTATTGTTTTAAATGCAAACGTTAAAAAAGTTACTAAAACAGCTTAAAAATTTAATTTTAAAAAGTCTAAGAATTTTTTTTTTAAATCTTTCTTAGTGCACCCCTACACTATAAGAAGAATCACCATGCAAAATTTCAGCACTTTAGGTCCAGCGGTTTGGTCTGTTCGCTGTATGTCAGTGAGTGAGTCAGTGAGCCAGTGAGTCAGTCAGTTACGGAACTATTTTATATATAGAGATAAATAGGACATGTTTTCCAATTCTTCCCTTTTGGTAGAACGCAGAGCGTGATCTAGCAATTAATTAATCCCCGGGAGAACTACGACGTGGACACATGAACTCCACGAGACTAAATTCGTCCAATTAAATAATAAGTAATTTCGGCCTCCCTGGTGACAAGATTAGCGGTCGTTTGATAATAGCTTGAAAGTAAAACCTCTCTCTCTTCTCACTTAACTCTGTCATGTAAGCAGCTGCTGTCCTTGGCAAGTCCGGTGGGGCTCTTCACTCCTAAATCTCCTTGTAGGTAGACCTTCGCTTTTTCCCGCCCCGTCCTGTTGCATGGACGTCGCAAGTCCAGTGGCCACTACAGATTGCATACTGACAAATGAAATAACGTCTATGGAATTTGTGTTTCTCTCCTAAATTTCCCAAGTGCTTTCCCGGATCAACACTTCTTCCGTCGTGCCGACTACATCTCCAATAAGTTGTACGCAGCTATTAACCCATTGTGATTATTATCATATATATATATATATATATATATATATATATATATATATATATATATATATATATATATATCTGTGTGTGTGTATATATATATATATATATATATATATATATATATATATATATATATATATGGGAATTGCAATATCCCAAGGCTCCGGCTATGAGCTATATGTCGCCATGTACGTTGTGCAACGACAGCGCTGCTAGGATTCCGATAGATAAACTGGGGAGAAAGTGTTTGAAGAGAGACTGACATTGGGTCCCGACCTGGCAAGAGGTTCCGAAAAGCAGCAGACGGGCTGCGACGGGAGAGACAGTCTCGACGGGGGCATGACATTAGCTGCTGATGGCCGGATACTGTAACCCATTCAGATTGTGGAGGCGTCCTGACGTGTAACGTATATGTAACGTACTTCAATGTCTGTAAATAGTCCTAAATGTCAATATATTGTGTTCGTGGAAAAGACGTGACTCTGTCCTTCATTGAGTACTGTCCGAGTATAAGAGAGTCTAGTTCCGCCGTGCAGTATGCGGAAAGGTTTATATAAAAGTGGGCGTCCGCCTGAGAAGTAGTTTCTATAAGACTGGGACCTCCCCCTAGACCCAGTTTACATATATATATATATATATATATATATATATATATATATATATATATATATATATATATATATATATATATATATATATATATGCATATATATATATATAGCATTTTCTAAACCAGGTGCTTAGCAACAACAACAACAACAACAAAGTAGGAATTAAGTGTAAAAGACCACAGGCCAAGATTCCTAGTTAACGCAGCGGAAGAGTATGGAGGTTTGATAGGAATTTTAAGAATGGGTACATTATATCGAATTCAGCGCGTTACAAGGGAGATAAGCTGATGCTCCATTAAGATTTAATAATAAAGCAAATTTGTGAAAATCTCAAATCATTTCTTAGTGATCCTTACTATGCAATCCACATTAACGACATCTAGTTTATCATTTTGTTCATTTTCCCTTCCTGGATAATCAATCTTGAGCGTAAATCATGTATCCTGATTTGAACTGAGCTTGGTAATCACTTGTTACCATGTTTTTATTAACTCGCTTTCTTGTTTGTAAGTTTGTGTGTGTGTGTGTTTGTCCGGTACATATCTTGTAATCGATTTTTAACTAACTTCCCGACTAGCTAGACATTTGAAACTTTTAGAATAGCTCAGGACACGATGACAATGCATTATTTTAATACTTTTAGCCATCTTTAAGCAGAATTGAATTCATTTTCGGTTAATTTTGTTTTGTAGACTGATGCAGCCATCTATCGGCCGGGACGGGAACGAAAAGTTAAACGCAAGTTAACTTCCAATTAACTTTATTTTCTCTCAAGTTGATGGGATAATTTATCAAAAAATTTTTAAAAAGGTATTTATTAATACATAGAATTGTCAAGTTTATATGATTCAATAGAAAATTTAAAAACATGGTATATAAAATGTTCTTTTTATCTTGCAATTATTAATGACTGATATCACATAAAATTTAAATAGTTTAATATGTTATCCTCACATTATACCCAGAATTATACACAACAGTATATAACATACCTTCTAAAAAGAACTGTTGATCTCTATAAAACAAACACCCTCTTTGTTTGTTTTCTAATAGTTTAGAAAAGTCACACTTATTAACCGAGCAAAAGTAGTTTCGAAGCACATAAAGTTTAAATCTTTCATCTTTGGTGATACCACAAAATAATTCTAATAAACACTTGCGAAAAACAACGCTTATGAATCGAGCAATAACTAATGTTATAATCAATATCTCTTATGCAAATATTTAATTTTTTTTCATTATTTGCCTTTGAGTTAAACAAAAAAACAGAAATCCGTACTTCCATAACTAGTGAAAGTCTTTATAAAAGGTCTCTGCTCGCCCGTTTCTTATCCTAAATTTGAAAGCAAGACACATCCCTGAATAAAGATATTTTGGCGTTTATGCCCTTATGCAATAGAGATGGCGTGTTCGTCGGAAATTGGATAAAATTTATGATTCAAGACTCACGTACGTGCCCGAAGTGTTTCACTTTAGCTAGTGTACTGCAATAAATAATGCGTTTATTTTTAAAAACCCTTTAAATTCAAATATAAACTTGTATGAAAGCTTAACATGGGGCATATTTGAAGATAAAAACAAATTGCTTGAATATATATTAATTTATTTTTTTATTTTAAGTTTCCAAGGTTTCGAAACAAAAGAATCGGATGTGTTATAGACATGTTTTAATCTTAAAGGCCCTGGAAACCTAGTGGTTAGCACGCCGGAATCGGAACTTGAGGGTGCTCGGTTCGAATCCCGGCAAGCGTCACTCAATGCCTTCGTATCTACGCCGGGTATGAGCACGTTAACGTCCCTCCGTGTGGTATGTGGGCGGGAGGAAAGTGCGAAACCACCAGATGTCATCCCTGGGGTTGCCCCGTCTAAATTGAGACGACACCAGAGGTACAGTGTTGGTTCACCTATACTATGCCCCCCATTTCAAGAAACGAACAAATCTCGCGGTGTAGGAAGCGAATATCGAAAAACTAAGTGCCTACCGCGTTTAAAAAAAGTTTTTATCTTTAATTATGTACAAATCCATATTTACGAAGCTTTAAAACTAATATTTGCATTAAAAGAATTTTTTGCAGTAGAAAATACTGAGACATTCAAAATCTGATTGCTTATGAGTTTAAAACTGACTCTTATGAGTTCTGACTCTTATGAGTTTAAAAAAAATTATGACATAGATTCTTGTTACTGCTACTTATTATGAAGAGAGTTCTGAAATCAAAATAGAGTTAATTTCACCAATAACATGTTTGAAAACTGACTCGAGATGTTCTTCTCCACCTTTGAAGTACTATCTATGGTCAAGATCTGAGACATCTAATCAAAAATCATCCAAAACTAATGAACATCGTTAACAGTTTATGTCATGACAACCAGAAATTGTCCATTATATTCATATTTAATACAATATTTTCAAAACTGTAAATTTAAAGTTTTGAAAATATTGTATTAAATATGAATATAATACGGAAAATTTTGTGGTTGTCAAAACTGTAAATTTAAAGATGCGACTGGTCAAGGTCGACTCAGTCGTTCATGCCTTGAGTGGGTCGATAAAATGAGAACCAAGCATGCTTGGGAACTGACTCTGGGGGTCCCATGTCAGGTTGACCACCTGACCGAGACATATGCTATATGGCACCCCAAGCCCACGATCATGAAAGTGGAAATGGACACCGCAGTCCTCGGTCCACATTCCGACTGTTGCACCCACATGTTTTCAATGGGTGAGAGATCTGGAGAACGTGCTGGCCAGGGCAACAGTCGAACACTCTCTGTGTCGAGGTAGGTCAGGACACGACGGGCATCATGCGGTCTTGCGTTATCTTGTTGAAAGATGACGTCTCCGAGGCTTCGAAGATAGGGTACAGCCACTAGGCTTATAATCTGAGAAATGTAACGCTGGCTTCAGATTACCGACGACGTGAACAAGAGGTTGTTCGTGTCGAGTACCCAATGGCTGCCCATACCATCACACCAGGTGCAGTCCCCGTATGGCGATATCGAATACAAGCAGACCCGGCGCTGCTTCCAGACACGGATACGTCGATCATGATGCTACATGCAGAACAGGGACTCGTCTGAAAAGACGATGTGGTGCCACTCCTGTATCCAGTTTCTCGTTGGACGCACCACTGTCGTCGCGCGTCTCTCTGCTGCAGTGTCAAGGAAAGCCGCAATAATGGTCGCCGTGCAGACAGTCCGTGCTGCTCCAGACGTCGTCGCACTGTCCGTGCGGATATGTGTCTTGCTGCAAACAAACCCATTTCCTGACTCGAGGTCCGTGACGTGGCTGAACGATCCTGCAAGGCCGACCTGACAACATGTCTATTCTCTCGGACCCGCCTGAACCCATTGATTCCATATTCACATGACAGTCGTTGGATTCCGACCAATACGAGGTCACGATCCTACCGCTATCGAATTCCGATACATGTTGGTAGCCGTTACTCCTTCTTATACGAAGCATAACACGATCTTCTCACAAACAGCCAACATTTGAATGTGATTTACGAATGAGAAACCCACTGCGTAACTTTTCTTTTATACAGAGTTTGATATGCCGATTTCCCCTCCTGCGTCGTTCGATTGCGCTTAAATGGCAATCATTTGTATATCCCAGCATCTTCTTCCTTTCATGCGAATTTGGAGTTTGTATCATCCCTCCTTCATGGTGTTGCAATTTTAATGGCCAGCAGAATATACATATATATATATATATATATATATATGTGTGTGTGTGTGTGTGTGTGTGTGTGTGTGTGTGTGTGCAAAAGACGCTATAAAAGAAAATTAATATTAACTGTCTGCTAGCTTAAATTTTTATCCCCTTTTCTGAGTTTCTTTTTCACTGTTTATTTGATATTAAGGATGATAATTGTTTTTATTACTGTCAGCAAAAATTCATGTTTAATTGATACGTATAAAAATATACCTAAGTTTTAAAAAGTCCCTTCCAGTCTCTAAACATGTTTTAATTTCCTTCAAATTTCTTTTGACGGCATCCCGAAATAGTATTTGGTGGAAATTCTTGAAAAAAAAAGTTAATTTTTTTAAACCTATTTGGTAAAAATTTAACTATTACAAAGCTTTAAGTCATTTAAAAAACAAATCCTTTTCATGTCAAAACTACTACAAGCTCAAAATGTTAAACGAGATTAAAAAAATATATAAACACGGATAATTTTTTTATGTGAACAGTAAACATTATAAGCCCATACGGTGCATGAGAATGCAAGCCTCCCTTCATTTTCAAAAATTCCTCGCCTTTTTAAAACAGATCTTTTTGATTATAAAGCACTTTCCTGGGGGAGATATATCATGTCGCCTGTCATAGAAGCGGGGCTCCAAAATAAAGCACACGAGGAGGGCACGTGATCACACTATAAGCCAGTAGCTTAACGTCAAACGAACACGCGATGGTGTGAAGTGCTTAAAATATGTCAAATGCCAAAATATCTTCATTCGGAGATATATCTCTTTTCCCGAATATCGTATGCAATAGACGAGCAAAGCCCTTTTGATAGCGGGTTTTAAATATTTATGGAGGCGGCAGATGTTTCTTTTCCCTTTTGTTAGGAGGCCTAATGAGCGAAATAAAAGGGGTTTCAAATTTTAGTGTTGAAGCTCCGTTAGAGCCGGGCGTTATGTATCGCCTCGTAAATTAGGCAGAATGGAACTGCGCGATAAAAGGTTCTGTCAAAGCATTTAGTCATATTTCGTAGCTACTAATTTAGTTGATTGGTGTCATTTGTATCAAATAAAACCGTTTTATTTCATTTTTTACTAAAAATTATTGATCGTTTATTCAAATTTGTTTATTTATTACTGTTTTTATAGACATTTTTTAAATCGTATAGAAGCAACCTGAAAAGTAATTTCTTATATATGCAGGGTGGTCATAAAAAATCTTTTCCGATATATGGACGTCTAGCGGTTGTTCCATTCAACCGATCGAGATGAGATTTCAGATATAGTTATTCAGAGGTATGAGCTCGGGATTCTGTGAACGGCAACCAAGTGACGCTCACGGTTACGGTTATAGGTACAGAAACTCGAAATTTCCGAATGGCGACACCCACTTTTTCCTATAGCAAAATGCGAAACCCTAAAGAGCGTTGGAACGGTACGTGTATCACAAAAAAACGGGCGCGTTATGCACTCACAAAAAACAGCTCTGCGAACGACCTGTGATGGCCCCCATGTGAAAAATGTGTAATCCAAATAAAAGTTTTATTTTGTTCGATCTGCCTTGTTATCAGTGATTGGGGGTCTTGCCTCAGTCATATGTAAATTTTCTCCGTACGCCCGGATCGTGTTTTTGTTGGCCGTTCGCAGAGCTGTTTTTTGTGCGTGCATAAAGCGTCCGTTTTTGCGATACACGTACCGTTCCAACGCTCTTTAGGGTGTTCGCATGCGCTGAGCATTTTGCGACGGGAAAAAGTGGGCGTTGCCATTTTAAAATTTCGAGTTTCTATACCTATAACCGTAACCCTGAGCGTCACTGTGTTGCCGTTCTCAGAAGCCCGAGATCATACATCTGAATAACTATATCTGAAATCTCATCTCGATAGGTTGAACGAAACGGCCGCTAGAGGTCCATATATCGTTTTTGTAGGCCGTTCGCAGAGCTGTTTCTTGTCCGTGCATAAAGCGTCCGTTTTTGGGATACACGTACCGTTCCAACGCTCTTTAGGGTGTTCGCATGCGCTGAGAATTTTGCGACGGGAAAAAGTGGGCGTTGCCATTCGAAAATTTCGAGTTTCTGTACCCATAACCGTAACCGTGAGCGCAACTTCGTTGCTGTTCTCGAAATCCCGAGCTCATACCTCTGAATAACTATATCTGAAATCTCATCTTGATCGGTTGAACGGAACATTCGCTATAGGTCCATATATCGGCAAAGTTTTTTTATGACCACCCAGTATATGCGTGTGATAATAAACCACAATTTTAATAACTGTGTACGACTTATTGGAGATGCAGTCGCACGAGGGAGTGTTGATCTCACATATGCAGTCGCTCGTTGGGTGATGAAAGAAACAAACACATGGAGCCATAGAAGCAATACACAAATCATAGGCTTTATTGATCAAGACGCATTAGCTGCAGTGACCATAGGACTTGACCGGAAAAGGACATGATATATGACAGCAGATCTGGAGCTACATGCAAAGGGAGTTGTGAGTGAAGAACAGTACGGGACACGAAAACAGCAGGTGTTTATATGACAGAGTTAAGAGAGAAGAGACGTCGTGACCACCGGCCTTCTGGCTTCCGCGGACTGCAGATCTGACGGCAAGGAGAGTTAGGTGAGAAGAGAGAAAAGTCTCCCGTTCAAGCTATTAGCAAATGACTGCTTACTGAACTTGCCACCAGGGGGCCGAAATTACATATTATTTAATTGGACGAATTCAGTCTCGTTGAGTTCACGTGCCCACGTCGTGGTTCTCTCGGGGATTAATTGATTGCTAGATCACGCGCTTGCTCTGCGTTTTACCAAAAAGGAAGAATTTGAAAACAGGCGTTATATATTGTTCACAAATTTAATGTGGCCTTCGAGTTCGGCCAGATATATGGGATGTTATCGAATTCAGATATTTCAAAATTCTGCTTAATGATCTGCAGGGCCAATATAAATTATAACTTACATAATTTTTAGGTTGCAATTTGGAAGAGGGGTCGTGCTTTATTAAAAAGATAATTTAGAATACACGTTAAATGTAATTTAATAGGAAGAAGCGTTTTTGTTATATATATATATATTGTTGTTCTTCATGAAAGTTATTTTAACACCATAGAAAATCTATTCTCACTGAATTCCCCTGCAATATTTTCATCCGCTTTCATATTAAAATAAAACCATGAGAGTTTTCTGCGGTAAAATTACCAAGAAAAAACTTACAAAGCATATCAATATCATTCAGTAATTAAATTGCTGCAAAAACTTTCGTTATTTATCTTTTTCCTTGACAATGCTTTGCTTGGATGTATTGGAGAATATCGATTGCATATGAGATGAGATACCTCCTCGGACAATCGTGGATAGTTTTAAATTAAAACAGGTTCATTTTTTTAAAATTGAGTTGTTGCGTTTTGTAATAAATCTATAGCGTTCAAAAGCAACAAATAAGAAAAGAAAAGAAAAGAAGATTTTCAAATGTATACTAATGAAAAAAATTGAATCGAATGGTCTGCCAGATATGTAAAGTTTTGTGCTTTTTTAAAATTTTTGTGTAACAAATCTCTTAAAGAGTAATTCATTCCTATTATACATATTCGAACTATCTTACTAATGCATTTTTGAGTACGTTATGAATTACTTTTCTAAAATATAATAATTAAATTCACTTAATATATATATATATATGACTATTGAGAGTTTTTCTTTCAAAATTGTTGAAGATGTTAAACTTCATAACTTTTTCCCTAAACTATCTTTTAAAATGCAGTTTTATTGATACGCTGATTCGATAAAGGTTTGCAGCAGTTACATACACACATATGCATATATACACACACACAAACAAACAAACACACACACATATATATATAGTATATATATATATATATATATATATATATATATATATATATATATATATATATATATATATATACCTACTTGGCTGTGCATAGGTCTCTGACCCTGAGAGCGATTAAGGGCCTGTTCACATAGAATCCGTCAGCGTCAGCATTACTCGTATTGACATATTTTAAACCAATAACAGTCCTTAACAGTTTCGTTGCTAATCGTTTGGAGGTTTATAATTGATCAAATATATTTCAATACGAGTAACGCTGACGCTGTTCATGTGAACAGGCCCTTCGGATGCGTTCGGAAAGGCGTCTCTAGCGCTGTTTTTTCTGCTAGGTTGCCGCAGATTGGCGTCACAGCTACGCCAATACGGCGTTACAACCCAGGGCCGCCCAGAGAGGGGGGCAACTGGGGCACTTTGCCCCAGGCCCCTAACTGCTGGAGGGGCCCCCAAAATTTAAAAAAATTGATTTATTAGATTTCATCCAAAAGAAAATTCTGAAACTTGTACCGTACTTCAAAATTCAAAATAATCTGGAAAAAGGGGACAAAAAAAATTTTTTTAATTACTTGATTAATTAGATTTCTCTTACTCCAAAATAGTCTTCTGAAAAATACGCGATTTAGTTTTAATGAAAAATATAACTGTTTAGTCCTAACTGCTATAAAATTACATTCTCGCTAATAAATTGAAGACACTACTAACTACTAAAATTTCATGGATGGAAGATGTCATATTTATTGGAGAATATAACAAGAGAGCAGTGCAATGAAATGTAATAATTATGTTAATCATTCATGTAACAAAATTTTAAGTACCAGTAACCTAATTTGAATGTATGTTTTCGTCTTTTCCATTTTTTATTTTTCTTGGGGCCCCCAACAGAAGTTTGCCCCAGGCCCCGTAAAGTCTCTGGGCAGCCCTGTTACAACCTTTGGGGCCCTCCCCATGCTATCAATACAGAGAGATTGTATAGTTACTTTAAGGAAAAACGACCTGGGTTATATAATAATTGAAGGTTGATTGTTAATTTGAGAGAAATTGGTGTGATAGCTTAAGTCTGCCGGCACCTCCTCGTGGTGGGCCCTGGGGGGTAGTCATTTGACTACCTGCTAACGCCGGAGGGAGAAGAGAGTTTCATTAATTTTTTATGATGGAGAAAAAGAGACTGAGTCCAGTGGAAGCTTGTGATGAATTCGATAAAATTGTTAATGGAAAGTATAAGAAATTAAATGATATGATAAGTGCATCCAGATGGAACCCAGAGGTAAAAAGTGAAATATCAGATAATATAATGGGAATACTTGAAGTAATCAAGGAACAAAGAAACTTGATTATGTATGTTATAGGGCAAAATAGTGTGCTTGAAAAAAGCAAAGCAGAAAGTTATGCTGATGTAGTTAAAAAACCTACTAAGGAAAAAACGATGATGGAAAAAAGAAAAGAAACGAGGGAGTTTGTGGTTAAGATTATGCCAAAAGCTGACCAGACATCCGATACTACGAAAGGACAACTGCAAGAACTTATTAAACCGGATGAACTTAAGATAGGCATTAAAGCTTGTCGAAGAATAGACAGAGGAGGAGTGGTCATTGGGACAGAAAATGAAGATGACTTAGATAAGTTAATAAGGGAGTTTAAAGCTATTGATAAGCTTGAAAGTAACTATAAAATTGAAAAGCCAAAGAGAAGACGCCCTCACTTTATAATATTTGGTGTTAAGGAAGATTATGCAATAGAGGATTTTAAAAGAAATTTGCTGGCCCAAAATGATGAATTCAAAGAAAGTGATTTGAATATAGTTAAGAGGTACGAGTCGAAGTCAGGAGACAATTGGATTCTCACAATAAACGGAGAGTCATATAAGAAAATTGAAAGAATTAAGAAGGTGAAATTGGACTGGGAAAGATTTAGCATAAAAGAATATTTACGACCGATCATTTGTTATAACTGTTGGAGTTATGGACATATAGCGAAGGTATAACAATGCAGGAAAACCTGTATTAGGTGTCGAAAGATGCATGAAAATATGAAAGACTGTAGTGAAAATCCAGAGTGTGTGAATTGTTATCATTATCTTGATAAAGATGATACATTTGATAAGGAGAAGCTACAAGTTGTAGCTAATCACCTACCTACGGACACCAGATGTCCGAGGTACTTACATGAGGTGAAAAAGCTCTTCAGCAGAACTGATCATGGAACGTTTAAAGTTGGACACTAATTAATATTGTTGGTACAGCTTCCATTGTTTCACTGGTTTTCAAGGATTTTGTTTATGATAATATTTATGTATGTTTATGTTTTGTTTGCCTGCACGATTTGTGCAGGACTTCAGTTGTAACTTTATAAGTTAATAAAGTGGGATGAGCAATGTAGTTCGCAGATTGGTGGCTGCGAACTTAAAATGGGATAATTGATCTAATATGTAAATTTTGTACATTGACATGTGTTAGATCTTGGGCTCTACTCCACAAGAAATTTCACACCAAATAATTAACTCTCATAGTATTTATTTTCTTTATTCCTCTCTCTAATGAATAAAGTTAGCTCTCTTACTCTGTTTCTCTCAGAGCTATACAACAACACTGACTCCCCCCTCTCTGGTCAGGGAGCGTCTCTCATAGGGTTGCTACATTTTTGGTATGACGCTTTCGTAGACGGGTTGCTACATTTTTGGCATCTGCCAGAACATACCGCCACGCCTTGCAATGTTTTTAAACATTCAAGAAAGGTAGATTACATACACTTAATGGACTGGATTAGATACAAAAGTCCAATATTCAATAACACAAATGCAAATACAATATAAAAATGAAATCACATGATAGCTCTTAAACAATAATACGATTAAAAAAACAAATTAATTAATTATTCAATCATGGGTAGGAGACATAACTTCGAAATTGGGCGCTTGTATTCACCCAATGCAGTTTTAACTTTGACAACTCTAACCTTTGAGTCTTTTCCAGGATAAATTTCACAAATTCTTCCTAAAGACCATTGACACGGTGGTAAGTTATCCTCCTTAACAACTACTAAGTCTCCTACCTTTGCATTATCTTTCTCAAATTTCCACTTGTTTCTCTGTTGCAAATGCCTTAGTCACAAAGCAAATAAATATGCATACATAAACTTTATGATAGATACCTTTCCTTTGACTCTTATACTTAACACAGAAAGGGCCGCAAAAATCTGCCCCTGTAATATTGAAGGGAAAGGTTTGCCTGACTCTTTCTCTAGGCAAATCGGCCATCAACTGATCCATTACCTGTGGATTAGCCTTAAAGCAGGTAATGCAACCATGTACAATTCTCCTACATATGCTTCGCCCATTAATTATCCAAAACTGCTGCCTAATTTGATACAGTGAAGCTTGAGGCCCTGAATGCAAATACTTTAGGTGAAAATATTTAACAATTAACTCTGTTAATTTATGCTTGGTTGGCAACAAAATTGGAAACTTTTTCTCATAGGGTAAATTACTATTACTCAGTCTGCCTCCTACCCTTAAAATACCATCCTTATCAACAAAGGGGTTTAGATTGTTAAGTGGGCTGGTCTTAGAGCCCTTTACATTGGTTAGCTCATCTCTGAAGGTCTGATGCTGTACTAACTTTACCAGATATAACTGAGCTTTTTCCAGTTCTGCTGTGTCCAATGGCCCAGTCTTGCGGTCTATTACTTTGCAGTTTTCCACAAACCTGAAAATAAAACTCAATACCCGAAGGATTTTTAAGTACTTGTTACTAGTATTTAGTAAGTCATTCACAAAATTGTCAGTAGTTATGTTTAAATTAACCACATTAGAGTCACAAGGAATTTTCAGCTCTGGTGTATGGTCATCTTTTATAACTGCCTCTGGAACTGGTGTATTGGGATACTCGTTGGTTGTCAGGTATTCAGGTCCACTCCACCAAAGTGAACAATCAGATAACTCTTGGGGGTTCATTCCTCTGGATATTAAATCCGCTGGGTTCTCGTCGGATGGTACATGACGCCACTGCGACACGTCGGTCAGTTCTTGTATTCTTGAAATACGGTTCGCAACAAATGTTTTAAGCTGATAGGGTTCTTTGTTTATCCATGATAGGACAATCATAGAATCGCACCATAAGAAAGTACGCTGTATCTCACATTGTATCGAAGATTTAATCTTTCGAATTAGCTTAGCTAATAATAAGGCTGCACAAAGTTCCAACCTTGGTATGGTTGTTCTCTTTATGGGTGATACACGAGATTTACTCGAAATTAGATGCACTTGGATTTTTCCCTCATTTGTTATTGATTTACAATAAACAGCCGCACCATAAGCTACTTCCGATGCATCAGAGAACCCATGCAATTCTATCACTGCAGGATTTTCCTGTAAAATGCACCGACCAATTGTTAAGCTGTTTAGATGTTGCAGCGACTCAATAAACTTCTTCCACTCTTGTTCTTCCTTTGATGGCAGTAAGTCAACCCAGTCAATTTTTAATAGCCAAAGCTTCTGAAGCATTATTTTTGCTTTAGTTATAACCGGTCCTAACAGGCCCAGAGGGTCAAACAGTCTTGCAATCGTGGAAAGAACATCTCTTTTACTATAGGAAGATTTCAAATCAGGTTTTACGTGAAATGCAAAACAATCAACACTTTGATTCCAAAAAACTCCTAGTGTTTTGGTTTCCTCGGGATTCGAAAAAGTATAATTTTCTTCATTGCTTTGTACAAGTGTTTTATCATTACTGCACCATTTATGTAAAGACATTCCTGCCTTTTTGAACATTCCCACTAATTGTTTTTGAAGCTCTTCTGCCTCATTCAAAGTTCTTGCACCACTAAGTATATCATCTATATACATGTCTCTCACCACGACCTGAGCTGCTAATGGAAAGTGGTGGGCTTCATCTATAGCTAGTTGTTTCAACGTTCGCGTAGCCAAGAATGGAGCGCTAGTGGTGCCGTACGTGACTGTGTTTAACTCGTAGGTTTTTATGGGTTCATATATTCCCTCTTTCCACACGATTCGTTGTAACCTCCTCTGATCTGGATGAATCCATATCATGCGGTACATCTTCTGAACGTCCGCAGTGAATGCAAAAATGTGAGTTCTGAATCGAATCATTATCGAAAGGAGGTCATCTTGCGGCACCCCTCCATTATATTGTAGAGAATTTAACGAAGTTCCGCTGGTTGTTACAGAAGAAGCATTAAAAACTACCCGAAGTGGTGTAGTATTACTCTCTGGACGATATACGCCTAAATGGGGTATAAAATACATACTCTCTTCTTCATTATCTGTAACCTCAGTCATATGACCCATTGCTTTGTACTCGGCCAAAAAGTTCTTATACAACTCTAAATAAGAAGGCTCTAATTTCAGTTTATTCCATAATGAATTAAGTCTTCTAACAGCAATGGCTCTAGATCTGCCTAAGCACGCTGGATTTTCTTTTAGGGGCATTTTCACTATATATTTCCCTGTTTCATCTCTCGTATGGCTTTCCAAAAAGTGCTCCTCACAAATTACAGTTTCTTTATTTTTTATCGGCTCTGATTCGATATTCTCAATTTCCCAAAAACCTCTCAATAATTTATCTAAATCAACGCTATCTTTAACAAGCCCACAGTGTATCTTATTTACATTAGAAGCTAGTACATTTCCACTAACAATATATCCAAAGACTGAATTTTGCAAAATTAATTTAGTGTCTAAGGGATGTATTTGACCAGGAATTAAACTCTCGTAGAATATTCCAGCTCCTAATAATGCATCTATGCTACCAGGTACATCAAAATTTTCATCTGCTAGTTTTATTTTGTTAAATCCCTGTTTGTTTACATTCAGGCGTTCCGAAGGTACGAATGAATCCGTTATTCGCGGTACGATTAAAAGATCTAGATTTGTTTGGAAACTCATATCTGCATTCGTTAACGTTGCATTAACTTTTGACTTCACATTCATCGAAATATCATTTAAACCTGACAAAACTCTATTTATTTTTTCTTTCCTTAATCCTAGCCTTTCAGCGCATGAAAGAGTGATCAAGTTACACATTGATCCCGAATCCATCAAGCATCGCAATTTTTGAGTATTACCCCTCTCATCCTTAATAAAACAGTTAATTGTACTCAGCAAAACAATTTTACCGCTGCCATCACTTCTCGTTGTAAATAATTTATTAGGTAACTCACTGCTTGTTGATGGTATAAACTCTGCCGAGAACGGCGAAAGATTTTGCCCTTCATTGGAAGAATTGCGAGTCTCTTGGTTCCCAACATACTCCGCTCTAAACTCATTCTTTTTGTCAGACTGGTCAGCAATTTTCTCTTGAGAAAAACAAAGCGTGTAGTGATGTGATTTTAGACAATAACTACACCTGTATTTTGATTTACACAGCGCAATTTTATGCTGAGCAAGACAATTAAAACATAATTTATTATTTTTAACAACATTTAATCTCTCATTAACTGATAGTTGTTTATAATTAGTGCATCGATACAAAGGGTGGGATTCTGAGCATAATATGCATTTAGAATTTTTCATATCAGAAAAAAACACTTTCGACACATTTTTTGAGTTTGGGTATCTACGAGATGCATTATAATTCTCTGACGGTTTTCCTCGCGAAGTTGTATATAGATCGACTTCCTGGGATAATTTTAAAGGGTTAAACCAACCATTTGCTTCTCTTATGCTAATATGGGATGCGGTCTCTTTATCTAGAGTCTGGAATATTTTATCCGATACAATTAGTTGGTTTAAAGTCTTAAAATCTGTGACCTTTCTCAATTTTAAATAGTACTCCCAACTAGTTGCTAAACGTGACGAAAACTGAACACAAGTCTCGCCTTGCTGACGAGTTGCTTTTCGAAACTGCTCTAAACAAGCTTGTGGCGTTGGCTCAAATTCCCTCAAAATTAATTCTTTTACTTTTCCATAATCCCCAATTTCCTCGTCTTTCAAATATATAATTATATTAGAGGCTTTCTCACCCATTAAATTTAAAAGAATTTCGGCCTTATATTTATTTGGAACACTTTTTGCTATGAAAGCCCTCTCTAGGGAAGAAAAGAATAAGCCCCAGCCTTCAGCTTTACTTGGTAATTTCAGTGTTAGTGTTCGAATACTTTTTAATAACGCATCCAAACTGCACAACTCAGCATTCTTCTCGGATGATACTTCTGATCTACTTTCGGCTTTTAATTTCTGTAGCTCAAGTTCTGCTTTAGCTCTTTCGAGCCTAATATTTTCTAACGTTATCTGTCGTTGTTCTTCGCTTCTGCGTTCTTCAATGATCGAGTCCGCGATATTCATAACTTGCTCTGGGTCATTTTTATACAGTTCACTATTCGATATGACATTATTTAAATCAGCGACAGTCATTTTGTCATTTATTTTCTCATTTATCTCTGTGGCAATAAGCCTTAAATCTTGCTTTAAAGCGTTCTTAAACATATCTCTTACACTATAAACAACAGTAAATTATCACTCACTCTTTAATGGCTTCCAACGGTTTCTCTCTCCACTATAACACAAAGGCACTACGTAAAGAAAACTTCCTGTTATGTATCAATGGGTAGCTGCTCCTGACTCTGGACGGACCAATTACAATGTTAGATCTTGGGCTCTACTCCACAAGAAATTTCACACCAAATAATTAACTCTCATAGTATTTATTTTCTTTATTCCTCTCTCTAATGAATAAAGTTAGCTCTCTTACTCTGTTTCTCTCAGAGCTATACAACAACACTGACTCCCCCCTCTCTGGTCAGGGAGCGTCTCTCATAGGGTTGCTACATTTTTGGCATCTGCCAGAACAACATGGACAATATAAATTCGGGTTGGCTCTGTTGATGCTCTGGTTCGTGGAGGTCGAGAGCGATTGGTGTCGCTAGCTGAACTGGACTTGGATGGTAGGTTTTAGAGTGCCTGACCTGCGGGTCTATTCGGGCCGGCGGGGTCGCTGTGGCGCGACCAGTTTTCAGTTTATAACCATTGGTCGATACTCCGTAAAGGAGTGGGGGACCGGACGATGTAGGTTTCGAAATTATCCTCTTTTGACGAAAAAGTCTCTTTGAAACTTGCGACATCAGAATCGTTATCATTTAAATTCTTTAATACTGCTTCAGTTTTAGGAAGATTAAGCTTTCCGTATTCGTGCGTTTTAATGCAAACTACGTCTATAACTTCCGAAGCATCAGCTAAACTACTTACAGTATAACTCTGTGTCAACTTTTCATCCTGATTCTCAGTCTGGTTTTCATGTACTTTATTTAAAACCATATTATCAACCTGGCCTACAGCATCCCCATTCGTTTGGGAACTTGAAATAATATCATCATTACCTAGCGAGTTCTTAATATCGTTAAAAGAATTTTTATTGTAGTCTACTAATAAGTATTCACTAACTTCCGTAACGCATACTTCGTCATCTACTAAATTTCCTTTATTAACAGATGTGTGAATATCATCTAAAATATCAGGTATAGCATTAATAATATCAGGTATAGCATTAATACAAGTATTAGAAGATTTGTTTTCTAAACCACTAGCATTAGTATAGGCACTATTTTCAGAAATTTGTACTGGAATTACCGCATTATTCCAACTAGACTCACTTTCATTATAAGCCACAAAAATACCCTGACTTTCACTATTCTCAAAATAATGATTACTGCTCGGACAAGTTAATACATTTGACCACACAGTTTCAACAGGTTGAACCATATCATGTGAAACAACTTGCCAGTGCACGTAAGGTGCTTGCATATTATTTACTTTAAGTGCACTAATTTCATTGTAACTCCGTGCGCTTCTATTATTTCGCCTGCGATACTGGTTTCGCTGCTGGTTTGAAACTCGAGAAAAATTTTGGCGGGGGTGTATAAAACTTCTCGTACCTGGGTGAGGGTCAGGGGTAGTGAAGAAATGCCTATTGTCATATTTAGCTAAAGCTTGAAGGAGGG
Organism: Dolomedes plantarius; assembly: GCA_907164885.2. Classification (NCBI taxonomy): domain Eukaryota; kingdom Metazoa; phylum Arthropoda; class Arachnida; order Araneae; family Dolomedidae; genus Dolomedes; species Dolomedes plantarius. The sequence continues at coordinate 33,259,099 of OU015496.1, read as the reverse complement.
TAACCTTGCTTGTAACATTTTGATTATCTAAAAAATCTTGAACACTTGGCATCAAACGTTGGATAACTATTTTTAAGATTACCGCTTCCGTCATCCCTTCTAGATATTCCTCACGCTTGGAAATCTTTTCTATACCAAATCTAACGCAGACTGACCTTCACGTTGCCTTAGCGAATAAATTTCCGCTTCAATTTGACTTTGATTAAAGATCTTTGGAAAAACGCTAAGAAACTGTTGCTTGAATGACAAATAGTCAATATTCAGATTACTGCTTTGCATACACGTGTACCACTGGTATGCGCTATCTCTTAAAGCGGCTAGAGCAATTTTAAGTTTTTCCCCCTCTGGGGTGCATTGTTGCTGAAAGTAATGCTCAATTTTCTTTAGGAATTGGCTTGAGGGGCCGCCATTGAAGGTGGCTTCGAATGGCGCAAAATGCTGAACCATAATTACCCGAGGAAAATTTCCAGCAGGGTTTTGTTCTACAACACTCATTTTCAAATAGTATATAAGTACTTGCAACAATTTTCTCAATATAAGTACACAGTACACAGTTTAACTTCAATTATGTTGTTCGTTATAAATGTAACGATAACAACCAGGGTATATATAAACTTTCGGGCGCCAGTATAGAGAAAATATCTTACTTCTACCCAGACTTGGGTGTATATAATTTGAAGTGGCACTCTAAATGAATTTGATGCAAACACAGTTCATACATGAAACAATGTTTATTGAATTCGTTGCACATATAGAATTTGCTTTTACAGCAATAAGCATGCGTACTACTTGTACGGAATATATATATATTAACATTCAATAGAAATACACATTTCAAATACTCACAAAACAACAGAGAGTCAAACCAGCAGTACTGCCACGTAAACTTTGGGCCCCCTAAGCACTAGCTCAGGATAACACCTGGAGATACTTAACTAGTAGCTCCCTCTCGCTTATCTATCAACTTTAACAACCTTCTTCAACCTTAACAACCTCTTTTATTAATGACGCTGCATGGTATTTATACTAAGCGCGTATGCCGAAATTAGCATATCTCAAGCAGCTTCTTTAATTCATTCACTCAAAAGTTCGATTCTTGTGAATCGAATCTTGTGTATACCTTACACATTCCTGTAACCCGATAGCTGGCAGTACTCATTTGTCTATAGGAGAGTGCACATTTTCCGCAGCTTCGTATCTCCTATCGAGCTTGTAAAGTCTCTCTACATGATGTCTGATGAAAATGTGGATTACATGTAGTGTTGGTGACTTTTTTTTGCTTTATATTGTTTATACTTTTCTATTGTTATTCTTTGTAATTCTGTACATTATACATTTAAATAAAATATTGTTTAATCAATAATGAAAATAGCGATAATTACAAAATGCTGATGCGCTTAATGTAAATAAAAAAATAATAAAAATAAATAAATAAATAAATCTGTAATTTTCTTTCCTTTTCAAAGAATCTATTTGAAAAGATAATATATTTGAAATAATTTATGCACCATGCCATCTTACATAGAAGATTAGATTATTTTAATCAACCTATAATATAAATATGAAGTTGAAGTCTTTTATGTACCTCAATGTTACTGCCGGCATCTCCAAGGCAAATCTCGTGTAGGTTTCTTTTCTTTGTAGTGCGTCACTGATTCAACAGGCTAATTCGTCAAAGGATCGAATTGACATTCGAAAATAATTTAAAAACTTGTCATTATCTTACCTGAGATCCAGGGCCGGATTTAGATGAAAAGAGGCCCTAGGCTATTCCACTTATGAGGCCCTTTCACCTCTCATTTTTAAATTTGTAAATTACATGAGAGATAATAAAATACATCATTACTGTGATATATATCAATATATTAAATGAAACATGTTGTTATTGGTACTAACCTATATATATTCAATACATTGAAGATTAAACCAAATTTAATTCAGATAAATTTATTTCATAATAATTCGCAATTAAAGTTTAAGTATGAATTATTATGAATTTTAAGTCTTAAACTAAACCAAAAATGGAACTTTATTCAAACAAAATCCAGATCACAAAAAAGAAAATATCAAATTGTATATCATATTAAATTTTATGTTAATAGTTATATTATTTAAGAACTGATTCAATCCATGTATGCATTTAAAACAAAATAGTAGATTAGAAGAATTTCTTTATAAACTTTTTCACGCAGAATTCTTCTATAAGTTCATCAAAATCTATTTTTCTGAAGGTCTCATTTTCGATGCAATTTTGCTAACAATTTGAATGTAGGCCCCTCTTGATCTTGAGACCGTAGGCTGAAGCCTAGTTAGCCTATAGGAAAATCCGGCCCTGCTGAGATCCATCAAGCATACATTAAAAGTTCCTTTCAAGTACCTCGTGCCAGGCCCTGATTTTCCATTAGGCCCGGTAGGCCCGGGCCTAGGGGCCCCCGAATGTTGGGAGCCCCAAAAAAGCTTTAATTTTAAAAGGAAAAAAGAAAACATTCCAAATTCAATTTTTTCTTAATTTTCCTTTTTTTAATAGCATTTTTTTATATATCCTTTCAAATTTGATTGATTGATTGGTTCATCGTATATATAGTTATATGTATAGTTCATCATATGTATGTTTTAGTGTATATAAGGGATTAATAAGTTTTTCTGGTTGCATTGCATTGGTGTTTTAATGATGAAGTTAATATGTTGTATTGCTTTATGTTATTTGATATTGTTCTAGGCATCTACGCTTCAAATAGCCAATTCTTGGTATAATGGCACTTTCACAATGATTCATGATTATTTTTTTTGTGTGTCAATTTTGGAAATTTTACGCCCTCATCAGTGTTAGGAGGCCCCCCGAGTTATGCCTATAGTCAAGAATTTTCTAAATCGGGCCCTGCCTCGCGCTGTTGTATGGATGAATGCAGTACTTCCTTTTTCTAATTTCACTTTTACGATTTACGTATTTTACACTAAGTATGAAAAAACAACTTTGTTCTTAAATATTTGGGCACGTGTAAGATCCGATCCGTCTCTCGGTTGGAGGCAAACGAGAGACTGCCGCTGACGGTCTATCACCGTGAAATTGTGCACTGGAACGCCGATAAGACGCAGATTGAAATGACGCAGCATCCCGATTACTTTTGCGGCAAGCGTGCACCGGCACTTAGGAAGCCATGGAGAGGCGTGTCTAGCGTCATTTTTTACCGCTAGGGCGTCGATGAAACGATACTGTCGTACGGCGTCACCGCTGAGGGTGTGGAGTTCCCAGAAATAATTTCTCTTTATAATTTTTTTTTTATCTCATCCTTTGTCTGAATTATCTCAGCTTCTCGCGAGAGAGCAAGTTTCTATTATTCGGGGGAAAATGGGGGGGGGGCTTGAACTTTTTATACGTAAGTAAAAATATAAAAAGATTCTTAGCGGAATGTCATAATTTTTAACGGATCCAACATCAACCGATTTCGCGGTGTCTAAGATACTTTAGCTGACTGTTGCATTTTTCATCTTTATAAGGCATCTCGAAGATTTTTGTGCGGTAGGAATAAAAAGCCGAAAATTTCTTGTTTCGACAGAATACAAGATTGATTGTTGTTTAACGAGGTTGTAAGAATTATATTGATTGTTGTAAGAATATTATATTGATTGTTGTAAGAATTATATTGATTGTTGTTTAACGAGGTTGTAAGAATTATAATATCCGGTAGATCTAATGAAATAGATTATGCTCAATGACGTTTTAATCATAATTTTACAGTTTTGTTAAACTGACGCATTCAAATCAATTACAGTCGAACCCCGTTATAGCGAACCTGGTATATAACGAACTCCCGGATGTAACGAACGAAATTTTGGTCCCGCCGTTTTCCTATTGTTTTTAATGTTATTTTATCCTTTTATAGCGAACTTCCGGAATCTTAAGAATCGGCTATAACGAACATTTTTTCAGTTGATAACTGATTTTTTAAAAATTTTTTAACTTGTTAAGCATGTTGAAGATACAACGAATGTTGAAGAAGCAAAGAATGTTGAAGAATATGATGATGAAGATTTACCTACCGCGATGCGGTTAGAAAAGCACAAAACTTCATCATTCTCAGATTGTAGCGTGCAATTGTTCGAAACATGTGATGATGAAGTCATTAGATGTGAAAATCTGACTGATGAAGATATTGTGGAATAAATTGAAATGAATCATTCTGAAATCGAAGATTCTGCTTCTGATGCTGATGAAGAGGAGCACATAAATGACGAAATCTCTACCATCTCAGATGCTACAGCAGCGATGCGTGTAATTAATAAGTTTTTGTCAACACAAACAGTGGAAGAAAGAGTGTTGGAGTCATTTTGATGTAATTTACAAAGAAATTCATAAAATGTTTTTGAAATCGGCATCACGTCAGCAGAAGATTACCGATTATTTTTGTATCAAAACAGTGAGAAACTATTAAAGATAAAATCAATTTATTTCCATTTGTCTTCATTTTTAGTTAATGTAATTAGTATTGTGTCAGTTTAATGTAATTAGTATTGTGTCAGTTTAATGTAATCGATTTTAGTCAATTTAATTCATTAATGATCATTTTTAATAGACTTTATCATTCTTTCAATACATCATTATTGAATATACATAGCAACTAATGAGTTATACATTTTGTAAACTCTAACATTTTTCTTAATGGTTCGGATACAGCGAACCACCGGATATAGCGACCAAAACCTTTGGTTCCTTGAAGTTCGTTATAACGGGGTTCGGCTGTACGACTTACACAGAATTACATATTGTATTCCTTATGCGCATCGTACACACATAAACAAATATATACAACATAAACACTCTTAAAAATTGTATATATATATATATATATATATATATATATATATATATATATATATATATATATATATATATATATATATATATATATATATATATATATATATATAACAGCGTTATTCATACCAAATCATTTATAGCTGCTCTGTTTTGTTTTTAGCTTCCCATTTTCTGCTGATATAATGGTTATATGGCGCCGACCCTATCTCTTTTTTGTTTCTTTGCGTTTACTGGCACTACATCTTTGTGATGAATAGCTGGGGGAGAAAGAGTTACTTTTTCCGTTTTACGGCAGGGAATAGTCAGAATTTAATGCTTAAGTAAAAAGGCGGAGACATTTCACTTAGGGATGATCTCTCCTTTTGATAATATTTAGTAACTAAGAAAATGATTTAGTAACATTTCGACGAAACAAACGGAAGAAAGGTTTTTCAGTTTTAAAAAGCTAATATAAAACTGTGCCATGAAAATATTTTCCTTTCTTCCACAGTGCCCTAAATGAGATTTATTTTTGTTCAGTTTTAACTTCGGTGTTTTTTTAATGCATTATATACCCGCGCTTCGCTACGGAGTACATTCAAATTAAATACAACGGTCAATGTATGCAATTAATGCAAAAAATAAATAAACATATATTATTTATAATAAATGCGACGATCAATGTATACAATTGATGTAAAAAAATATATATATATTTAGAAAAAAATCGTAACGGATATTTTTTTGGATAATATCCAATCGTCTGCCGCATTAGAAAGAAAAAAAATTTTTTTTGTCTATTTAGTTGTTATGCACGTGACGATAAATTTATTTAAAGTACGAGAAAAAGAAATCACGTGATCAGCATTTAATAAATTAAATTCTAAAAATTAATCTTTAAAAATTCACCAAAAATCTGAAAATGGAGGTAAAGGTTCGAAAAATATTTCATTTTAAAGGAATTTTTATGATATTTCTCGTGATATAAATTTTATAATCCTAAAATTTTTATTTTAAATGCAAACTTAAAAAAAAGTTACAAAAACAACTTAAAAATTTAATTTAAAAAATCTAAGAAGAATTTTTTTTAAATCTTTCATAGTGCACCCCTACACCATAAGAAGAATTGCCATGCAAAATTTCAGCCCTTTAGGTCCAGCAGTTTGGTCTGTGCGTTGTATGTCAGTGAGTCAGTCAGTGAGTCAGTTACGGAACTGTTATATATATACGTATAGATTCAGTTCAAATATTGGACTAGGAATGATTTATTTTATTTTATTTTCTTCCAAAAGTGTTCGATATAGTTTATATTTCTATAGAAAGTACGCTAATATTACTGTTTGTTAGAATTAGGGTCAGTTACAAGTCTCTGGAAATAACGTTAACTTTACTATAGATTAGAATTATGGATTGTTTACATGTCTATAGAAATAACGCTAACTTTACTGCAGGTTAGAATTAGGGACAGTTTACATGTATATAGAGATGGCATTAATTCTAATGTAGGTTAAAATTGGATAAAAATCAAATAGTACGAGTCACCAGAAGTAAGTTAAATTCCTCAACAGTAAATTTATTGTCTGTAAAATATAACTAGTCGACTTTCTCTGGCTTTCTATAATACAGGAAATCAAACAGCAACAAACTGCAAAGATGGCGAACTTGCCAACTACCGCTATCGATTCCATCTAATATATAAAAATGAATGTTTCTCTGTTTGTCTGTAATTGTATAGAAATCCACAGTTTAGGAGCAACGATCGTGAAATTTTACATATGGGCGTCTTTATAACAGCCGAGGGTTTTAAGAACTTCCAAAATCGAAATTAATTACCGTTAATTTTTAGTTAATAAAAAACTAACAATTTTTGAAGGGTGCGTGCACTAAATGTAAGCTGTTACATTTTGTGGAATCACCCCTCTGAATATGGCGACCACGTTAGGGATAGCTGGCAAACAGCGAGCGAAAAGATAAAAATAAATAAAATCAAAAAGTTTTAAGTCATATATTAAACCAGAATAATAAATGAAAATAATAATCTTTCAAGTCAGATTTTATACTCTAAAATAGATCAGATCCATCGGCATATTGACACTCTCGACATGCGATGGAAAATTCGAATCAACCACGCTAAGTGTCACGAGATCTTGTTTAATCGCTACTGCAATCCCCTCGCCTATATCTTTGTGTCTATTGAAGATCTAAAGACTAAGCTTCTATCCTGCTAACTTATTTCAGACTTAAAACTCCTCTTACATGTATATTCACCAACCTACACCAACTTTCGAATAATCTCAGTGCGGATATATTTCTGCATTTTAAAGTAATTTTTATGATCTTTCTCGTGATATAAATTTTATAACCCTCAGATTATTATTTTAAATGCAAACTGTAAAGAATGTTACAAAAAAGATCAAAAATTTAATTTTAAAAAATCTTAAAAGAATTTTTCAAAAATCTTTCTTAGTGCACCCCTACACTATAAGAAAAATCGCCATGCAAAATTTCAGCCCTTTAGGTCCAGCGGTTTGGTCTATGCGTTATATGCCAGTCAGTCAGTCAGTTACGGAACTCTTTTATATATATAGATTAACCCATTTTTGACACATTTTACTGTTTTCTGAACTTAATACTTTTAAGGTCTGTAGTGAAATCATTATCAACAGCATTAAAGATAAATTCTTGAATAAATAAAGTCGATTTCTGAGTATATTTTTTTAAAATTTGATCGAGTCGAGAAGCCAAGGGTTCTGAACATACAAATAATATTTACCGTTTTCTTATCGCTTGATTTTATCGATAATGTCAGTTTTCCCGTTGTTTCCTTTGCATCTCCGTGAGCCGTGATACGTCACTTTTCACGGAGAATCTTTTCAAGCATCTGGAGAGAGGTGGATGAAGGGATAAGAATCATTTCCTCTCTCCCTAGGAACAAATCACTTTGGCGCCATGAAGCCGCAATTTGGAGCCCTGTGATCTATGAGAAACATTAGCGGCTTATTTTAATTTCTAAGCAATTAGTTCTGTTTATGTTGCCTCTCTTGTTCTTTGCGTCTCGCCGATCCGCGCACTACATTCACTGGTGTCAAAAGGAACGTTTCGATGAGAAAATAAAAAGACCCAGAATGCCAAAGTAGGAACGGTCCAGGTAGACAGGGTGATCATATCAAGTACAGTGGTACCCCGTTATAACGAATTTCAAGGGACCAAAGGTTTTGTTCACTTTATCCGGTGGTTCGCTATATTCGAACTGTTAAGAAAAAAATGCTAGAGTTCACAAAATGTATAACTCATTAGCTGCAATGTGTATTCAATAATGAAGCTTTTAAAAAAAATGATAAAATCTATTAAAAATAATCATTTATGAATTCAATCGACTAAAATCGATTACATTAAACTGACACAATACTAATTAAATTACGTACAATAGGAAAACGGCGGGACAAAAATTTTTGTTCGTTATATGCATGAATTCGTTATATAACAGGCTCGCTATAACGAGGTCCAACTGTATTTGAAAGCAACAAAGTCCATGTATTTTTACCAGAGAAAGAAAAAGAGAGTCGAATGCCGACAAGGTTGCCCGTACCCGATAGGTATAGATAGGCGTATTAAATTTGTGGCCCGGAAAGTCATTCCGTAGGTATTATAAGGGTAGGCGGAGAGTACGACCCCCTTCCCCCAGAGATCTCCCCGCGTATCTAAAATTTGGTGGCAGCATTGCAGATATCGAACTTTGATCGTTGTAGTGCCCAATAGCAAGTTACTAAATCCAAACCATTCAGATGAAATTGACGAAATTAGGTAGCTGAACTTTTTCAATTTATTCTATAGTTAGGGATGTGTTCATTACGTATCAGGCTTCTAATCTTTTATACAGGTTAAGGGGGCACAGGACTTTGAAGCTCGATGGAATGGCTCTAATTCTAAGCACAAAAACGGGAATAATATTAGAAAAAGAAATTTTCTTTCTTTATGCATATAAAGTACATACAGTAATCACCGCTTATAGTGTTCAGTGGTTATAAGAATCAACCGTTTATAAGAATCAATATCGCGAAAACAAAAACAAATGTATTATTTCCATGTTAAAATTTTCGGTTTAAAGAATCAATCCACCGATTTTAAGAATCAGTTTACACTCTTCGCTTTCCTTTCATTTTTCCAAAAAAGCCACTTAAACCCTCAAAAGGCACGAAGTTCAATCTTTTTTTTTTAAAGAAAGATTGATAAGATGGAATGGAATATAGTCATAACATTCACCCCTTTCTTTGTTAAACATAACATAATAGTTTCTCCTTGAACGCTTTAGCACAACACTGTCATATTAGCTTGACCCGGGGGCATCTTTACCCGTCCGGGTTCGATTTCACTTTTCTCCACTGACAAACAAAAATAGGTACTCATTTTTACCACCTCCCACATCCTGGTTGCGGATTCCTGGACCCTGAAACACATAAATCTTTGGCGAAGTTTCCACTATCACTTAGGCAAACGTGACACTAGTAGATTCAGCACGTTATCAAACCGTGAAACGTAAGCTAGAAGGTGAATCTTCGTCTGAGACTATTAGTATTTAAAGAGGTATAAACAGCCTCCTGAAAACTTCATTACTTCAAACTACCATAGAAAACTTTTTCTTGCTCCCTTCCTGTAGTTGAAATGTTAAAACTGTTAAGCAGGTATGTTGTAACAAATATTGGATTTTTCTTCTCTTACTATATTCATGTGTATCTACTTATAGGTCTGAAAATTAAGTTGATTTTTAAAATTATAAAAAATAATTTTAATAAAAGATAATTAATGTAAATTAAAGAGTATTTTATGGTAAATTATATAATATATGTATATATAGGTGTGTGTGTGCCTGTCCAAACACCTAAATTTCGGCTATAAGAATCAACCGCTTATAAGAATCAAAAACAGTACTAGCAAACGTGATTCTTATAAGCGGAAATCACTGTATCTTTAAATACGCCATATAAGAAAATGGAAATTATAAATCTATAAGCAATTTTTAAATTAGCAGTTTAGAATTTTATATGATTAAATGCTAATGTTGAGTTTGGGTGCAGCATTACTTTTAAACTTTCAATAGGAAACTAATAAAACCACACTCATATGTATACTTCATGGTACTCTACATTTTAAAACAAGAAAAAAATGCAATTCTGAAATCCTTTCTTTAATGTGGGTAAATTATGCAAATAATTGTGATAATTTTTTTAAGTTTTCCAATTTTATGCCCAATTTTTAATTTAAATAATATTTATTACAATTTATTTGGTTTTTGCATCGCAGGTAAATATATTACAAGTGTATTCTGACAATTAATTATTTTCTGTAAGCATATATCTCAATTTTACGATGCGCACAGCACTTTAGGATTTTTAATCACCAGTTAATCATAAAAAAATCTAAACTGCTAATTTGAAAATTATTTATAGATTTATAATTTCCATTTTTATATATGACATATTTAAAGATAGGTACTTTATATGTATAAAGAAAGAACATTTCCTTTTGCACATATATATATATATATATATATATATATATATATATATATATATATATATATATATATATATATATATATATATATATATATATATATATATATACATGCATGAAACATCATGCATGCATTCTTGTATATTTATTAAGAAAAAAGGAGAAAATTTGATGGAGGATGTGTGCGTGTGTAACTTATTTTTTTAGTAGAAAAGTTATTTTTTTCTGTTTAAATTGGTTAAGTACTGTTACGCATAAAGACTACTATTCAGTTTAATTATCTATCCTTTACTATTTAAATCCCGCCACATGTACAACCCATTTTCTTTTTGTGACATCAATATGCTTGCTCAGCCATGCATAGTGGATTACTTAGGACATTTATGATAAATTTTAATGTCCTAAATTAAGCCTCAAAACACGTAGAGAAGGTATTCTACATCACAATCATCATTATGTTATGCAGTTCAAAACACACTAATTTAATGTTGTTGTTGTTGTTGTTTCTAATGCCGCCTGGCCGGAAATTCCAGGCCAGGTCCCTATAGGGTTCGGGTTCCGGTTTCATATAACACCACAAGCGTCGGAGTCAGTCTAAGCAAGTCGCCACCTCAATTTTGATCGCGCTACCCCCGTGGGTGACATCTTGGTGGATCGTACCCTCTTCCACCCTCTCTGAACTCATAGACGGACTTTTCGGTCGACGGATTTCACGTGCCCAAATCTGGTCCAGACACAGAGGTATTTAACGGCGTGTGCCATTCGTTCCGAGTAGCCTAATTTAATTTTAATGCCCTGAATTGAATTGCCCTTTCCATTTTAATTTGCATTCTCAATCGCACCTTGTAACACATACAGAACGCTTTCTTCACCACAAGCACCATTAAGTGATGCATTTTAGGACATTTAAATTTAATTTTAGGCACCCAAAATTTAATTTCATTCTCCGTTTTAATATTCATTCTCCATCACACCTTAAAGCACATAGAGAATGCTTTCTTCACCTCCAATACCATTATATGACGCAGTGTAGGACATTTAAATTTAATTTTTATGTTCAAAATAAAATTGCATTCTCCTTTTTAATTTTCATTTTCCACCACACCTTGAAACACGTTTGAGAATGCATTCTCCATCACAAGCACCATTACGGGATGCAGTTCAATTGTATGTTCCCTGACTGAAAAATTTGAAAAAAAAAAATGAAAGAAAAAAAAATGTAGGTTGTTATTTCACAAAACTTGGGCGGAAACAGATGACAGTCTTGCATGTGTCATTAAAATGCCTTTGTTGCACGAGTTTAGAGAGGACATTCCAGCGCCATGCACGCGAAAGAGTTAACAGAAAAAAAAGGTGCGTGATTCTAATACATCCAGAGCAAAAAAGCCTTTATCTTCCCCTTTGGGATTGTGCAGGTCTAAAGCTGGAATTCTTCGCGATTCATACTAAGTAAATAAGGAGTATTTTTACGGTTTTTCACATGTGGACGGGGAGGTAAGGTAAACATACTTTAACGACTTTCCATTTCTGTGTAGCGGGGTTTCTTTACACTGCAACATTTTTCGCAGTGAATGCAAGGAAAGGAGAAGGGAAGATTCTACGTGTTAGAGCTATAGCTGAATATAGCTATCTTACAATTTGACTATTTGTCTCATTCTATGATATATACGCGTTTCATGGCCTACGTAAATTTAGGTGTATGATTCTTAAAAAACTAGAAGGTAACCCGTCAATTGACGTCATAATACTAATATTGACGTCAGAATGGAAAAAGTATATGAAAGTTAAAAAATATCCCGAATTATCTAACAATATTGCATTTAATCCACACCTTGTAAAAGCAAACCCTTTCATTATTTTTTATTTATTTAGTTTTTCATGCGATTGGAGTAGTAGACTGCCATCGAACCCGTCATTTTGAAGTCATAATACTAATAATGACGTCATAATGGAAAAAAGTATATGAAAGTTAAAAAATATCTCGAATTATCTAACAATATTGCATTTAATCCACACCTTGTAAAAGTAAACCCTTTCATTATTTTTTATTTTAGTTTTTCATGCGATTGGAGTAGTAGACTGCCATCCAACCCGTCATTTTGACGTCATAATACTAATAATGACGTCATAATGGAAAAGTGTATGAAAGTTAAAAAATATCTCGAATTATCTAACAATATTGCATTTAATCCACACCTTGTAAAAGTAAACCCTTTCATTATTTTTTATTTTAGTTTTTCATGCGATTGGAGTAGTAGACTGCCATCCAACCCGTCATTTTGACGTCATAATACTAATAATGACGTCATAATGGAAAAGTGTATGAAAGTTAAAAAATATCCCGAATTATCTAGCAATATTGCATTTAATCGACACCTCGTAAAAGCAAACCCTTTCATTATTTTTTATTTATTTAGTTTTTCATGCGATTGGAGTAGTAGACTGTCATCCAGTTTTTTACAGCTCACTACGCGATATGAATACTTGAGCTACTTGATTCATTCACATTCAAGTTTGTGTACTTTCAGAATTCATTGCAAAAGTAAACAAATTTTTAAAAACTGTTAAGTATACAGCTAAAAGCATCCAATTTTTTTAGATCTGAATGTTTTATAGAAAAATAGGCTGAAAAAACGTGATTTGATGGAGAAGATATTAGTTTTTAGGTAAGAAAAAATTCTGATCCACATCTGAAATTGAAATTAAGCCTAACCGGCTGATTGTTTACTGAGGGCTTCAATTGAAAGATGAGTACAGCCCGGAAGTGTTATACAGAGACAACGGCTATTATATATATAATGCTCATTATTTTCGATTACCTTGTATACGAAGATGTAAGGTTTTTGGAGTAGGAAAGGTTTCTTAGCTTATGGATTGTTTCTTAGTTTAACAATTCCCCCTGTACTGAAATCTAATGACTGTTTCTTATAGTTATGTGTAAAGTAAGTCTTTTTCAATTTAGGTTGTTATATATATATATATATATATATATATATATATATATATATATATATTTGTAGAAATGGAATGGAACGAGAGATGTAAGAACGAAAAAATGCTATGGATGATATTTTAATAAATTTAAAAAGAATTATTATAACTTAAAATAGATTTTTTAACTCAAAATAGATTTTTTACGTTGCGTTGGCACATTTCTTTGACCTAAATGAAGTGAACTCAATAATATCGACCCTTTCACAATTAAAGTATAGTTAATTTCATGGTTCGCGGCTTAAAATATATTTACAATAAAATAAATTATTCATGCGCTTTTTCCCAAAGCTCGAATGAAGAATTTCAATTGCGACAGTGAATCGCCAGATGGCATTTCTAGCGTTAATTCTACGTTAATCCAGAGTTCATTTAAAAGTAGTTGTAAAAACGAATTTTCTCTTTCATTTCAAACTGCGTGCAGAACAAAGTTTACTGTCTGTATTATTCTAAAAACAAAAATTTTAAAATAGCGAAAAAGTTGTTAAAATTTGTGAGAAGAAGAAAAAAATTCCCCAGATGCCAATGCACGTCCAGAGTTAAAATGTGTCGCCAAACTCAGTGAAAACAACAGCTTGGCAGAATTATGGATTTTAATTAAAATTTTAATTAACATCCGCCTTGTTAAAGGTTGGTCAGATAACGATATGAACATCCCTTTGCGTGTTTGGTAGTAACTTTTATCATTTGTTGGGAATTTGCCAAACTTCTTGACTCGACTGAGCATCATAAATTAATTTTGCCTCGTACGCTTCCGTTTGATATAGTTAAAATTCCTGAAATTAAAAACAGAAGGTTAGTATAGAGTAGGGCGTTATCAGTGCTTTTTTTTATCTAAAAATAACTTAATCTGTGACAACTTGATGAATTTTTCTGTATTTAAATGTTGAATGTGTCAGTTGTTTTTGAATACATTAGTGTATAGTGTTATATCATTTAGTCTATGTTTCTGAATTATCTGTGTTCGGAAATGGGAACAAATGAGACTTTCTCAATGCTTTTGAAATGGGAAATATTCGTACCTCGATTCAGATAACAAAATAATAGTCAGGGGAAAAATGTAGTTGTATTGGCTTCATTACTCCCTAAGCTTAAAAACAAAATTTGCAAGAATACTTTTGTTTTTTTCCTCATTGGCTCCAAAACTCTCTGGAACATTCTGTGTATATGAGAGAACAGAGAGAAGGAGTAATTGTTGTTCTTAAGAGTATAAGTGTTGAAATGGAACCTGGCTGTACCAGATTTTCACATTATTGAATTGAAAAAAAATTTTAACAGTGTTACTTTGATATTTCATAAACTCCGTGAACAGAACTTAGTTTGAAGCCTATAAGGACCTCTGTTGGACCTGAGTCTGGAATCGGGGCTCAAACCTCGATCTCCAAACTTTACGCAATGTGTTCACCAACCGAATTTCTGAGAATGTATTATTTTCAATGACTACCTTCCCAAATTACTCCCCCCATCCCTCACTTCAGTTTTTAAATACAACAAGAATGTTAACCTGCACATATCTATTTCTCTTTTCTCTGAATTATTTGACATGGCTGAATGATTTTTTAAAGGTTATCGGCGTATCATTCTTAAAGATCTTATCTACCATCGAGTTGTCTGTATCCTGAATAACTTGGGTGACGTGAGGATGTGTTAATTTCAGTGACTCATCCTACAAGCTTTTAAAAAGCAAGACACTTCGGCCATACCTAATGTATGACCGAACTTATGCCATTTTTCAATCCTAAGCGTCAGAATTCGTCATTGAGACTGTTAAATTCGAATCCTGACGATGCTTTCGTGTCAAATCCGAGTAATGGTACTTTAAATCTGCAGGTTGGTAAGTCCATCCGTGGATTTTGTAAGGATGGTGGGGAGAATTAAGCTTCCCCTTTGCGAATAAAGAATGGGTTTAAACGAATGACTATATACAACATGTAATTAAAGAATAGAAACGATTGGGTAACTTACCCATCTCCCTTGGCTGGACACGAGATTAATTAGACACATGAACACTAAGAAATAGGCCCATGATCCTGAACACCACATTTAATTAGAATCGAATTACACCTGATTTCAAGGTTTACATCAAATCAAGAAAATACTTGACAAATGGGAATAAATGAATTAATACGAATGCGCATGTAGCTTATCCGTGGTCACACCCCGGAACACAACAGTCCGACTGACTACGAAGCAATTAACCGTTCGGGTTTTGATCACATGATCTCCGAACAAAGAGAGATGGTCCTGGTAGACGAATCGGCGCCTGCGATTCCGCCGCTGACGGTTTTCGACCAGATGGAAAGAGGGTACGATCTCTCCAGATATCGGCGGGGAATATTGTGGTGGCGCTGAGCAAAATGTCGGTTACGACACTTGTGGTGTCCAATAACCATGAGTTAAAGCCTGTTCACATAGAATCCGCGAGCGTTGGCGTTTTAGCGTCATGAAAGTGTGGGGTTGTTTTTCCCAAGATCTCACAGGGTGCACGAACACAGCTGCGTGCTTATCGGAATACCATTTTCCCGTTCCCGTCGTTTTGAACACGTGTGTGGATTCCGAGCGGATTAAAAAACGATACCATCAAATGCCACCAGAATTTTTGGCCTGAAAGTTAAGTCCAGGATATCGATTTCCCGAGCAAGATGTGGGAATATCTGTTTTGAAAAACTGAAGCGTCTCCCATCGCCTCGTAAAACTGTCTTTCTTAGAAATAGCTCAATGCGAGTTTGACACTATCGAGTAATAAAGTTTGCAGGAATGTTTGTCGTTAAGAAGAACTGTCACCCGCTAGTTTGCCGGCCCCCGCTCTGGAAAACAGTCGCCTCCTCAGGAATTTCTAAGAAGACGGCCGCTAACTGCGAAGACTTCAAGTGGAGTATATATGCGAGACTCTGTTAATTTCGGGAGAATCCCCCTTGAAACGGCCAGACGATGCGGTCGTGTTTTCGAAGCTACTGTGCGAGACTAAAAGGGTCTCGGAGCGTGCTGTTAAATCTGCACTTATGTTAAAATTAACTTCATTCGGTTGTACTTGCTTAATGTTAATTTTCTTTGTCATTAAATTTTTTTAAGTTTTTGTTTAAGATGTGGCCTTATCATTTACAATTAGGATTCTGTCTTTCTTGGTCCCGAATTTAGTAATTTTTAAAAAAGCCCCATAGAATAGCCTACCTACCTACGATGTCGCAGCGTTAAAGATTCCGTTAGAGCTGAATGGTTAAAAGATTTTACTCTAACGCTGATGGATTCTGTGTGAACTGGCTTTTAGACAGGATCCGCATCCCTTCACCCCGGAGTATTCAATGGAACTGGTTAGGATTTATGCAGCCGCGGAGTTTTAGCAACAACAACAACAACAACGCCGCTATTCTGCCCTTTCAACAAGACACATAATTGGATAAGATTTCAGAATAAGGAAATGTCGAGAATAGGGAAAAAAAGCAATTTAGACAATAATTTCAACTTTTTCGTTTTTTCTTTTGGTAACCACCACGACATTACAAAATAGTTACAAGATAAAGAGAACTTTTTATATACCATGTTTTTTAATTTTACTGTTGAATCATATAGACTTGACAATTCTATGTATTAATAAATACTCTTTTAAAATTTTTTTGATGAATTATCCCTTCCACTTGAAGGAAAATGAAGTTAATTGGAAGTTAACTTGCGTTTAACATTTCGTTCCCGTCCCGGTCGGTAGATGGCTGCACCAGTCTACAAAACAAAATTAATTGAAAATGAATTCATTACTGATTAAAGCTGGCTAAAAGTATCAAAAGAACGCATTGTCATCGTGTTCTGAGCTGTTCTAAAAGTTTCAAATGTCTAGCTAGTCGGTAAGTTAGTTAAAAACCGATTACAACATTTGTACTGGACAAACACACAAACAAACAAACAAACAAACAAGCAAGAAAGCGAGTTAATAAAAACATGGAATTACGTTAATAGTAAAGAAAAGAAACAAGTTTATTTTTTTTAAACTCTGTAGAGTTTTCGGATAATATCGATCCTTAGAAACATCAAAACAACATTTCCATTGAAATACCAATATCGATTTATTTTACTTCTTCACTTCTGCGAATATTTTCTTATTCCAAGAATTACGTGGATTGCAATACAGACGGGGGGAGTCCAGATCTAAATTGGCCCGAATGGTGGCAACATTTTCTCACGAATTTACAGGGAGAGAGTTACTTTCTATTTGATATAAAGCGGTTAGATAAAGATACATACATACAACGAAATATTATAAAAGCAACTAGCAGCTCTAAAACTCACTTCAAAATAAACGATGATAATGTTTCTAAGACTGTTGTGAAATATTATACCACGTATAACCACCTTAATTACGCATTCATGAAGATTTAAAATCTAAAATCCACTTTGAAATTAAGAATCTTTTCTAAATCCCCGACGGCTTAAATTTGTTCGGTAGTAGTACGTTTAATTGTCACAACACAAACTCATTTGCATGAATAGTGATGTATGCTCTCGATTTTCCAAGTAACGGAACTGTTAGAAGGGATGTTTTGAAGCAAATGGAACCTGACTGAACTCGAGGGTGCATCAGTTTTGACTCTGAAGTGGGAACTCTGCAATAGATGCAAGAAATGAGTAAACAGGTAAATAATAAGTAATAAAAATTAACAGGTAAATAATAAGTAATAAACAGTAATAAAAATTATGTACAGTTTTTAGCAATTTAAGATTTTAATTAGCAATCTATAGATTTAAGTTGCTAAGCCGACTTTTTGGGCAGTCCGTGAGAGAAAACTACTGCATCAGTTTACTTCATTTTGGTCTCAAACGAACGATCGTAGTCTGTAGATTTGTCAAATTTGGTTTTTGAAACCGCAATTTCTATAAATTAGTGATAATTTACAATTAAAAATTGATTTCTGTGCATGCTCAGTGGCATGTTTAAATCTGGCTTTAGAAACTCTCTGTTTCTGCGTATGCTCAATGACATGTTTTAATGATAAACACGTTTAATCCGATGAGTCAGTCTCTCTCTCTCTCTCTCTCTCTCTCTCTCTCTCTGCCATTTCTATTTTTATGATAATTATGTTTGTGAAATATAAAATTAAACATGATGGAAATTGTTTATTTTGAGCTGTTTAATTAGCGATAATTTACAATTGAAAAATTGCTTTCTGCGCATGCTCAGTGGCATTTTTAAATCTGGCTTTAGATACTCACTTAGAACGAGGCCGCTTAAACACATTAGTTTGTTTATGCGCAATATCATGATTTTCAACATTTTGCAATGATGTGTTGAGTATAATTTGTGTATTAGTGCATTTATTTACTATCTAGCCGTTCTGTTTTGACGGGTACCAACTAGTAAGTAATTTATTTGCTCAAAAGATTGAAATTTAAATATGGTCCTTCAGAACTGTGACATATCTAAAAGTTCTTGCCACATTGAGACTTTCAGGACACATAATGTCACTACGAATGGACATAAATGGGCATTTCATCAAAAAGTAAATTATACATCTTTGAACATTTATACATTGCTTTAACGATGCTGAAAAGGCTCACATTGTGGTTACAAAGAGACTTAAATGTGTGTTAGCATTTTCGTCACAACTATAGTAGGATGTACTCGACGTGCTAGAACATCATACTGACGTATCTACCAATGTACTTTATAGTATGGAAGTTAGGCGCACACATACATATATAAACATACTGTAGCGTACTACCAGTATGGGGTTATTTTTTTCCATGACCTCACAGATTTCACGAAACACAGCTGTGTGTTTATGGAGCGGTTTCCCTAACAAGTGGTGCGGAAACTGTTTGGAAAACCGAAAATGGTTTCACCCCCCGTGATAAAGCTGTCTTTCTCTTAGCGATAACTTCATGCGAGTGACATTCGGCGGGCGATAAAGTTTCGGACTAAGAAGAGCTGTCAGCCGATAATCTGCCGATCCCTCCACCCCGTCTGAAAATCCAGACATTGAAGAGAGACGCTGTATAAAATCCGAGCGGGATAGACGTGTTTTTTCTAGGCTCCTGTGTTGTTGGGCCGAGAATGGGCCCTGGAGCGTGCATTTGTGAATCTGGACGTAAATTAAGTGATTATGTCGGAAGTGTTTAATGTTTAATTTATTTTGTAAATAAATCTACTTGTTAAGTTTCTGTTTTAAAAATTGGCCTTCGCTTTTTAATTGGAACTCTGTCTTTCTTTGTTATGGATTCCATAGTAGTAATTTTTAGCAACGCCTCAGAGAGAATCTACCTACTTACAGTGACGCCACAATACGTATATACATGTGTGTGTAGTGCTCCATTTGCTTCATTTTTTTAAATTCCGTGTTTGTAGGTGCTATAATAGAGACGCCTTTCAAAGTAGTATCTAAAGCTCTCTGGGGTACAAACAGCTACCCGGAGCCAAGTTTATTCCAGAAATAAACCAGGAGTTGCAGTCTCCGAATTATTGTCTATAACAGCGGTGAAGTCAGAGTATCGAAATGACCGATTTTTCCGCTACCGAACGGACAAGAAGCTACCGGGATGATCCCACGTCCCCCATGTGTGTGGGATGTCCCCGAGACCAGGGAATATTTGACTTGGAAAATCCTGTGGTGCAGGGGACGATCGATGCTCCCATGTCACTGATGATGCCTGAATTTTATACCGTTTATTGACTCCCTGTCAGCAAAAAACCTTCAGTAGAGACACCTTTCAAATTTGTATCTAAAGCATCCTTAGGCACTTAGACCTGTTTTCAAAAGAATGATCTCATAAATCAGTGTGGTCCAACCCTCAGCCCGCGGGCCGCATGTGGCCCGCCAATTCATTTTTGATGGCCCTTGACCTTATTACTGGAAAAATATTTTAATTTAACATTTGGAAAAAAAAACGTTTACCCTTCTTACTGCTTTAAGTATTTAAGACTTAAAATGTAATGACTTAAATGTAAGGCCGTCCGCACACGGAACGACTCAAAGGAAACTGAACTGGTTAGCGACTGAAATTGCTTATCGGTTGCAAACTCGTTAGTGATGCGGCTCCGCACACGGGTCGACTCAAAAGTGATTCAAATCAATAGTTTGCGACCTGTCATGGAAGGAAGAACATCATTATTTCGGGCATTATTTTTAGTTAAATTATTATCAGAAATTAATTTATTTTAAAAGATCGTCACAATAGATTGTCTTTGAGCAATCGTTTAAATATGGACTGTATATATGGGCGCACATATTCCATACAACACAAAACGTTAGAATTTCATTTCATCGCTAGGCAGAAGTCACGTGACTCGTGTACGTCATTTGGAAGCTTGCCAAAAGAGCGGCTGTAACATAGATTGTGTAATAACACGCACAACGTAAGAGAAACTGGCGACTGAAGTTGCTAGCGACTCGACACGTTGAGTTGCCTGCGACTGATTACAAACGCGTTGCGGACGGGTTTGTAACCAGTTGCGCCGTGTGTGTGGCTCCCTTCAATTACATAGGTTACGACTCATCACGGACTGGTTTGTGATTGGAGTCGGTTATCAGTTTCTTTTGAGTTGCTCCGTGTGTGGACGGCCTAAGACTTAAATGTAATGCCGTCACTTAAAATAACGGCCATATTGAAGCTTCACTCTTCGACCGTTACAATCCGTGGCCTACTTCCATTTTCACTTTCATTCAGTACTGTTACGAAGGAGCCAGGTGGGAAAGGAAAGTTTCCAAAAGTCCGCCAGCAATCAGAACTCGTGCCGTCTCGTGCCGGACGTATTGTTTTTCAACAAATACGTCCGGCACGAGAAGTGGCCCCGCCTCCAGACGACAGGTGGTGGCCAGTCATTGGCTGCCGATAGGTTCGCGATCGTTCATGTGCTGTGGTGGATTTTCTGGAAGATGTCGGTTTCCGTAAAAAAGGGGTAAAACTTCTGTATAAACTTGATGTAATGCAAATTGCACTGAAGGCAAATAATACGGCACACTTCCCATCTAGTCCGCAGTTGAAAGAAGAAAAAAGGTGACACAAATTTTAGTATGTTTCATGAAATAATAGATATCAAGAAAGAGTTCAAGGACAGATTCCAAGATTTTGACTCCCTAAAACCAAAACTTGTACTGTTCAACAACCCCATGGATAATGAAGTGAGTGATGTGCCCTGCGACCTTCAAATGAAAATTTGGGATCATGAGGCAGACCCATTCTACCAGACTAAGAAGTGTGATATCCCTGAAAAATACTGGAAATTGATTTCTAAAGAACGTTTTCCTAAACTGCTTAAATTCTTAGCAGTTTTAAAAATTAAAGTAGGGAAGTTTAATTATGGACATACTGTATATAGTACAGTTAATGCTAGTACAGTTAATATAGTATAGTTTGGGGAACATTTCTTTTACTGTATGTTAATATTCTTTTGGATAATGTCCAATCGTCTGCCGCATTAGCAAGAAAAAATTTTTTTTGTCTATTTCGTTGTTATACACGTGACACAAAATTAAAAGAAAAGAAACCACGTGATCAGCATTTAATAAATTAAATTCTAAAAATTAATCTTTAAAAATTCACCATAAATCAGAAATTGAAGGTAAAGATTCGAAAAAGATTTCATTTTAAAGGAATTTTTATTATCTTTCCCATGATATAAATTTTACAACCCTCGGATTATTATTCTAAATGCAAACTTTAAAGAATATTACAAAAACAGCTTAAAAAATTTAATCTTTAAAAAATCTAAGAATTTTTCAAAAATCTTTCTTAGTTCGCCCCTACACTATAAGAATCGCCCCACAAAATTTCAGCCCTTTATGTCCAGCGGTTTAGTCTGTGCGTTGTCTGTCAGTCAGTCAGTCAGTTACGAAACAGTGTTATATATATATAAATACTGGGTGAACCAAAAGTTGGTAAAAATTTAAAAATTCATAAAAAAATTATCATAAAGAAGTGCGGTTTGCAAGAAAATGCTTACAGGGAAGTCGGATTTTTTTAGCACCAACAACAACAAAAAATTGTTTAAAAAGTCACCGGTAGCTGGCGTTTACACGCGAGAGATTCAGCAGAATTATGCAAATCAATCTTGCAATTATAAAAAAAGGATGCATGAGGATTTCTCATTCGCTTTCAGAATGTTACCATTACACGGCCGAGCGTTGTTGGTCAAGCTGTTAATATTCACCTTATATAAGAAATCGAGTACCTCCCACCGAACTGGGCACTCGTCGACTCAGACTCTAAGCTACGTCTACCCGACTCTAGCCGGTCTGGGCAGGAACATATATAGAAAAATATAGGACGCAGTGGGTCTACTTATAAACATATTAGTTCTGTAAAATTATTCTGTAAAAGTTCTGTAAAAATATACTGGTGACGAGTAATGAGAGTGGCTTATCTAAATGAATACACCACAAAATGAATGTAACCAGCTTGGTTGATAATCCAAAGAAAGGCTTTATTCTTCTTTCTTGACGGTGAATATAGCTTGACACATAAACCTTATGCTGGAGCAAATTCTGCCACTAACTATATTACAAAAGGGTATTATACTGCTGCCTCACACTCTCACCAGCTGTCACATCAACACTATACGAACAACGCCTCCTTTTAAAGATCCTTGGCTCAGATGCCAGATACTTTTGACTAAACTTCTTCTGCCCAATGCAAAAACATCCTCGGCGTGCGCGTGTGACGTCATAGAGAGCGTGAAGCAGCATTCTCACTTATTTCTTAATCGGAAGGGAACCGTATGACGCCATCCGTCATCTAGTTCCAACAACCTCCCACCTTGATTTACGGCAGGTAAATCAATAAACAAAAATTTTAACTAACATATATACATAAAAACACTTTTACCACAGTCATTGCACAAATATACACTAAAATAACTAAATAAAGTCAAGAAAGTTTGAACAATTAATATTTCAGTCGGAGGGGTGCTTTCACCACTCTTCCTCCTCTTGTCGTATAGGGCCGACCTGGAACAACCCCTGTCTTTTCCTCGTTCATATCGCTTGGTTTCCTCGACGATGGGCTCTTCCGCACTCTAGCAACTCCTGAGACTGGTGGAACATGTTTAGCTGTTCCCTTGCGCTTTTCACTGGAGGCAGAAGAGATTGGCTGCTCTTCCCTCGCTGGTGTAGGAGTACTCGCAGAACTTACTTCCAGAGGAAAGAGTTTCTTTACTGGGCGCACAAGGCTCCCATGCTGAGTTTTAACTTTGGCCACTCTAACATGACCATCCCTTCCGGGATAGAGCTTTTGAACCACTGCATGTGGCCAATTAAGCCTTTTTTGGCTCTCTGAACCCACAAGCACTAGATCTCCGACTTTCAAGTTGAAATTATCCCTACCAGCTTTTTGCACTAACTGGCCGAGATACTCTTTGCGGAATCTGTTTCGGAACTGTTGCCTGAGCTCTTGACAATAACGTTGTCTTGTTAACAATTTTCCTTGATCCAGATAATCAACATCTGGTGTCCCGTCTCTTTGTAAGTCTTGTAAGAAGTGGGAAGGCGTCAATGGCGTAAGATCCCCAGAATCGGTTGAAATGTATGTTAAAGGACGATTGTTCAATACCGATTCTACATCACAAAGGATAGTTATCAGTTCCTCGTAGGTCACTGATGCTCTTCCTAGAACTCTAATAAGGAGATTTTTAGCAAAACGAATGAGCCGCTCCCACCATCCGCCCCACCATACGGCGGTGGGTGGAATAAATTTCCATTGAATGGGACACAAAGCTGTATGGGCACCTAATCTCGTCCAATCGATTTTATTTAAAGCGGCAGAAGCCCCAGTGAAATTAGTGCCATTGTCACAGTAGAGAACTGCTGGACGTCCTCTTCGCGCTATAAATCTTCTCAACGCTTGCAAGAATATCTCCGCACTGATAGATGTTACGAGATCTAAGTGTACCGCTCTGTATACGGCACAGGTAAAAAGCACCACCCACGCCTTACTTTTATCCCGTAGATAAAGAGGACCACACATATCTACCCCGGCCACTTCAAACGGTACTGCATCCCGTACTCGGTCCAATGGTAATTGAATAGGTGCGGTTGACGGAGGTTTGCTAGTAAATCTTTTGCACTTAATGCGTCTTCTTACGACCGCCCTGATGGAACGTCTGGCTGACATAATCCAAAATTCTTCCCTAATAATTGCCATAAGCGTTAGAATGCCCGCATGAGAGTTCATATTGTGATATTCCCGAATTAGACATTCCACAATGTGGTGATTTGATGGAAGCAGAATAGGATACTTGAAATTAAAGTCACCATTTCGTTCGAGAATTTTTGTCTTTACCCGAATTAAACCAGGTTGATCTCGGACGATTGAAAGACCGCCGACGGCATCTCCAGCTCTCCCTTTGAACTAGTAAACTCACTGCCCTCTTAGATTCCTGAACTTCTTCCGAGGATAGAAATTTTGCCTTTGTTACAGATTTTTTCTGCGTATTTTTAATAAATCTGCGAACCCATCCAAGAACTCGTATAATTTTTTAATATTCCGAGAATTTCGAATACCATTTAACGGTCTCGGAACTACCATATACATTTAAAGATGCCAGTTTCTTTCTTTGCTCTGAGGAAACCAATACCTCGTCAGGTTTTAATTTCAAGAGTAGGCCAGTTACCTTTTGAGTTACTCAGCCAATACGGGCCTTTCCACCATGACTCCTTTCCAAACCCACGAGGAGTACAGCCTCTGGATGGTAAGTCTGCCGGATTTAACTGACTAGGCACGTAGGACCACTGCTCTGCATCTGTGAGTGTACAAATTTCTTTGACGCGATTACCCACGAATGTTCCCCATTGGTCATTACGCTTGATCCATGACAAAGCTGTAGAGGAGTCGAAAGCCATATTTTATGATGCTTTAATTCTTTTAACAAAGCTCCTTTAGGTAACCGCGGTAGGTCCCCACAAATTGTATCCTGGTCCAAGAATTCAAATCTAAAGCTTGCTTAATACTTGGATTAGACGAGTGTAACTTAATGCGATATTTGCTATTATATATAGAAAAATATAGGACGCAGTGGGTCTACTTATAAACATATACTGTTCTGTAAAATTATTCTGTAAAAGTTCTGTAAAAATATACTGGTGACGAGTAATAAGAGTGGCTTACCTAAATGAATACACCACAAAATGAATGGAACCAGCTTGGTTGATAATCCAAAGAAAGGCTTTATTCTTCTTTCTTGGAGGGAAATATAGCTTGACACATAAACCTTATGCTGGAGCAAATTCTGCCACTAACTGTATTACAAAAGGGTATTATACTGCTGCCTCACACTCTCACCAGCTGTCACATCAACACTACACGAACAACTCCTCCTTTTAAAGATCCTTGGTTCAGATGCCAGATACTTCTGACTAAACTTCTTCGGCCTGATGCAAAAACATCCTCGGCGTACGAGTGTGACGTCATAGAGAGCGTGAAGCTGCATTCTCACTTATTTCTTAATCGGAAGGGAACCGTATGATGCCATCCGTCATCTAGTTTCAACACCTTAGTTATGTCGTACAATGTTCTGGAGGTCATGCTGAACAATTATTATAGCAAGAATAAATTAATAGAACGTGCTGTTGTCTTGTTCATTGTGTTTTGGGTCGCCAGCGCCTTCTGCCGGTGATTTTTTTAAACTAATTTTTATTTTTGCTGCTAAAAAAATCCGACTTTTTTGTGAGCCCTTTCTTACAAACCGCACTTCTTTATTTTAATTTCTTCCTTTTTTATAAATATGTGTCGGTAATACATCAGATTAGGGTGCCCCTTGGCACACTTCTTGGCGCGATTTTGCCAACTCGTTCACGCGCTCTACGCGTAAAGAGGGCGATTGTTTACAGGCATCGGAACAGTGACTTCTCATTTCGAGAAACCAAAACAATGCGAAAGATTTATTAAAATACTGTTTAAAAAAGCACGTTATCCAAATATAATAAAAATGTATTACTTAGCACTTACTTTTTATTCCTGTAAAGGACAAACGGCATAGGTAATATGTGGCACTTAAAGAGTCTTTACGAAGGTGAGAAAGGCTCTAAAATGTCCTTCCGGAGCGTTTTTATACCTGCGTCGACACATAAATTCAGCAACATACGAATTAAAAAGATTAGCTGTCGACCGATGGCAGTGCTTTCTGAATTCTCTTTCAACGACGCTCCACATTCCCTCAATAATATTCGTATGCGCGCCTGTTTCCGGATCCTTGAAGGTAAGCGAATGGTTGACTCTCAGATGCACGAAACCCTATCTGAAAGACAATCATACGCTTTCCAACAATCGGAAATAATTATGGATCCGGGAAAAAGTTTCTTTCAATAGCACGCAACAAAGTATCTTTTGTTCGATCTTCCACCACCTCAAAAAAACATTTATTACTTCCTCTTTCAACGCCATCAAACACTTACTTTCCCTTCATTCGTTTTCCCCTATTATACTTTCTTTTACCAAACTTGCTCTCATCAATGTCAACAATTACACCAGGACCTCCAATCTTTTCAGTTTCTTTAAAACAGGCATCAATACAGACCTCTCTACAAAAATTCTTCCAGTCGATCACCGTCGTTTCACTACCCACATCAACTTCGTTCATAATCAAATCAGTTTCCGCCTCAAACACCCACAAATATGTAAAAATCAAAATATCAATCAAACCTAACCTACTCTCTTCAAACCATGAACCCTTTTTTTAACAGACCTTTTGATGTGATGGGTATTCGCTCCTTTTGTACGGCAAACCCATTCATACCCATCTAATCTATCTTTGCACTCAACCAAATGCTTATCTTTTTTACACACCGGACACTCATATTTAGGAGAAATTAAACTATCCTCCATACACCATTCAATCACGGATTCCTTACCCATGCATTCCAGTTTCGCAAAAAAATGTGTATTTAACTTACCAGACGCCATACTAAACTACTTGTGGAACGGGACAATCCAAGTTAAGCAAAGGAACATTCAAATGAAAATGGTAGAAAACGAGTTTAACCAGTTTTCTTTTAATTTCAACTTTTATATTATAACAAAAAATAATAATTAGGCTAATTAAAACGTAATAAAAGGGTTATCACAAGGAGAACCGAAACGCAAGATCGCACTGATTTGCATAGGTTGCAATACTTGGCACTTTATCGCCAGTATGGCGGGGCACCCTATTCTGTAGTGAAACCACGTGGGTGTGTATGTGTGTATGAAGAGAGAGGGGTGGTAGATAGGTAGCAGCGAGACAACTTGTATTAAACGAAAAACGTCATGGTCAAAACCTTGCAAGTAAAATTGATTTCCATCGCATAAATAAAGTGTACTGCTGGGGCAAGATTAAAACTTACTTGAAAACTTTTAACAATGAGGATATAAGCGTCGTATTTTAAGATTAAATACTTATTTAAAAACTTACAACAATGATAATAAAAGGGTTGTGTTTGGACAAGATTAAAAATGTATTTAAAAACTAAAAACAATGACAGTATAAATGCGTTATGTTGTGACAAGATAAAAAACTTAGTGAAAAGCTTTCAACAATCACGATAAAAGCACTGTGTTGGGGCAAGATTAAAATGTGTAAACTTACTTTAAAAACTTACAACGAGGACTAGAGTAAAAGCATTGTGTTGGGGAAAGATTGAAAACTTACAACAATGATAATAAAACCATTGTGTTAGGGCAAAATTAAAATCTGCAAACTTACAACGAGGACTAGTATAAAAGTATTGTTTTTGGGAAAGATTGAAAACTTACAGCAATGACAAAAAATGCATTGTGTTGGGCAAAGATTAAAATGTGCAAACTTTATTAAAAACTTACAACGAGGACTAGAATAAAATTATTGTGTTGAGGAAAGAATGAAAACTTACAACAAGGACAATAAAAGCATTGTGCTGGGGCAAGATTCAAATATGCAAACTTAAAAACTTACAACGAGGACTAGAATAAAAGTATTGTGTCGGAGAAATATTAAACGCTAACACCAATGACAATAAAATCGTTGTGCTGTAGCAAGATACTTACCTAAAAAATTTACCCAAAATTTCATATCTCCGAATGATATAACTTTTTTAACAGACGAAATATATGGCTAATCGTTTTAAGCATAAATGCTTTTTATTGACATATAAACAGATAGAGCTCTCTGTCTATCACATTCCAAACTAAATGGGTATCGTAAAATTATCCGTCCGTGTTTATTTATGTGGAGCATTTTGAAAATATTAGGATGAAATAAAATAGAAATTATTGTGAGAACATGCAGAGAGATAAGTAAAGGAAATTAAATGCAAGAAATTACCTTCTATTGCTCGTAAAAATAATTGCAATTAATTATTTAACAAGAAATGTATGCACCCCTTATTACCATTCTAGAACCGCTTCAAATGCCTTTTACACTGTATAGCCACGGCTGCGTTCATTTATATCTATATAACGCATAATGTGACTATTTATTCATCTCTATTCCTCAAAGTCGTAATTAGATCACGCATAAACAAACGCGGAACAATACATTTGGCGATGTATGAATGCGGTTCATTTTCAGAGTGGAAAAACATTTCTACCCGCGGCGCCTTAATGCGCGAAATGCGACAAAACTGAGTTACTACAGCAGTGGGAACCTGCGCATTGTCAAGCAAGAAGCATCTGCCTCCGTGCTCACACGAATGCTTCATTTGTTGAATTCTTCCATGATGAATGGGTCTCTTGCAACTACTTAAGCCACAGAAATGCGTTATTTGTTTTAATATGCGCATTTGTTGTTCCCGTAAATTTAGGAAGAAAAATTTGAGATCTACTTTCAGAGCATTTTGAACGTTTATCTTTCCGAACTGGTTACATCTCTGTAACCGCTTTGCCATATAGTTAATAATATAACGGATTTAGTAAATTATATTAAAAAATGGGGGGTATGTATTTAATATAAATACATATAAATATATATATATATAGATAGATAGATAGATATAGATATTTAAAATTAAGATGACTGAAAGGGTTGAGGTTCCAGTTTTTAGATGTAAAGGAGAATAAAGTCGCTCGCATATAGTATAGATGGCTATATTTTTTTGTGTTCTTCTCTCGCCGTATGGATTGAAGATTTTTGGAAGTAGGGATAAGTAACCTCTTACATTATTCGTATTCATATCTCTCTTATTCGGTTTCCATATACCCATAGATCGCTCCAATATTCGTATTCAAAATTCTATTCGTAGTGTCGCCATTGCTGCGGCATTTTTCCTTTCTAAATGTTAATGTCTTTAGAGGCAAACATTGAAAAAGTAAAGCAGTCTCATCCGCATTAAAGACGTTTTCTGACTTATAGTCTTTTAAAATTTTACTCGGTATCTCCGTTATCCAATTTTCACTATCATTATCATCAACGTATTTACTTTCACCAGATATTACTTTTGCTATAATTCCGTGTCTTCGATCAAATTTTTCAAGCCATCCATTGCTTCCTCGAAATTCATCGTATCCCAATGCCTTTGCAAATTGAAGAGCTTTCTCAATTATGAAAGGCCCTGAGATCGGAACATTTTTATCTCGCATTGTGTGTATACACTTCAAAACTGCCTCATCCACATCTTAATAGAAAAATGTTTTTAAACGTTTTGAACAAGAATTCGATTAATCATAATTTTGTATCTAATCACGATTTTTTATGGTTGATAAGCTGTTTGGAGGAATACCAAATTTTAAAGCAATATCCTTTTTCTTCACGCCATTATCTACCTCATGAAGAGTTAAATTTTATTCTTTGATGCCCAAGCATTTCCGCTTTGACATTTTCAAGCTACAAGAACAGAAATTACCAGCACGACTCTGATCAACAATCTAGAAAAGGGAGACTAGTTCAAGGACACGGGACAGCTCCACTGAGGGTGAAAAGGGGATGTTGACAGTTTTTCTAGTGAAGAGGACAGTGGGGCACTTCCTGAATGAAATACAAAGAATAACAGCGATTTTTGGTAAATCCAGTTCGAGGTCATTGATTACCATAAAATGTGTTAAAGAATAAGTGTGAAATGCTCAGAAATATTTTGAGAAATATAGAGTAAAAAGATACTCGATCACAAGAAAAAGTTCGTTAAACAGAGAATGCACTTCGGTATTTGGAGGTTATTTTACCAAGAAATTCGCAAAATTTTCTTTGTTCCAGGGAAAAGTTCGCAAAATAGAGGTTCGATTTTATATATATATATATATATATATATATATATATAGGAGAAGGTGGGACTATCTATATATTGGACGGGGAAATCTCCCACCTCGTGCTGATTGTTGACGCCAATGGCTATGTTGGCAATCGCCAAACGCGCTCTTGAAAGAATACAAATATAGGTATCATAGTTTTTATTTCTTATGTTGGCATCGTAAACTAAAAGATATTACAATTTGTTTTCTTTCAAGAGCGCGTTTGGCAATTGCCAACATAGCCATTGGCGTCAACACTGATGTTAGCGAAATAAGCCATCACTTCAGTCTTTAGGAAAAGAATGATGAACATCTTTTTTATTAATTTAGACTCAATTAACTGCAGCATTATTATTTTATGGATTTATTTACGAAACCATAATACACTATTTACTCTAGTTTTACGACAATAAATCGTATATATATATAAAGCAGTTGGGAATAAATAGAGGTAGTGAATTAAAAATGAGAATATCCTTTAGCACACCATCATCACAAATATGATAAGTAAAGTTAATTCCCTTGTATCGAGTCGACTCTTTCATCTCATCTAATTTCGTACACAAATTATACTTATAATCGGTGATGATTTTAAAAAAGTGCATAGTGATGTTTTTTTCTAAATATCTGCAATGTTTTTATAAACTTTCGTAACATATTGTGGGGTTTGCTTGAGAAGATTTTTGGGATGAGCTTGTTGGGCACAGGCTGAGCTGAACTATAAATTTTATAGGAAAATATAAGAGGTCTTGCAATTCCTTTATCGAGATAACAGATGATTTATAAGGTAAAGTTAAAATATGAATAGGGAAAATGTTCGGAGACTTAAAATATATTTATAAACTCTGTGGACATACCACCGTATTTTCGGATAAATAACAGATTATTCTTGAAGTATTTTGTAAAGGAAAATAGCTGCTGTTCCCATTTCTACACGAAAAAAGCTGTAGAGATAACAATATAGACAAAGGTGTGGTTATTTTACTCCCGTCTCTGTATGCCAGATTCAATAAAATTTTGCTTTCCTCTTTTTTCATACATCATTTTTTTATGGTTTTAAAAGTTAATTATTTCCTTAACATTCTATTATACACAATTATTTTTTATATATTTTTTAAATCTTACTTAACTATTCGTGTTTATTGCTATTTCAAGTTCTCTGTAACTGATTTTAAGAATTTTCTGAATATTGATGACTTTGAGGTATCGTTCAGCTTTAGGTAGTGTCGAAATAGTTACAATTTTTGACATTAGATGGCAGAACGAGACCGTTTCCATGACTACTCGCTTCGAAAAGCGAGAACTGTTTTAGTGTTTAAAAAATTAGAAGTCGCTTTTTTCCTGTTTTTTGAAGTCGCTGTTCTTTTTCTTCGTATCCTATTCTACATGTAGTCAACATATCATTATTATTCGTACGTCATTAAAAAATACTTAAAAATGCAGTGTACATTCTATTTAGTCATGTGTGAAGTCATTCCATCAATAGTTTTAAAATGCTATCGACAACCTTTAGAACAAAGGTAAGACTAACTTCTCATTCTTTATATCCTATTCTTCAAGTATTCTTTCAGGTAGGTTAGTTATTTCTTCATTCTGAAATTACTATAACTTTTTTTCATTCTTCTTTGACATCACATTTCAACTCTTTAAAAGTAGAGCGTGAGTAACTGATCATTTGTTTTGAATTTCGATCATGATTCTCGAGTAAGTTACCGAATCGATTCGATTCGGGGAACGAGAGCTAGTTGATCAGATTAATTTAATGAAATCCTGTGGTGTTACTATGTGTTGTTTAATGTTTTTTAGTTGCGATACGTCACGATGCTTACAGTATTTTATCAAGAGTATTTAGGAATTGTTAGAGTGTTTGTTGTTGTCAGTCTATGTAAGTGTAAATAAGTTATATGAGTTGTAGCTTTCGTGATTACTTCTCTTTTATAAGTACAAATCGTTACGTACAAGTTGCATTGCTACGCACCCTATTGGCTGTTATTTCTTAGAAATAAAATGTGTACTTTTGATCCCTTTTCGTGTGATCAATAAACAGGAATAAAGGACCGATGTGTATTTGAATTAAACTAATTCATCATAATTTATTTAGTTTTTGCATGTGTAAATATTGAGCGCTAAAAAAATATGTTGCTTCTTATTTTCCGATGAAAACGCTGATTCAGCGATAAAAATTACAGAAAAGATTATTCAATTTTCTCAAAAGAATTCTTTGAAGATAAAAACGAAACAACAGGCGCTACTAAACTTCGCTTCCATCACAGACGACTGCAATCACAGCACCCTTTTCCGAAGCAATTGGAAATCTTCCGCGCTCAACAATTATTTCCCACCGCTCGAGAACGGAAAAGTTTATTTTGGGTATCTTTGAAAAATAATAATAATTCTATCGCGAAAAGAAAATTCAATTACTCAGGCAGTTCTTCCGCTGAATAGAATCATCTTCCGAGACCAGAGATCTGGAGCGAAAGAAATCCTTCGTTTTTTTGTGCGATCTTTTCTTTCCCTGCGAAATACCTTTGGCGATGCAAACAGGAAAAAAGGATAAGCTTTCTTCCTCTCAAGTATGAACGTAATCAAGTCGGAATGAATGAATTGATTTGCGTTCATTTAAGAGGCTCCGCAGTGTATGCTTCGGCATAATCACTGATTGCGCAAAACTGGACGAGTATATTTTCTTATATCCAGCGGATCTGAAAGAAGTTTGTGATAGCGACATAACACGCTCATAACTTACGGGTGCTGACGATTAAGAAATTAACTAGATGAAGAATTCGTACATTGAAATGCCGCTCAAGAATAGAAATGATTTTTTTTTACCTCAGTAATACACTGAAGTGCCACTGAATTAGGGATAGCAAAGCCTATGCAAATTGTGTAGTGGTGCGCATCATGTATGCGCAAGTGAGGGCGCTGTGGTAACTGAATATATAGCGCGTACTGTGGTTGTTCTGAATTAGTTGTTGGAATTGCCAGTATGGGTAAACTGCCTGATTTCTACGCCTTCGATCGTGGACAAATCGTAGGTGAGCGACGAATGGGCCATTCAATTTCCGAAATCGTCAGACAGCTAGGATTTTCAAGGTCGACAGTATCGAAAGCACAGAGACTGGAGTGTAGAAGACTGGAAACAAGTAGCATGGAGTGATGAGTCTCGATTCCGACTACTTAACGCCGACGGGAGGCTGAGAATATGGCGTCAGGCTCATGATGCCATGGATCCTGCATGCCTGGCTGCAACTGTACAAGGGCATGGTGGCTCAATCATGGTCTGGGGTGTTTTTTAGTGGCACAGTTTGGGATATTTGGTGCGTTTACCAACCTCCCTCAATGCAATTCGGTACGTAGAGTTGCTGGGTGATCACCTCCATCCGTTTATGCTGTTCTGTTATTCGCACGGTAATGGAGTTTTCCAGCAAGACAACTGTACCTCTCACAAGTCCCGCTTGACTACTGGCTGGTTGGATGAGCATTCCTCTGACTTCTCTGTCATGAATTGGCCACCTAGAAGCCCAGACTTAAATCCTATTGAGCATCTTTGGGATGTTTTGGAACAAGGCGTGAAAGGCCATCACACAGCACCAAAGAACCTTACTGAATTATGGACAGCTTTAGCTAATATTTGGCAAGCCATTCCCGTGGAACGTTTCCAGAAACTTGTTGAATCTATGCCTCGTCGTGTGGCAGCCGTTATCAAGGCCAGAGGAGGCCCAACTCGTAACTCGGTAAGTATCCCTAATTCAGTGGCACTTCAGTGTATATTGTAGAAGCCTGAAATATTTTTGGTTGACAAATAAATGTTTTATGTATAAGAAATGTTGTTACTGGAAAAGTAAAAATGTTTTAAAAAGAGCATTATTATATAAGTCTAATTATATAGTAAATATTATAGTTAATAATTTTTAAAATCCCAGTTCTGATACTGATATCTACTTAAAACGAAACAACCATCTGTGGCTAAATGTGATGTTGAGAAAGCTGTTTGTTCTAAAGAGCCCTTAGCGTGTTAATTCAGTAGTCTGGAAACATGTTGACTTAGATTTTACGAGAAAAGTATATAGCACTTAACACATTAGTACTGATAAATATGACCTATAAATTTATATATAGAATGGACGTTTGTAAGGTAGTCTCCTTTTAAATTAGGATTACGTTCCTCCATAACGGTCCTCCGCAAATCAAAATTTATGACGCTAAAACCGTCGTCGCAAGTTAAAAATCAAGAGTGGTAGAGTAGACATGAAACTTATTTTTCTTACCATCGACCTATTATGCATAAAGTTATCACTCATCCTTCTATTCGTATGTAGGAATTTTATTGTAAAAAAAAAGATGTAAGCAAACGATAAATAATCATAAGTTAATAACCCGCGGTAGTTTCGTTAGAAGAGACTACCTGAAATTCTTTCCTTTTCTTGGAAAGATTTCGAAATACAATAGGTTATCACGTAAAGCAGGTGACATTTTACATTGGCTGATATTAAATATTTCATAGCTCATGATCTGTGACTCAAGTCAAGGCGATAAAAACAGAAGACAGTTTCTATCAACTGACTAACTGTAAACCTTTCATGGTTATTTTCCTCCTTTACGTGATCTTTCACTTCGACCTGAAAACATTAATCTGTTAATTTTCCATTTTCATCTCTTGTGAATGAATTTGAATTTGTTAATAATGAACCTTTTATTTTTGGCACAATTTGCAGATGACGATTTTATGTGATTTTGTTGTTGTTCTTGTTCTTGTTAACGTTCCTAATGCCCCCTGGCCGGATACATACTAACTACTAGGTGAGGATGTATGGCTCCTGTTTTAGCTTAAGGCTAAAACAGGAGCCATACATTTCTTGTGATATTTGAGTACCACAAGAGTCGGAGGCCGATTTTTTGCCCTGCGCCACCCAAATTTTGACCGAGCAACCCCAGGGGTGACATCTAACTGGTCTCCTCCCATCCCCACAGAGGGTCTCTCCGGCCCACAGATTTTACTTGCCCCAATTCCGACAAGCTTACCACTAGGCAACCCCAGGCTTTATGTAACTTTTCCGTACGTCTATAATTTAACTCCTACAATTTCTCGGTATACGTGAGATGATAGTTCTAAGAATGTACTTTTGCGTCTGTACAATTGATCGTCTTGAATTGATCGTCTTGAATTGATTTATAGCAGTAAGGTACGGAGAGAAAAACTGAAACACTCAAGAATCATTTCTTTAAGGGAATTTTATTATATATAACTCACTTAAGCAAAGTCTTCAACTTTTGAAACTGGAAGATCGATATTTTACTATTAAAAGATACTATCACGCTGGCTTGACTGTTACGACTTCAAACTCCGCCTGTAACTGTTTGTCCCTATAAACGGGAATTTAGGTTTTACTCTCTCTACGGGAGGGAAATACTGTATGTGTACGTCACGTGTCAAAACGAAACTAACTTGTTTTTGCCGCGTTAGGAGAGCCGAATTGCGCGGCACTTAGCATCATGTAATGGCTTGACATAGTCGAGTGAAATCTGGACGGCATGAATCGAAAGCCGCTAATAACCATTGTAACGAGAATATTGTAATTATTGTTGTGATTGTGATATTTGCGAATAAATGTACAGTTTAGTAAAGGAGAAGGAGTCGGATACCTTTAATTTATGGTACATTGACTGCACCTACTTTGAATTGCATTAATACTCTAGATACGTATTGGTAAGAAAACTTAGTGTCGGTGTCAACAAATACATGATATGTTGTAATGTCTCATCGAATAAAAAGAGTTTTTAGATAGTAATGGGTAGATTTCTTTATTTTATTATGCCAAATATGCGTGCCATGAGAATAACGATTCATACTGATCATTCTACTTACTACATTAGATAGTTTACATCTGTTTCTTACCTCTTATAGTGTTCTATTTAAAAAAATGTTTCCAAAGAACTTCAGTACATGAATATATCAGAAGATTCATTTTTCTTATCTTCCGTGCTACATTTCTCGTAATCAATAAATTCAAACTGAATAGTTTTGTGTCTTATCCTTTGAGTTACACTTCAAGTTATTCTTTGATAATTATTCTTCGAGTCATGCGTTATCGCTAAATTTTGACTATCTATTAGCACTGTGTTGTTGTCACCAATCTGACAGATTTCCATTTCTGCCTTTTCAAAGTCCGCAAAAGTTTCCTATACTAACACAATAAAGCAATGCCTTGGCGACTTTTAACAGAGGAAAATTTAAATATCTCCATCCAATCTTTTTTCATGGTTTGCATTTTTCAGCATTATTGCGCTGGTTGTTATCAATTTGACAGGTTTGCGTTTCTACCATTTTAAAGTCCGCCAAAATATCTTATAAAACAAGTAATATATTAATGCTCTGGCGACGTTTAATGCATAAAAAATTAAAAATCTCTAACCGAATTTTTATCACAGTTTGTATTTATTAGCAATAAGGCTGGTGTGTACTAACCCTATTGGATTCGCTCACCTCAATGTTAACCTATGGATAAAATGTTTTTACTATTGACAGCTACATAAGTACTGATAATCCAATAAAATTGGCATTTTCAGATAGCTTGAACTTTTCTGCACCTTGCGACAGGTTTCATTTTATAAATTGCGTCCACCAAAGAAATTGAGAAGCATTTAATACACAGTATACCAGATTCCCCCCCCCCCCAATAATTTAAATTTTAAAATATTGTTCCGTTTTCCTGGGTTCGATAGGAGTGTATAAAATCTCTTCAGAAAGTGCACACAAAATAAAATTTATTATTCTGTACATTCTTCAGATGCATACACAAATTCAAACAGAAAACGCGTAACAACTGTCTTCTATGTAGCAGAAAACTCTAAAAACACAAGTCAGGATAACAGAGTCTTCAATACAATGAACGCCTAACGCACTTTCAATACATTCAATTCTCAGCAGAAAAGAACACTGAGTTCCAATGCTAATGTCAGATATATTTATAGATTCCAAAGCACTCCCTATCTATCAGTCAGCTAGATGTTTCCAGAAGCCTTTAGAAAGATCTAGGCGGCAAGTTGGCGACAATCTGGTGCCATATCGCCAAATTTGGTGAAATATCGCTAAATTTGGTGACCAAAACAAGTCACCAAATCCATCCCCAATTTGGCGATAACTCTCATATTTGGCTAGATTACCATAGATTAGTAAAATTCGTAACAATATTATTTAAATTTTTAAAAAAACGAAAAATGCTCCAAGGTGTAAAAAATTTTCTTTCTCTATTACGGAGTACAATTAAAATTCCAAGTCGGCAATCCTTGTACACATTTTCTCCATAGGTTAACACCAGCGCCTTATTGCTATCAGATTGATAGGTTTGCTTTTCTGCCTTTCTAAATTCCGCAAAAATTTTCCTATAAAACAAAAAATATAGCAATGCCCTGGCGACGTTTAACAAAGGAGAAAAAATATAATAAATTGAATCAATAATAGCTTGGTTCATATCTAAAATCTTGAAAGGAGAATTTTATAGCTTATATTTAATTTGATTTATTTATTCGTTTACTTATATCATAATAATGGTGGTTCGAGATCCAATCTCCTCTACGTAGCATTTTTATTTCCCACCTCCGTCGCCAACAAAACTGGCCCAACTTCCTCGGGCCAAATTCCAGTTCAAATATCAACTTTTCATCGTGATCAAGAAAACTCCTCCACTTCCAGGAACAATTTCGCCCAGAAAGTTTGTCCGTGCCATTATCTTCGGAGAGGAATAATTCGTATTGAGAAAAGAAATCCAATTACTCCTGCAATCTCCCCTTTCAATATCACCCTCTGAGATGAAAGATCTCGGGTGAAAGAAAATGATTCATTCCTTTTTCTAATATGGCATAGACGGAAAGCCTTCCGTGATCGCAAACAACTGCAAGGGGGAATAAACTTTCACATTGCCAAGTCATTAGGAAGGAAGCACGAAATAGTCGGGCAGGTTCATGAAGAAAATTTTTAATGAAATGAACAGTTTGAATCTCTTTCTTAATTTCGAATAATGAGTCATTTCTTTCACTTTAACCGTAATCTGTTTTATAGGTATACACCTTCGGAGATGATTTATGGCAAGATAAATATCTAATTGATTAACATCTCAGTGGAAAGATGAGCCAAATTATCCTATGTAGAATAAAGACGTCATTTTAAATCATACGTTTAGATAACAAACAAATAGAAGCATTTTATGCCATATTGATATCCTGTTTAAGTTATTGCTCTTTTGAAAAATGAATAAAAAATGTTGACAGTGAATTTTTACCTAGATCACCCAATCAATCACACAATCACTTGTCATTGTGATCAGTGATGACTCCAGGTCAGAGATTTGGGAGGGGGGGGGGGCAACGTCGGTTCTTAGGGTTATATATATATATATATATATATATATACATACACACACACACACATATATATACATACATATGTGTGTGTGTGTGTATAAAAGAAATAAGCATCCTCTCATTTTAAATTTAAACTCATTTAGTATTAGGTCTACGATTATATAATGTTAAGCTATGAAAAAAAAATACACCAGGCATTTTTTGAGGGGGGGGGCATTGCCCCTACTACCCCCCCCCCCCGTTGGAGCCCCCTCCTTTGATTGTGATTCAAATTATGGGCATTAATATTTATTATTTTAACATATCTCTCAATTATAGTATTTTTTTTTATTACTTACTAGATGTATTACCCGGCTTCGCTCGGGATTCAGTTTCTGTTATTATTTTTTTCAATGATTAGCCTCATGTTATGATGTTCTACAGTTTTCGCTAAAATTCTTTTGCGGTAGCAAATAGCATTAGTTTGTTGTCGGTGCTGTCGTTGTTCATCGCTTTCCTCTCCTTTCGATGTTGAAGCTCGAAGACAATCGTATGTTCGACGCGTTAAAAGTTCCTTCATCAGTCTTACTGCTTCGGATCACTACAATTCGAATTCTGTTACCTTCGAGCTCTTGGGAATGTTTTTTCTTCAGGTTCTTGTCTGCCTCTAACTGCATTTCGAATTCTGTTGGCTTCGCGCTCTTCTGGTTTTTTTTTCATCACATTGCTCATTTCTCAACAATCTTTGACATTTTCCCCTTACTTCTGCAGGATTAAAAGTTGCTCTCCTCTTTTGGGGCATTTTAAAGCATTAATTTACAGCTAGTCAATAACGTTCGAATAGATTTATTATTATAGACAAATAATCGATAATGTTTGAATGGATTGAGATCACATTCAATATTAAAACACAGCAAATCTGGTAATTATTATAGAAAAAGTATATACACGTATTTCGTGATTGTAATTCTTTCTCAAAACTAAATCATCTGCTATGTTTCAATGTCACTTCAGTTATATAAATCATCGCGTCAAGGCTAAACGCACGTGTTTCTAGCTAAGTCAACGTGTCCTGCAGTATATTTGAGTTTGAACAGGTAGCTTGGGATAGTTTCAATTCATAAAATGGATAAATAACACATTCATTCAAAATGAATGACTTTCCATCCTTATATTTTCATTTTTAAAAATAAACATTCCGGCGTTGCCACGTATATGAAAATATATCAAATTCATTCTTGCATGCGCCAATATATGAATAAATCACGTTTTTAATTCATGTCTATTTATTTTTACGGAGATGTTATAATTTAATTGGCAACAATGAAATGTTACAATGGCTTTGAACAAAAATATTCGGGGAAATTTGGTGATTTTTTTGGCGATTTTCAATATCCGTTGATACTTCTAACATAATTCGGGAATGGAACGTCGTAGCGGAATGAAAATAGTCTATAACCATAGCGCAAGTTCAAGCAATAAGTTGACCAAGTTTCATCGCAATCGGATGAACGGTACGGCAGCGCATAAAATACGAACAAACAAACAAAAAAACAAACAAACATTTATTTTTATATATGAGGCGGTGAAAGGCAAAGTGGTGTAAGTCAGTAAGTTAAGTGGTGTAAGTCAAAAGAGTTTAACTGCAAAAAATACAAAAAATTCTACCATAAATTGAACAAATTGTAATTCATAACAATTATTACAATATTGCAAATAATAACTATTTGCAATTCCACTATTAATTGGAACATGGAGATTGCATATTTGCCCCCAAATGAAAAAGTTGAAAATGTGACTTACACCACTTTGCCTTTCAACACCTCATAAAGAGATAATATCTTAAATAACTGCTCGTGGCTAAGGTATAGACTAAAGCCTCGTTCACATTGCTTTCAGAGCGTCTGTTAGCCTTGACGTTAGCCTTGTCTATTAGCCTTGTTAGCGTGACGCTTATCAGAAATATTTTTAACCAATCACAGACCTTCAAATGATTGGTCGTGAAACTGCTACGGTCTGAGATTGGTTAAAAATATCTCAAAAAGATTAATGCTAACGCCGACGGACTGTGTGGGAATGAGGCCTAAGATCAATCGGTTCATCATTTGAATTCTATATTTTTTTATTTTAAATCACGTTTCATTAACGTGAATTATACCTTTGTTTTAAATATAGCATATCTTTAGAGCGAGCTAGGTTTTACTCTGCCCCTATTCATGTCACAGGAAGAACCCATGTACTGCAGTAAATTAATTTTACCTTATTGGAAGACAGTTGTTTGCGTGTCTCATTCTAGCTACTGGCGAGAAAAATGAACGCCCTCTTCAGTTCCACTCTTTACGTTCACAGACTGTAATGTACTAATACACTTTTATATATAATACTAGCTAAATACTCGTGCTTCACTGCGGTTTGGTTTCGTTTGGAGCGCTACGGTCAACTTTTTGCTACACGAGGACTCATTAGACCGGGACCTACAGTTTAAAGCCGATTCCCAATGGCTAAAAACGTCCATGCCAACAGTGGGATTCGAACCCACAGGATCTGAACCGAATGCCAGCGCCCTAGCCATTCGGCCATCAACTGTCCGCTTCACTGCGGAATGTATTAGCCGCATCCATTATGTAGTTTAGTTCCTTTAATTAAAATTAACATTAACAGTAAACAGTTGTCATTCCTCGGAGGAGTTCACGCCGTAGTTTACCGACCGTGATGCGACATTAAATACGGGTTTCAGACATTTTTTATTTTTTAATTTAAGCCCCATTTAACACCCTTAAACTTTAACCCGTTATTGAAGAGATTTCATAGTGCGCAGAGTCTAACGGCAATCGCAATACAAAATTTCAGCTTTCCAGGACTTATGGTTCGATAGATGCAGTTATCCGTCATTCAGTGAGTGGTATTTGGCATTTATATACGTGTGTATATATGCCAAATACCACTCACATGTGGTTTCAACATGATGGGGCGCCTCCCCATTATGGAAGATGTGTTCGGAGTCATTTGAGTGCTTCGTTTGGTCCACAGTGGATTCAGCGAGGCGGACCGGTTGCCTGGCCTCCACGCTCTCCGGATTTAAGTGGCCTGGATTACTTTCTTTGGGGTACACTTAAATGTGCTGTGTATGAAACACCTGTTGAGTCTGAAATGGATCTGGTTGCAAGAATTCTTTGCGCTGCTGCATATATTCAAGCAAATCCTGGTGTTTTCGAACGTGTCCGCCAATCCATGGTCCGTCGCTGTAACGCTTGCATCTTTTGTAATGGTGGAAACTTTGAGAATCTTTTATAGCCTTTTCAAATGGTATCATCTACCACAGAATATATAATATTTATGAGCAATAAATATTTCTGATAATCTCTGTCTTGTATTCCTTCATTTCTTGTACCTCTGATGCCACTTTCCCATGACGTTTACGACCATGGGTTGCTATGCAATTTTGAATCCTTTTGACATGCCCTACCTCCCCTTAAAATTTGTTCCAATCATTATGGGACACCCCGTATAAAACAGTTGACTGACATATAACGCACAGACCAAATCACTGGACCTAAAGGGCTGAAATTTTTCATGGCGATTCTTCTTATAGTATAGAAGTGTACTAAGAAAGAGTTTTGAAAACTTCCTCTTAGATTTTTTTAAATTAAATTTTTAAGCTGTTTTTGTAACATTCTTTAAAGTTTGCATTTAAAATAATAATCTGAGGGTTTTAAAATTTATATCACTTGAAAAATCATAAAAATTCCTTTCAAATGAAATCTTTTTCGAATCTTTACCTCCCTTTTCTGACATTTGGTGAATTTTTAAAGATTAATTTTTAGAATTTAATTTATTAAATGCTGATCACGTGGTTTCTTTTCTTTTTGTGATATTTTAAATTAACTTTGCGTCACATGCATAACAACGAAATAAATTGACAAAAAAATATTGAAATACGGTAAAAGATAAAATTTAACCATTAGATTAATTGAGATGGAAGTTTTTAAAGAATTTAATTCAAATTAGTATGTTTAATGGATATTAAGCATACAAATTAATTGCAAACATTGACCGCTGTATTTAATTTGAATATTTTCTTCTACATTATTTTGCTTAAACCATATATATATATATATATATATATATATATATATATATATATATATATATATATATATATATATATATATATATATATACAGGTGGTTATCAAAATAATGGATACACCTATCAATATTAATTGTGTTTATGAATGTGCTTCGTATTCCTTAAAAAAAAGTCTGACCACCGGTATTTTTTTATATAATAAAGTGTATGTATTATTCTACTGTCAGGTATCAGTTATGAAGCTAAGGACATCGTGCTTTTGGGGGAACAGCGTAGAATGTCAAACCTTACAGACCTTGCAAAAGGGCAAATTGTTGCAGTGCGTTTAAGTTGGAGTATGTGTTACTGCAACCCCCAGGCTAATGGGTGTTTTTCGAGCTGTGGTATCGAAAGTCATGATAGCATACAGAGTGCTCGGAAAAACATCCTTTGCCAAACAGAATAGTGGACGAAAGGGAGAGCTAAGTGAAAGAGACGGACGAGGTATTGAAGCGGATTGTGACATGAAGAAAGAAAACAACTACAACCAAAATGACCGATGAGCTCAATCTACATCTGAATATTCCGGTATCAACCATTAGCGGTAGAAAGGAACTTCTCATACAAAGCATTTACGGAAGAGTAACTATTCCCAAGCCACTTGTAATAGATGCCAAAACAAAATATCGTCCACAATGGGGCCACGAGCGCAAATCCTAGTCGAGTAATATGTCGTAAAACGGCATTTGGTCGGACGGTTCATTGTTCACATTGTTTCTGGCAACAGGACGTGCGTATGTCTGGAGAATACCAACACAAGTGTAAAATTCTGGCTGTCTCATCTCAACTGTCAATCTTGGAGGTAGATCTATCAGGGTTTGGTATGGCATCTCATGGTTTTCTTCAGACCCTACTGTAACCCTAAAAGGGAGATTGAATGGGAAGGACTATGTCGAAATTATAGCTGACTAGTCCATCCTATGGTGCAAATAATGTTTTTTGCAGGAGATGACGTTCTCCAGGATGATAATCCCCCTATTCATACAGCTAAATCTATCAAGTATTGGTTTGAAGAGCATGAACAAGAAGTCAAATATCTTATCTTGTCTTGTACAATCCCCCAGACAATATATCATCCTACCACCGTGATCTGTATAAGGGGATAGAGCCAGGTATCGATATCCACCACAGCATCTCTACAGGAATTTTCATGATTTTTCCCTGAAGAATGGAATAATATGTTCTTAACCAGTATTCAGGACTTATATAATCCAGTTCCAAGGTGAATCAGGTGATATTACATGACAAATGTGATACTGTGGTTTTTAATAACGGTTTTATTGATGTTTCTTAGTGTTTCCATTATTTTGATATATATATATTTTGTATATATATATATGACATTTATTGCATACATTGACCTTTGTATTTATTACAAATATATATATATTGGCATTAATTGCATACATTGACCGTTGTATTTAATATGAATATACTCCGCAGCGAAGCACAGGTGTTCAGCTTGTTAGGTCATAGTTAACTTGAGGTACAGGATAAAAGAAAACAAGAAGTATGAAAATAAAACGTTATGACATAGAACAGAAAAACGAAGTTAATGTCCTTCAAGTTTGCAGTCCCTCAAGTTTACGAATATATATATATATATATATATATATATATATATATATATATATATATGTGTGTGTGTGTGCGTGTGTGTGTGTGTGTGTGTGTGTGTGTGTGTGTGTGTGTGTGTGTGTGTGTGTGTGCGTGTTCCTGCCT
The DNA here is from genome assembly GCA_907164885.2 of Dolomedes plantarius. Taxonomy (NCBI): domain Eukaryota; kingdom Metazoa; phylum Arthropoda; class Arachnida; order Araneae; family Dolomedidae; genus Dolomedes; species Dolomedes plantarius. Next base: position 33,214,452 of record OU015496.1, on the reverse strand, counting down.
GTGTGTAAAAATTAGTAAATTATTTTCCTTCTGGGCAGTGTCAGAATGCCTTTAATAAAACATTCAGATGTGATATGTATGTGATTACCATGTATTTGCGTGATGAACTTAAAAAAAAACACAACCTCCCTTATCGTAAAGGTGCTATCTAGGAATATTCGATCTTAAATTATCGATACTGTCCCCACTTTCAGCGTATTCGAGAAAATAATAAAATACCTTTTTTTTTTAATCTGGTACTTTGAATAACACCCAAATAAACTCCCATCTTACTTAAAACGACTGCAACCTGGTGTGTTTTCTAAATCTCCTTACCTTTTAACGAATGGAAATACTTTTTAGAATTTTCCCCGGTGCAGTATATATAATTTTAAGAAGGCAGGGCGTAAAAACTCCCTCGCGGGAAAACAAATAAAATAAGAATGCGTTTATCGATGGCAACACTCGCCTCATAAAAACAGGAGGTAAAACAGTAAGCAGCCCCATCGGCCTCGTTTGCGCCCCAACCTTGCTGGAGGAAAACGACTTTAACTTACGGCATTGCAAAACACACGAAAACGACCTAAGAAGCGGCATATTTTTAGTGGCCTTTTTCGAGGGGGATGGGGGTGGAGAAGAAACTCAAGAAAATCCCCTGAAACTGTGTGTCTGAGAAGTATTATAAATCATCTTTCTTTTGGGGGGAGTGCAAATGGTACATCTGCTTTTCTGGATTCGTCGAGCAAGGATAATGCATTTGTCAAAACCTGTGTCATTTCCCAGAGATTCGTGCGTTTGGCGTATTTTCTCTTGCCTTGAAAAAATGCGCAGTTTTCATCTATCCCGCGAGGATACGGTTTCTAGAATTTTGCCCATTTTCAACACATATGCGAGGGATTTTTTTCGTTTTTAGCATTGGCGTTATTATGCGCCATTGCATAAAACTTTGCAGTATTGAAAGGGAGTGAACGCAGATTTATAAAAATTAATTTACGGTTAAATATTTAAATCTGCGCTGGCCATCGGAGGGCGCCAGTTCCACTGGTGGCAGGCCATTCCTTTTCGATGTGCTAAATAAAATAATCATAAAATCTTCGGAACCAGCTTACCGATTAACATCTTACCAATCTACTACGCCTGGAACAACCAGACTTGACAACCAGAACTTGAAAAATTTATTGCTTCAACAAACAAAAACAAAAAATACATAATTACAAGATAAAAAGAACTTTCTATATAACACGTTTTTAAATTTTCTGTTGAATCATATAAACTTAACAATTCTATGTATAAATAAATACTTTTCTTTAAATTTTTTTGATGAATTATCCTATCAACTTGAGAGAAAATGATCAAATGCGTAATAAAGAGAGCAATTATAAAAAATTTTCAAACAACAAAATTAACTGAAAATTATTTCAATTCTGCTTAAAGATGGCTAAAAGTATCAAGAGAATGCATTGTCATCGTGTTCTGAGCTATTCTAAAAGTTTCAAATGTCTAGATAATCGGGAAGTTAGTTAAAAATCGATTGCAAGATTTGTACTGGATAAACACACAAACAAGAAAGCGAGTTAATAAAAACATGGTAAAAAATCACATTGATTTTTTTTCATTTTCAATAAAGGAAACTTTTAATTTGTTTAAGTATTTTTTTGTTGGAATGGAATGAAATTTTATGACATACCACAATTAAAATACACTGTATGAATGTATACATACTACACTCTACCTTTCTACAGTTGATTTTCACTGTAGAACGCGAAATTTTCATTCTGCTTTGATTGGGCTGATACACTGAGAAGGTTGGCCTCCACTGATTTAAACAGATACTTGAACTTTCTGGTGAACTTTCTAAGAGCTTTCTTGAACTTTCTAAGAGCAGCAACCAATATCTGTTGGCTTAAGTCTTTGCAAAACTGCAAAGCCAACAGATATTGGTTGCTGCTCTTTACAGTCTTAACTCGACTTTCATGGGCACAACTGATCGCTATTCGCATCACATTCTCCACTGTTATAGACCTTATAAGTCGTGCACGTGTCGAATATCCACCTGCAGCATTCCAGTCCAAGAAGCTTGCAGATGTTGTTGCAAATGAACTACATTCAACGCTGGTTGCGAATGACAGTGGAACTGATGTTCCATCGTTATTTTGTGCATTCAATCGGTGAGTCTAACTTCTCTTACAAATTTCGCAAATGCATCACGCTTTTTCTCGCTTGCTACAGAGAAAACCGTTTGGTTCTATTTCCAAAGCAGTTGGTAATGTATCCGCGTTGGACGGAAAATAAAAGAGTAGAATGAAGAAAGTTCAAGTATAATTGCGCTTGAGGATCGGTGTAACAGGAGGACAATTAGACAAACTCGAGCTTTGGGTGTTATTTATTATTACTAGCTGGAGAAATACTAACCAGGCACATAACTTTATACAGGGTGCGGCAGAAAGAACATTCTTATTTGGAACGTCAATAATAAAAATACAAAGCGATATAGAGAAAGAAATCTTTTATACCTGAGAAGTACACAGTATGCCATTGTCATCCATTAATTTTTAAAGATTACATCAGTTGAATGGCGACCGTCATTTTCGATGCAGTTTTAAAGTCTCTTATGAAAATTTTGAAATTTTGCATGGATCTGTGGACTATGTACCGCGGAATCGCCGTGATTTCTTGCGCAATTGTTGCTTTGAGTGCTTGCAAATATTTTTTCTGTGAGGCTATCTCAAATCAAAAGTGTACCAATACCGACCAACAAATTTGTAAGCACTCAAGGTACTTGCGCAATTGTTGCTTTGAGTGCTTACAAATTTTTTTTCTGTGAGGCTATCTCAAATCAAAAGAGTACCAACACCGACCAATAAATTTGCAAGCACTCAAAGTACTTGCGCAATTGTTGCTTTCAGTGCTTGCAAATTTCTTTCTGTGAGCTATCTCAAATCAAAAGTGTACCAACACCGACCAACAAATTTGCAAGCACTCAAATTACTTGCGCAAATCTTGCTTTGAGTGCTTGCGAATTTTTTTCTGTGAGGCTATCTCAAATCAAAAGTGTACTAACACCGACCAACAAATTTGCAAGCTCTCAAGGCAAAAATTACGCAAGAAATCACGGCGATTCCGCGGGTCATGATCTGTAGATCAATGCAAAATTTCCGAAAGAGACTTCAAAACTGCATCGAAAATGACGGTCGCCGTTTAACTGATATAATCTTTAAACCTTAATGGATGACAATGGCATACTGTGTACTTCTCAGGTATAAAAGATTTCTTTCTCTATCTTGCTTTTTATTTTTGTTATCGACGTTCCAAATCGGAACGTTCTTTCTGCCGCACCCTGTATTAATGCAAAAACCAGGCTAAGAAATGTCAGTATCATTAGGTAGATGAAATTACACTAAAGCTTAGTAACTAGTTTGTACTACGAATTGCCATGCTTTTTATAAATTTTCTTGAAATGTTAGGAAATGCTTCCTGTGGTAAATCATCAGTAAGGTAAAAAATCAACAGTACCTAACAGTAAAAGAAAAGAAATGTTAAAATAAAACCCTCCAAAACCATACATTCTCACACTCTTTAAATATCTTCAAATCTTAAAATATCATAAATGTAAATTGTAGTACAGTGGAACCCCGTTATAACGAACTTCAAGGGACCAAAAGTTTTGTTCGCTTTATCTGGGGATTCACTATACCCGAACAGTTAGGAAAAGTGATAGAATTTGCAAAATATATAACTCATTAGTTGTAATGTGTATTCAATAATGATGTATAAAAACAATGACAAAATCTATTAAAAATGATCATTAATGAATTAAATCGACTAAAATCGATTACATTCAACTGACACAATACTAATTAATTACGTACAATAGGAAACCGGCGGGACCAAAATTTTCGTTCGTTATATCCGTGAGTTCGTTATATATCATGTTCGCTATAACGGGGTTCGACTGTAAGTGTCATGCACAACCTTGCGTCTTAAATTCATTGAGATTTCAACGTGAAAAGAGGTGAAAAAAAAGCTGAGCCATCTACCTTTTATTGAAGGGGGTAAAAGATAAATCTTCAAGTAGCGATGTGTTACAAAAATGCCGCAAATCACGTGCTGAGAGGAGCACAAATCGTGCAGCATTGTTTTTTCTAGAATCAGCTAGAAAGAATAATGCATTTGTCAAATATGCGGCACTTTACAGGAATCAATATGTTTCGGACATTTCTCTTAGATATCCATAAAATATATTTGCCGTTCCCCAGAAGAAAAAAAGAAATATTTAATATTTGTTTTTTCGGAGTGATGTGACCTGGAAGGACTTCTGTTTTACGCATTTTATCATAAGTTTTTAGATGAGACATGTTTTCCACAGTTATTTATTTCTTGTCACTCGAAATGAAAAAAAAAATACATAAGTATACATATATATATATATATATATATATATATATATATATATATATATATATATACAGTAACCACCGCTTATAGTGACCAGTGGTTATAAGAATCAACCGTTTATAAGAATCAATATCGCAAAAACAAAAGCAAATGTATTATTTCCATGTTTAAATTTTCGCTTTAAAAAATCAATCCACCGGTTTTAAGAATCAGCTTGCACTCTTCGCTTTCCTTTCATTTTTCCAAAACAGCCACTTAAACCCTCAAAAGGCACGAAGTTCATTTTTTTTGTTTAAGAAAGAGTGATAAGATGGGATGGAATATATTCGTAAAATGCATCTCTTTCTCTGTTACACATAACATAATAGTTTCCCCTTAAACGCTTTAGCACAACACTGTCCTTTTTGCTTGACCCGGGGGCATCTTTACCCGTCCGGGTCCGTTTTCACTTTTCTCCAGTGACAAACACAGACAGGGACTCTTATTTCCCCACCTCCCACATCCTGGTTGCGGATTCCTGGACCCTGAAACACATAAATCTTCGGCGAAGTGACCACTATCACTTAAGCAAACGTGATATTAGTAGATTCAGTACGTTATCAAACCGTGAAACGTAAGATAGAAAGTGAATGTTCGTCTCAGGCTATTGGTATCGAAAGAGGTATAAACAGCCTCCTGAAAACATCATTAAGTCAAAGTACCACAGAAAACTTTTTCTTGCTCCCTTCCTGTAGTTGAAATGTTAAAACTGTTAAGCAGTTATGTTGTAACAAATATTGGATTTTTTTTTCTTCTCTTACAATAATCATGCGTATCTACTTTTAGGTCTAGAAGTTAAGTTGTATTTTTAAAATTATAAAAAATAATTTTAATAAAAGATAATTAACGTAAATTAAAGAGTATTTTATGGTAAATTATCTAATATATGTATATATAGGTATGTGTGTGCCTGTCCAAAAACCTAAATTTCGGCTATAAGAATCAACCGCTTATAAGAATCAAAAACAGTAATAACAAACGTGATTCTTATAAGCGGAAATCACTGTATATATATATATATATATATATACACTGCTGGCCACCCAAATTGCAACACCAAGAAAGACAAGAGATATCACAACAAAATTTATTTTCTAGATAAGTGTGGTTCCTGCCAAAATCAGTAGCCAGAGTAGCCGCCATTGTTGGAGATCACCGCTGCCACACACCTCGGCATTGATTCAAAGAGACTTTGGATGAGTTATTGGGGTACAGCAGACCAAGCAGCTTCCACACGTTGCCAAAGTTGATCTGCTGTGGCAGCTGGGGATGGAATCTGGGTCAATCGTAGAGCAACGATGGACCACATGTTTTCTATCGGCGAAAGATCCGGAGAGCGAGGCGGCCAGGGAAGCAATTCAATCTGGCGATTGACGAAGAACCGTTGGACAATGCGTGCCACGTGTGGTCGCGCATTATCCTGTTGAAATATTGCTGTGGGCAAGCCCTGAAGGTAAGGAAGGACAACTGGCTCCAACACCTCGGAGATGTAGCGCTGGCTGTTTAAAGTACCGGCAATGCGTACTAGAGGTGTGCGACAGTCATATCCAATACCAATCCATACCATAATACCCGGTGCAGGACCAGTGTGGCGGTGCATAACGCAGCTGTTCAGCATCCTCTCTTCACGGTGTCTCCAGACTCGAATGCGACCATCGTGGTGTTGCAGACAGAAGCGTGACTCGTCAGTAAAGACAATTTCATTCCATTCTGCCGTCCGCATACTTCTGTCATCGCACCATTGGCGACGGAGACGTCTGTGGTTCTGCGTCAAGGGTAGACAAAGCAATGGACGTCTTGCGGACAGACCACTCTGCTGCAAACGGCGTCGAATGGTATGCGCAGACACTGGATGATGCGTTACAGACTGCATGTGCTGTGCTATGGTTCGTGATGTGACTGAGCGATCCGTCACTGCCATGCGCACAATTTGCCTGTCATCACGTGAAGTGGTTCGCTGAGGTGGATGCGATCGAACACGCCGGTCCGTCGTACCCTCCTGCATCCAACGATCACATATCCGCATTACAGTTGTTTGGTTTCGTCCAACACAAGTACCGATTTCCCTGAAAGATAATCCACAATCTCGGTAGGCCACTATCCTTCCTCTGTCGAACTCGGATACTTGATCGAAAGATGATCGCTGTTTTCAATGAGGCATAATTGATCGTTTTTTTGAAAAAACCACAAGAAAAACACAATTGCCGAACTTGAAATCGTCGAAATCTCCAAGCCTTAAATAGCGCTTTGAAGTGGCGCCACAGGCGCACGTGATGTACGTCTGCGCTGAAATTCTAATCATTTGCATATCTTACCTCCGCTAATGCATGTTGTAAATTTCATGTTATTTGCATGTTTCCTTCAGGGTGTTGCATTTACAGTGGCCAGCAGTGTATATATATATATATATATATATATATATATATATATATATATATATATATTATGAAGACGTGGCCCATAGCGACTTCAAACAAACTTAGTGAAACAAGTTAAAACACGAATCGGAATAATTCGAGAAGGAAACTTTCTTACAAATGTACAAAAGGTTTTATTAAACCTTAATATTTACAAAACATTATTAATTACAATAACTTCCCTGGCTAACACAAGCCAAATATCATTATCCACGGTCCCTGTTCCAACCAGAGCAAACCCGTGCAATCTCTCGAGAGATTAATAGGCTTTCCGCCGTCACAGACCCGACGCACTCCAGCGATGTCGGTCTAACAAGTCGATGAGCTAAAAGTCCCTCCAGACAAAGAAGGGGAGTCCTTTTATACTTTGTCCCATTTTCTAGAAGAATCCAGAAGACTCCACAAATTGCTGGAACAGTCTTTACTTCCGGGCCGATGGGGGTCACTTCCGCCCGTGCAGACCCTTTCAAGAATACCTGAAATCCATTTGGGCCCGGGACATACTTCATTGTTATCTAATTGAAAGCCGCCGCTGATCTGCAACATACGTGCGGACTGCGGGAAGAAGAAAAAAAAGGTTATTTGGCGACTTTTGCACATTAGAGTTCCTTTTGATGTGCCTGCAACACATGTGGAAAACTCATCAATTCCACCGGCTGTGTCGAATAAGAGGAGTGTCGATGTCCACGATATGACAATATATATATATATACATATACATATATGTGTATATATATACATATATATATATATACATATACATATATGTGTGTATATATACATAATATATATATATATATATATATATATATATATATATATGTATATAATATATATATATATATATATATATATATATATATATATATATGTATATAATATATATATATATATATATATATATATATATATATATATATATATAGGGAATTCGAATAAGTTAATATTTTTGCTAGACATTAGTTCTGAAAATGCTACATTTATCGTCATTTGTTGATGTGTTACTTATTTTGGCCTAATTGTTACATTGTAATACATCTATCCTTTTTGACCACTTCCTTTACCCTCTATAGACAGAATAAAAAATGGCGCATATTTCAGTCAATACAGTATCCAAAGGTAACACCAATCCCAGTTACACCCTTTTATAAATCAACACTGAAAAACCTGATGGATGCAACAGCAAATCCTGTCTCAGCCCATTAGACGACTCATCTATTAGACGATTATCGCATTACACGAGTATTGGGTTACTGTGAGTTGGCATCCATTAAAAGAAAAGCGCTTGCCGATGAGAAAATGCCGAGTGCTTTTCCTTATGGACGTCAATTAACAGTTCTTGTAAATTAATGCAGTTGTAAATTAAATTTCATCGTAAATAGGAAGTTTCTCTACATTAACATGTTATACAGATATATTACCCCAAAAAACTGGGGTTATTTTCATATTATAGGTAAGAGACAAATAGAATTCAAAGTAATGTATAAGTAATTTTAGTTCATGGATATAAAACAAGAAACATGTCTACTTTATATGGAAAGAACACGTGAAAAGATATTGAGGACTTTCAGTTCTCCCAAGCTCAAAATACAGGGTTTCCTGGCTAAAGGTATCCAAAAGTTATGACTTATTTTTACGGAACTACGCATTAGAATTTAAAAACATTTATTTAAACAGAAAGAACATCTCACCAAGTTTTAATATCAATCATAGATTTCGATTTTTTTTTTTTAATGCGGAGGCACTTGTCGCGAAGACATTCGCCTATAATTCACCGCAGTTTTGCTGGCCACTTTATTATGGGGGTGCCATATAGGCGGACCAACATTGCCCCCTATGAAAGGACGACACAAACGGAGGCATTTTAGTGGCGCTTCGCCAGGATTCGATCCGAGCACCCTCAGCACCGAAAACCAGCGCGCTGTACCACAAGGCCGCCACGGCCCAGATTTCGTTTATAGTATCATTGATTTCGATGTGTACAGCTTTTGTAGCACGACTAACATCTAAATGGTAATCCAGTTCTCTCCAAATGTTTTGTAGCATATCAGGAGTTAATAGACTCGTTTGCTTGGGGATTCAATAAATCCGTTGTGTATAAACAAAAAATTGAAACTGTGGATGAGTTGAAGAAGCGTATCATTCAAGCAATAAGGCGAAACGTCGCAACGTCATTGGGTACATCAGTTTTTGTCTACTATAGATCACGTGATTATCGGGTGGCAGAAAACAGAAGCCGTTCCTATGCGTTTGCATGTGTCTTGGGACGATACCTTCATTTTGAGTTAAATAAGTTAAGTTTATTTATAAAATTCCTCATATTAGTTGTATGTAACAGGTATTTTAACACTTTTTTTTTCAATATTTCGCAAGGTTTAAGAGAATATAATCATTCTTTCGTTGAGAATGATTATTATTATGTTGAGATATGTATAGATATCAGGATAAGTTACTTCAGGCCAGCGTCTTGTATCGAAACTTCAGTCTTCCTCTGTCAATAAATACGGGTCACATACTGACTAAACCTTTCCGGGCTGTACCTGAATGTTTAATTTAGTGATATACCTTTGTTTAGATACCGAATCTAAAGACTTTGCGTAATCTGAGAGTATTTTATTCAACAAGCTGTAAGAATGCTCATTGAACGCCATGTTAAATTATGCAATGTTTTGCCACTCCTCGCCAAACAAGAAGTTAAATCTGCAAGAGTTGAGATGTGACATGCTGCGAGACACTGCCCTATTCGTGCAATAACTCCTGATATGCTACGAAACACTTGGAGAGAACTGGATTACCATTTAGACGTTTGTCGTTCTACAAAATGTGCACAGATAGAAATCTATGATACTATGATTGAAATCTTTGATTGATATTAAAACTTTGTGAGATTTTCTTTCTATTTAAATAATTTTTTTTAAATTCTTATGGGTAGCTCCGTAAAAATAAGCCATAATTTTTGGATACTTTTAGTATTTGCAGTGCAAGAGCAAATGAATTTAAACTTCAGTACACCCGGGCAAAACTTCAGCTTGAATCTGTTTACACTGGACTATGAAACAGGTGGAAAATGTTTGGAGGGTAAAAAAATGATGTAAAATGCGACTTTTCTTGAAAACATTATCACCCGAATCAGATTTTTATCTGCCGATAAGGCTATTGACATATTAAAATTGACTTATTCCTTAGTAGAACCTAGTAGCTAGAGTCAGCTACAGTTTTACAGGTATTTGTAACGAGTGATAAAAAAATTATTTTAAACATACTGTAAAAAGCTCCTTCATACCATCTGCTAAGTAATTACTTCATCTCAATTAGAAATCAATGTTTAAAAAATATACATTAATAGATAAGATTAATAGTAAAACTAATGCATCGAGCAAAAGATGTATTCATCAGCCGAAACACGAAAAAAGTCTTAACCTAAACATACGTGCATGAAATTATTATTAAAAATAAGTAATTCCTATTTATTCAAATTAAGCTTACTCGCTGCTTGGAAATACCAAATATTATTCATGACAAACATCAGCAATGAAAAACTAAATTAGTCACTACAATTTGATTTAAAATGTGCAATTTGTTTTTCGCATTTTCATTTTCAGGGGGTTTCCTTTCTCAAGAAACATCCAAATACACCTTCCTCGACGTATAATTTATTATCTTCCTAGAGGCGCAAAATATTTTTGGTTTTAATTTAAATTACGAAAAGTTACGTAGCGACCAACCCAGATAACGTTCGCCTACGTTTAAAAATAAACATAATTTATATTCGGATTCTCTGCAGCCTTAGCCCTCGAAATAACTGAGAAGAAAAAGATGTAAATTGAGAAAATAGGAGAATTTCTGATTCAAAATAAACACGAAGGAATTAGGCAAAAATGCATGCAAAATAAGCGAAAAAGAGATTCTTTTGTTATCCAAATAAAGCGAGGGGTTTCCTGATTTTTTGGAATTAATGAAGATGTATTTCGAGCTAATAAAGATGTAAATATTTAACAAAATATTTTTGTGAGATTTTCAAAAACCGTAAGCGGGCGATGACTTCAACAAAAACGTTAGGCAAAAATTTCTCATGTTGGTATTAAAAGAAATAACTTTCATTATTGTTTTAATATATATGGTTCTTTTTATAGCCTATATCTGTAAATATTTTCTTGTAGGAGTAATAAAGTAAAATTTCGACGGAGAAAAATAAAAGTACGTTTGCATGGACAAACTGATCCGTAACTATCCTACTTTATAACCCTCTATCCATACGTATTTGCTCTTAATGAAAACATCAGTAGTATTTGATTTATCTGTGGACAGTATACAACCTTTACAACAGCGGTGTAAAACTCAAAGGCTACCTTGGGCCAAACAAACAAGGTTTAACTATAGGTGGGCCGCAAAAAAAGTCAATATTAATAGAAACGTAGGTTTATTTACCTAATTACAGTATATTCAACATAAATATATGCATTTTGTTTAATAATAGCAAAAAAGAGTATCATTAAAAAAACATTTAGCGAATTCTTCCTATCTTATTATAACTCTGCGTCGGTTATTTTATTATATATTATTGTGTGCCAAAAAAATGGCCGCGAGTTTGACACCCCTACTTTACAATAATTTAAGGGGGTCCGGGACACACTTTAAAAATTTTTTTATTTATTGAGTTAAAATTTTTAATTTTTCATGGGGGTTAACCATATAATTTGTAAACAAAATCACATCATAATACTTCTCATAAAGTTTTTAAAAAATTTTGAATTTTAAAATTTTTAATAAAAGTGGGGTAATTTAAAATCATTATAACTCGAAGTATTATTTGTCGAATTTCAAAATTTTTTTATTTAATTAAACAGAAATATATAAGTTTTAATTTTAATTCACCATTTTTTTAATATTAATTTTTTTTTTAAATTAAGAATATTTAGATGAAAAATTACAAAAAAAATTATGTAACTTATTTTTAAAAAATCATATTTTCAAAAGTAAAAATTTTTTCAAATTTTCTGACTCAAAATTAAAGTAAAATAGTTGAAAAGACATGTTACAAGTTTCAACCATTTATCTATAACGGTTCTTGACTTATAACAATTTAAAGACGAGAAATAGGGGAAAAACCCATAATGCAAAAAAACGATCTATACCTATTTAGTCACACAAACATAAATTTCATTGTTTTGTTTTGTTTTTTACACGAGCAACTTGAAGAAACAATAACTAAATTTTTAATAAAAAAAGCGAAAACTTTGAGGCTTTTTCTTCCTTTTTTAAAAAACGCTGAATAAGTATTTCTGATAACAAAAATTCCCGGAGACTTTCTAAGGAGCCGTCTCCTTGGAAATTTCGAAGAAGCCATCAAGGCATAAATAGCTGTGTAAAAATTTAGCTCCTCAAAAACCGATATTACACTTCCTTAAACTTCCGCGACTAAATGAACCCATAATTCAGAATTGGCTGAGGTAAAACCACGTCCGATTACCGCAGACTATCCACCATTATCAGTCGGGCTCTCAAGGGTGTCAGGGGGTGTAACAGAAATTAGTTGTGTTTTTCATGTCTAGAGGGCATTAGTCATCCATGTTTTAACGTATTTTCAATATTGCTCTGTCTTATGTTTCTACCAGTGTTCAGTATTGTTTATGTTAGAACCACCGAGCATGGCGTCCGTTTAATGGACGATTTGATAATGAATAAATATTAAACAGGATAACAGATGGCTGTTTTATTTGGAGTTTGATCATCCTTTTTGCTTCAGGGGGTCCACAATTTCAGAATCTCTACTGTAGGCTACTACTCGAGAGAAAGTATTCGCAGATTTGGCATCCTCTCCAGCAACTGCTTCATTCTAAAGCAGCAATGTATAGTACAGCCATTGAATGTTTTCATCTTTGCGCGGGGAACGTGCACGTTAAATTTTGTAGGAACTTGAGTCAGAGACACAAAACTTTATAACAAGGGACAAGTACCAAAGGACAGTACCCAGAAGGGATCTGCAAGTGTATCAAACCCATTAGCATCCTCATATCTCTCCCTAAATAATTCATGACATGAAATACATAAACGGAACGTATCAAAAGTTTATCTGTACGTTTCTCCATTCCTTTTTTATGTAAAGTTCCTTGCCAGCAAACGGAATTTCGATAAATCTTCTTAAAAATTCATTGTTACACGCATTTAAAGAAACAGTATGCTTCCCGTAATAATTAAAACTTGTAAATCCTTATAATAGGTTTTCTATTAGTTGAACAATTTCTCTCATAAGTAAAATAAATCACTCCAACATCCTTCCAGATCAATAACTTAGCACCTTTCGCATACTCACGGCTCTAGAGATGCTTATATCAAATCCCTAAAACACGGTTTTGTATGTAATTTAGTCATTACATACATATATATATATATATATATATATATATATGAAATGCATGGCAGTTTCAGGCATTCGCTCATTCAGCCAATATGGTCGTAGTCGTGACTTTAAAATAACTATCCATATGATTCCAACATAATGATCAAAGCTTTTAATCAAGCACTAAACCGTCACTTTATTTTCAATATCATCAGGGGAACGACCCGGCAACGCGACATGCGCTCCGTTCGGCATCTCGGAAATACGTCTACTAACTTCGCACCAAACCACATAACTTTTATAAGTTCAGTCCGATCACGTGACTAAAACAATGTGATGCATCAGCATCTCGCTGAAAACGGAAGTCTATGACAGTGTTTAAAGGTTGATTTGGAAGACTTTTAGATTCTGTGTGATAAAATGCACCAGCTGGGAGTGCGCACAAATTTTGTCTCGGAAAATAGGGCAAGAGTATAAATTTAATTTGGATAGTGGGGTCTAATTATTACATATACATATATATACACTCATGGACAAAACAATTAGCGCACCAAGAAGGAGTAGTCAAAATGAAACGAAATTTTACATACGTAATGACTACTTTGATATAAGTAAATGATAAGAAAATCAAAGAAAAAAGATAATTTATTTCAGAGAAAAAGGCAAAAGAACGGAGGAGTTAATACTCCGTTGGACCCCCTCTAGCGCGAATGCACGATGCGATACGATCGGGCATTGAGTCATACAAGTTCTGTATGATGTCTTGAGACATTTCGTTCCATATTTGCTGTAACCTTGCCTCTAGTTCGTTCAAACTCGTGGGATGCCCAACTCGTCGTCCCAAATGATCCCAGATATGCTCGATTGGAGACAAATCTGGGGATCGGGCAGGCCAAGGAAGGGTAGTAACAGTGCGGAGACAGTCTTGTGACACCCTTGCCGTATGAGGCCGAGCATTGTCTTGTTGCAAAATGGCTCCTGGGAGCCGTTGCATGAGTGGCAACACATGTGGTTGCAGGATTTCATGAACATACCGCTGGGCTGTCATGGTGCCACGGAACAATACTAGGGGTGACCGTGTATTGTAGGCAATGGCACCCCATACCATCACACCAGCTGTGGGAGCGATGTGTCGCTGTACAGTAAAGGCAGGATTGAAGCGTTCGCCACGGGCTCTCCACACACGAACACGATTGTCATCACTGCCGAGATTGAATCTGGATTCGTCGCTAAAGACGACCTGGTTCCATTCCGCTGCAGTCCAGTTTCCTCGTGCGCGGCAAACCTCCAAACGGAGGCATCGATGAGTGGGCGTCAAGGGCAGCACACGTAATGGGCGCCGCGATACCAACTGTCCTTCAGCCAGGCGCCTTCGTATGGTTCGAGAAGACACAGAGGCCCCTAGTGAAGGTGCTACCTGTGCCTGGATGGCGGCCGATGAAGCAGTTGGCTGTACATGTGCATTTCTTACGATGTGGCGGTCTTCTCGACGACTGGTCTGTCGAGGGCGTCCTGAGCCTGGTCTTCGTGTACATGACATCTCTCGGGTCCACTGGTCCCAACACCTCCTCACAACACAATCAGAGCGGTCTAATTGACTAGCTACTCGCTGACCACCCAGCTTCCATCATCCCGACGATTCTCCCCCTCTCAAACTGCGACAACTGCTTATATTGTCTTCGAACACGGCGTAATGGTATGTCTATCTCAGCTCTTCCTTTGTAAATGATTCAGCACACTCAAACAAGCTTTGGTTACCTGTTTTATACTCCACAGAGTACGATGTTCAACGCCCTCTACCGGCTATACGTAATGCGCAATCACGCTGCATTTTTAATCATTTGCATATCTCCCCGACATGTACCTTCATTGCAAGTTTCGTTACGATCCCGCAATTATTTCTTGGTGCGCTAATTTTTTTGTCCATGAGTGTATATATAGAGAGAGATAGATAGATAGGTAGAGAGAGAGAGAGAGAGAGAG
Organism: Dolomedes plantarius; assembly: GCA_907164885.2. Classification (NCBI taxonomy): domain Eukaryota; kingdom Metazoa; phylum Arthropoda; class Arachnida; order Araneae; family Dolomedidae; genus Dolomedes; species Dolomedes plantarius. Next base: position 33,199,299 of record OU015496.1, on the reverse strand, counting down.
AGAGAGAGAGAGAGAGCAAGATAGATAAAGTACAAATAATGATATTTTCTATGAATTTTGTTCAAAAAAAAACCGTGATAAGACTTCATAATAACTAACAGCTGCATGTTACTTTTATTTATACTGTGAATAAATGTCAGGTGATATATAAAGTGTTTACTATTTGATTCAACAAATAAAAACGCCATAAGCTACTTTTATCAAGAAAAACATTAAAATCATCACATTTTTAACAAACATTTAATCACCAAAATTTTTAAGTTTTTTCTTCTATTCTTAAAACGTCTCAACTTTAAACCGGTTTTTTAAGTAACGGCCTTAACCTGACGCCAGCAAAAACATTCATACTAAAAATACAGATTTTTTTTAAAAATTAAATGCCTCAAACTTAAATGGAATAAAAAATAAAGAAGTTAAGAAGAGCAAGGTAAAAAGTAAGATTTATTTCAAGCAGAGAGATATTAAGAAGTGCTCACTGTCAGTTCAAGACTCTTTTCAAAATATCGTTAAGAGTATTTCAAACTTTGAATGGCAACCGAAAAAAAAAGTCTGTAATGCATCCATTATAGGGGGTCACACTCAAAAGACTCCCCTTTTTCTCTTTTCAACAAAGGCTCGCTACGTGGATGGGTAAAAGATTCCAACAAAAGGCAAGAAAAAGCTTAAAAATTAGCACATTTGCCAACGTAGATCTATTTTCATTCTTTCAAACATTATCTAAAACTTTTTATGGGGAATATTCTCATGCCTGTCTTTCCATTTGTATAAAAATACTTCTATCAATATTAACTGAGCATTTTTATTTTTTATAATTTGCATTGTATTAATCAAACTGAAGATGATCATAAGCACCTAATTAGTTTTATGTAAAGACTAGGTAATTTTTCTAAAATCTTAGAGGAAATCTCTTTTTTGTAAACATCGATTCTGAGTGTGTGTGTGTGTATATATATATATATATATATATATAATTTCATAGAAAGAGATAAAGTCTTTATTAGGGTTTTTATAATTTTTATTAAATAGTAAGCGAAGAATTTCGTCTGAAGATTTAAAATAATAATGATATTATTATTTTGTTATAATAATTTTTTCTATATTTATTTAATTCTAAATATGCATTATCACTCTCTGGTTATTGACTTCTCTTGTAACTATTTCTCTCTGTAGCCGGTGAATGTTCGAGGTTATAGTCAGTAACTAAGCGATATATGTTAAACACGCAACAACAGATATTTCTTTTAACTCTTGGCTAAATTTATCCGGTTCCTCAAACAATGAACAAGCTTTTTTCTGGAATATAGTTCTAAAGAATCTTATAGCATTGTTCGATAACCTTCGCTCTTGCTGTAAAATGAACTCAGTTATCTAACCCGTCGTTAGTAGTTAAAAGATCTAGCCATGACTTCATGTTCGGTGGTAATAGTCAGAGAGACATCTGGACTAGATTAATCCTTTGGTGGAAACATGATTTTTTTCCCGCTCAGTGGGAACTATATGATGGAATATCTCTTTCCATGGTATTCCTAACTAGAAATTCAGAGGGTATTTGTGGTTTATTGCATTTCATGGTAGCCGCAATCGTCAATCCATTTCTCCTTAATTCTTGACCACCTTCTATTGAACAGAACCCATTATCACATGTTATATTACGGTTCGTTTTGTTGTTGTTGCTAATGCCCCATGGTTGGAGGTTCCATTCACTAAGTCCTAATAGGTTACTGGGCTGAAAAGGGCGGCTCCTGTTTTGAATCAGCACCACAAGGGTCGGAGTCCGACTTGGGTAATTGACCTGTCTCGTCATTTTGAACCGAGTCAAGTGACGAGACCGGAACACTAGACCCCGCACCTCCAGGGGTAAATTTGAGAACTTTGAGGACATTGCAGCCACGACCTATTTTACGTGCCCCGGCCACCATTAGTGAACACGGCGGTGGATTTGCAGAGACGAGCATCGATCCAGGGACGTTCAGATCTCTGGTCCGCTGCTCTTGCCAACTGGGACACCGCGCCCGTGGTTCGTTTTGTGGAGGCATTTAGTCGAACGCGTGTTTGGGTTGGGAATTTTGATTTTTGCTCTGGTTAATCAAATTTTTTACTTGAACCATAGACGGCTGGCGTCACGAATCACCCTTCCACAGTGACGACAAGACGTTGACTGAAGCATGTGTAGATTCACAGTACCCAAAATCGAAGGTTGAGGGACCAGCATTGAATAAATAAAGAATAGTTGCCTGAGAGGCAGGTGTTCTCACCGAAGGGTTAACATAAATTGTAAGGTAGAAAAAACCAGAGAGTAACTAAAAATGTGTCAAATATGTTACGAGTATTCAGATGTCGACACAAGCGTCGAACAATATGCGAATTCCTTTGTCTGATCCAATGAACTTTTTGTCGTAATTTTTGTGCGTTTCCGATTATTTTAATACATATTGTATTTTGAATTGAAAAAAAAAATTCTCCGTCCTTAGCACTATTCGATATCCAGAAATTGTTCTCGTCTAGTCCTTTAAACAAAACTTATTTTCCGTTGAGAAGGATGAATTTCTTAAGGCAGCACCTCAGTCAGCTTCTTAAATAGTAAACCATAAGGGGATCATCTCTCTCAGTATTTTAACGTAGGATTACGTTCCTCTATAACGGTCCTCCGGAAAGGAAAATTTCAGACGCTAAAACTGTCCTTCGTCACGAATTATAATTTTGGCAGAGCACCAAACCCAGTCTGTATCTCTTGGGCAAGCAGTAAACAGTTAAACAGGAAAGTACCAAAATGCGTAAAAATTTTGACTATATATATATATATATATATATATATATATATATATATATATATATATATACATAACACATACATATATACACTCATGGACAAAAAAATTAGCGCACCAAGAAATAATTTCGGGATCGTAACGAAACTTGCAATGAAGGTACATGTCGGGGAGATATGCAAATGATTAGAAATGCAGCGTGATTGCGCATTACGTATAGCCGGTAGAGGGCGTTGAACATCGTACTCTGTGGAGTATAAAACAGGTAACCAAAGCTTGTTTGAGTGTGCTGAATCATTTACAAAGGAAGAGCTGAGATAGACATGCCATTACGCCGTGTTCGAAGACAATATAAGAAGTTGTCGTAGTTTGAGAGGGGGAGAATCGTCGGGATGATGGAAGCTGGGTGGTCAGCGAGTAGCTCGTCAATTAGGTCGCTCTGATTGTGTTGTGAGGAGGTGTTGGGACCAGTGGACCCGAGAGATGTCATGTACACGAAGACCACGCTCAGGACGCCCTCGACAGACCAGTCGTCGAGAAGACCGCCACATCGTAAGAAGTGCACGCGTACAGCCACCTGCTTCATCGGCCGCCATACAGGCACAGGTAGCACCTTCACTAGGGGCCTCTGTGTCTTCTCGAACCATACGAAGGCGCCTGGCTGAAGGACAGTTGGTATAGCGGCGCCCATTGCGTGTGCTGCCCTTGACGCCCACCCATCGACGCCTCCGTTTGGAGTTTTGCCGCGCACGAGGAAACTGGACTGCAGCGGAATGGAACCAGGTCGTCTTTAGCGACGAATCCAGATTCATTCTCGGCAGTGATGATAATCGTGTTCGTGTGTGGAGAGCCCGTGGTGAACGCTTCAATCCTGCCTTTGCTGTACAGCGACACATCGTTCCCACAGCTGGTGTGATGGTATGGGGTGCCATTGCCTACAATTCACGGTCACCCATAGTATTGTTCCGTGGCACCATGACAGCCCAGCGGTATGTTCATGAAATCCTGCAACCACATGTGTTGCCACTTATGCAACGGCTCCCAGGAGCCATTTTTCAACAAGACAATGCTCGGCCTCATACGGCAAGGGTGTCACAAGACTGTCTCCGCACTGTTACTACCCTTCCTTGGCCTGCCCGATCCCCAGATTTGTCTCCAATCGAGGATATCTGGGATCATTTGGGACGACGAGTTGGGCATCCCACGAGTTTGAACGAACTAGAGGCAAGGTTACAGCAAATATGGAACGAAATGTCTCAAGACATCATACAGAACTTGTATGACTCAATGCCCGATCGTATCGCATCGTGCATTCGCGCTAGAGGGGGTCCAACGGAGTATTAACTTCTCCGTTCTTTTGCCCTTTTCTCTGAAATAAATTATCCTTTTTCTTTGATTTTCTTATCATTTACTTATATCAAAGTAGTCATTACGTATGTAAAATTTCGTTTCATTTTGACTACTCCTTCTTGGTGCGCTAATTTTTTTGTCCATGAGTGTACATACAAAAAGAGTAAGAGTACGAGGTAAGAAAAAATAAGTAATCCTACGATTATAACCCGCGGTAGTTTCGTTAGAAGAGACTACCTGAATTTTTTTTTCTTCTTTTTTAACATGAGAGTATAAATAAAATAACGCAAACGAAGTATCTCAAATTTTGAAACTTTTAAACTTTAATTTTTTTATAATACCTTTAATCAGGATCGCGTGTTCTGTGTGATCTTTGTTTTCAAAGAAAACTTTGAAAAAAGAACCAGATCCACCGATTGATTTCAAAAATTTCGTTTTAAATGGAATTTCTCCATTTTAAATGGCAAGGATGATTTTTAAAATTCAAATAGGTTTGGAATGAAAAAAAAAACAGGAAAAAAAAAAGAAAAGAGCCCGAATTCAAAATACTCGAGGGAGAGAAAGCAATTCTGGTCCGATTTCGACAAAAGAAAATCCTTTTTCTTCATGAAAAAGGTTCACAAAGTCAAGGAGTAATATCCAGGAAACTAATTAATTTCCAATTCTGGGGGGGAAAATGCCCTATATAATTGAACTCAGGTGTACGGTTTTGAAAGGGAATGAAATTCAAAGCAGTCAGGAAATCAAAGCTCTTTATTCAAGCCGAAGCTTTACGTAAGTGGGCGCGTGTGGGAAGTGGGAAGTAAAGTCTGTATCCTGCAATTTTCACAGTAATTTTTTTGTTTACTATCATTTGTCATTTAATGAGGTATATATATATTTTTAATGCGGAAGCACTTATCGTGAGACATTCGCACAATAGACCGCGTAAATTGTTGACTATATCTTATCTGGAAGCACATTCCAGGTGAACCAACATTACTCCCTAGGAGCCACCTCAGTTTTGACCGAGCACCGCCAGGGGCGACATCTGGAGGGCGAGTACCTTCCCTCAACCCTCTGTTCACATGGAAGGACTGTCAGGTCTATGGATTTAACGTGCCCCCATCCGGACTAGACCCGAAGGTATTTAATGGCACTCTTCGGGGTTCGAACCGTGTAAACCTCCTCCCGAAGCTGGATTTGCTATCACTAGACTGTACTGTCCATTTAATGAAATATATTAATTAGTATAATAAAAAAAGAATCGATTATTTAACCCTTTCAGGAGCAGCAACCTCCACCGTTTGCACGATGCAGATTTTTTTCCTTATCTTTTTTTACCTAAATTATCTTGAAAAAAATTTCCAATTAAAGGTTGCAAATTGTTTTTACTTCTTTAAACTGATAACAGATGGCAGCAATAGCGATTTTTTCTGCTCATTTAACTGAAATACATTGAATGGAAGTGAAAAGAAGACTAGATCTAGGCGTTCGCACTGTGCGAACGACGCCCCTGGAAGGGTTTTAATCATTTCACAAAATATTTATGGTTTACAAAATGTTTATGGTAACCCAGAATGGTGGTACTACTCGAAATAATGATAATTTTACAGCAAATGTCATTTTTTCGCATTTTTTCCTAGTGATATTTTTTTACGTTATATTCACGTTTTCTTTCATTTTCTCCATACGTTGTTTTTATCGATTAACTCGACTTGATGAACACTTTTAATTTTTTTTCGACTATTTCGAAACCCGAGATAAGAGTTTGGAGTACGTAAAAACATACTTGTTTGTGCCGCTAATACGACCAAATGTGTTGGTAATTAGACGATATGCTAATGGCAACATCCAGGGGCTTCAAGCTTAATCCTTGCTTTTAGCTGATCGCTTGTTTCATCCACTGAAAGCATAAAATAAGTTACCGGCTCGAAGCAAGCACACATCAAGTTATCTCTTACTAAGTAGGAGATAAAGAATATGTAGAAAATTATTTTCCCTGAAAGGTATAAAACAATTCATCGGCAATAATTCTTCCTCTCGTTGAAGATAGTATTAAACCTGTAGGGATAATGAGATTCATTCCAAGTACATGAAGCAACTGTTCAGCTTCGTGCAAATACCATAATGTTGTCTTTCACAAAGCAAGTGCAAGTCGATCATTAAGTATGCCCATACAGTGTAGCGTACAAATGATGAAATTACTGTAAGTAGAATAATGTCGTCTCTCATTAGAATGAGGTGTTTAAACATGTTGATAATTGCATTTCCAAACAGTTTTTAAAAAGTCATCGGAGCTTACGGCAAATACAAAATTGCCTCTTACAGATATAATATCAGTGGTACTAAGTTTTAGAAAAACTTGTCCTAACTGTCTGCCAGGACTCGGATTCAAACCCGGATCTCGTCACCTCGCAGCTGGTATCAAGCTACATGAATTACGTGTAGGAGGTATTCTCAAATTTTTTTATTCCATTGCTCCCGATCCGTTATATTGATCGTACATGTAAAACTTCGAAGTCCTTTTCGAATACTTACAGTCATAAATATACTTTTTTTTTCCAATGCGACATGTACCTTTCTGCTAAGTACATTGACCCATCCACACCGTGAATTCGTTTGCTACTTTATTATGGGAGCATCATCTATGACAGGGGTGGGCACACTGTGCTTGGCGACCCACAGAGGGGTCGTCAAAATAAATTGGAGGGGTCGCGGATGGTTTGGATTATATATTTTTATATCATATTCGAGTATTTAATTAAAAAATATGCTTTAAATTTTCCCTAATTTGAAATTTTTAACCTTTTTTTTAATGTGTTAAAAATATATGACATGATATTGTTTCTAAATGTACATCCCATTCGACCCCAATAATCTAATCTAAATCGGAAATTTAACAAACATTTAATAACAAAAACGACGTATTTCAGTTTTAATGTAAATAAATGAAGTCTATAAATTTTAATGTTTTAATAAAAAGTTTACATTTTGATATCACGCTCTTTTTATATTTTTTGTTAATTTTTATCTTAATGAAATACGAATACTTAATAATATTTAAATATGAAGTTTTAGCCACATTAGATACGACAGAAAGAAGTGCAGAAGGCAAGTGAGACATTTTTTATTGTTATTATGCAAAGTTAATATTTACCCCCAAATATACAATTTATTGATTTTTAAAATAAGTTGTCAAAATTAGCTTGTTTCTTTTTCTATTTCTTTGCTAACATTTTCATAATTTAAAAAAAATTTCTGCTTGAAAATAATTTTCATTGGAGTTCAAGTGATTTTTTATTTAAAGAAAGAGGGTCGCGGTCGAATAACGTTTGTGCACCACTGGTATAGGTAACGTGACCATTTATTTTTTGACTCAAAACGGGACATTGGTTTATTTAGATTAATTAACAGGTCCTTATTTTTTGACTCAAAACGGGACATTGGTTTATTTAGGTTAATTAACAGGTAGTCAAGAAAAAAAACACTTTTTTAAAGTTATTTATTCAGAAAAAGTCAGTTAGCTTAAAAGTTACGAATTAAAAAATATATATACCCGAAACGTTTAGTTATATTTATATTTATCAGAGGAACAAATTTGCTTTAATATAGCTGGTGATGATTTTAAGTAAGAATGAAACTCTTGGCACGTTTTTTTTATATTCACCTTAATTATCAACATCGCCTTTAGAACTAAAATTTGTAACTGGGTCTTCTCAGATGGCCACAATTTGTTCATCATAGAAAATACTCTTTCTACTGGAGCATTTGTAGCAGGCAAACATAAAATATATTCAATTAAAATAGAAAAGTTTTCATGCTGAAGATTGTTGGCTTGAAAGTGTTTGAATACTTCCACCCAACGAGTTTCCGTGGAAACATTTAGATTATTCCATTCGGTTACTTTCTGCGATGTAATGTAGTTACAAATTAACGAAAATTCGTCAAAAACTTCTGCATCTTTATTACAGTCAATATATTCTTTTCAATTAATACATCCAGAGATTTTTGATCGTCTTCCCATGCGGGGACCTTTTTTAAATCTGCCCAATAAAATATCTCCATTTCTTTGGTAAGAAAGCAAGTCCACTGCTCCAGATATTCACGGCTTGTTTGATAAAATTCTGTAGCCGCCCTTTTCACAAACTCTTCATCTATGTCAGTAACATTATCTTTCGATTTCACTATTAATTGACGGACCATAAATGGAAGAAACTGATTGGTCTGTTTCTGAATCAAATTGTCTTTTAGTTGATTGATTTCTTTTGCAGCTTCAATTGCCGATACAGTCTGACCTTCCAGTTTCAATACAGCTTGATGAAAACTTGCTGACTGAGCGTCTAAAAAATAAAGCTACAATTCGGATGTGGGATCTTCAAAAAAGTTTTTTAGTAACAGGGGACATTTTTCAATACTCAAAAAGTAGTTTCTTAATGGCTGATACATTTTTAAAACCCTTTCCAAGGCAGGCATAAGAGCAAGCCATCTAGTTTTGCTATAGCCTTGTTGATATTCCGTTTCAGTTTCGGCGCAAAACTCCTTTAGAGCTTCAACTCGAATCGTGTAAATATAAAAAAATGAATATATCTTCACAATAATGCTTTCGTAACCTAAGGGTAGCCTGTCTGCAGCAGATTTTATTGCATTGTGAATTACATGGGATCCACATCCAATACCTATCAATGGCTTTTTCAGTGATGATTGTAATTTCGTTAACACATTGTTAGTTCCTCCCCTAGCCGCACCTCCGAAATTGACGTTGGCATTGTCTCCGCAAAATGCCACTACTTTTGCTGTCAAATTATTATCTGTCAACACTTGGTTTAAATAATCGACAATGATGTCAGAAGTCTCACCTGGTTGGTCTTGGAGATCTAAAATGTTTACTTGCACACCTACGTAAGGTTGAAAAAAGCGCACTAGAATAGGGTATATTTTCGTGTTACCGTGGTTTGAAGCGTCGTTTAGTATTGTAATACAGTTGGACTTATCAAGATCATCTTTTAATTCTTTCATTGCTGTAGGCGTCAAAACATTTACTACAATAACTTCTGATTTCTTACGCGCGCATGTAAATTTGGGATCAAAACATGATTGAATTAATTCGACGCACAATCATTAGAGCGAAAACTGTGGTTTTCTTATATCGTGTGATAAGCCCAGACGCCTTCTGCCGCGGCGATATCCAAATCCTTTAAAGTTGGTGCGTCCGATTTCTTGAAAAAGTTTAACATCGAAGAACTCGAAGCGGCGTCACGATCGGCATTTTTATGTTTTTCAGACTTTAAATGCTGTTCAATATCACTGGCACCACCATGGGAAACGCTAAATTCTGTACGACACTTTTCACATCTGACATCTGAGGGAGTATTTATTTGCTTGATAAACGGATATTTTGCTTGTAAGTTAACATTGAACGTACACTTGCGTTTCGGCATTTTAACTTATGATTACAAAACAAAAGAATTTTAAGTTATTTACTAGGTACACGAGCATCAAACAACAACAAAACAAATAACGTAATCAAGAAGTGGGCGAACGAAAAATCTGTCAAACAATTAGTCAACAAAGCGCGAGCGATGATGTCTTCGCCACTCTCGGCTATCGTCGCGTCAACCGACGACGCGGTCTCGTTCTCGCACACCGATCGCGTCCGGCCGGCTCGACTACTCAAATTTTCGCGCGGTTTCAGAAAACGGGACAATTTTGCGTCCCAGAGTTCATTTCGGGTTCACCGGGACTCGTAACTCTAAAAAGGGACAGCCCCGTTCAAAACGAGACGTCTGGTCGCGTTAGGTATAGGTGATCCTACACTGCTTCCTACGAGGGGAAAGCACAGGAACGTTCATACCTTATCGTACATGTCCACACCATGGAAGCCCATAACTATACGATTGGGCCGGCTACAGTTATAAATATAAACGCAACTTTATTTTCGTCGATATTTGAGGCAAAGCAAAACCGATTTGTAAAACTAATGATCTAGTTTTTGGATAAAGTCACGAATGAAACGGCAAATATGAGTTTTTAGACAAAGTTTTAAACCAATCACACGTTAAGGTGTCGGGAATAATTCCAAGTCAAAGAGCTGAGTGAACTGAAGCACTGGTTGGCATTACATGGAGAGAATTAGCATGCATAACATATGACCGCCTCAGTCATTTACCTCTGTAGAAGCGGAATGGTATAATTCCCCACGGTGTGTGGCCAAGAACAAATCTATTGTAAAGGCTGCAGAGACAGGGGTAAATAGGGGCCTGTACACCAGGAGGAAATAGAAGAATAGCTGTCGGTGTGGCCATTGATAGCGATCAAAAGTCTGTAATTATTGCAAGATAGATGGTCATTATTTTATGGCCCGCAGTAAAACCTTTAGATGATGAGGTCAAAGTGGTATTGCAAATTAAAATTATGGTGGGGAGGTACTTCGTAGACTATGGACAGGGGCAGTATAATAAGGAACCAATTGGGGCAGGAACTACTGAGAGAAAAACAGCCCACTGCCCAATGAAAAAGAGGGTTGGGCCAGAATTCCCCCCCCCCGTAAACGGACAACAGCTCCTCCAAATAAGAAAGGAAAAGGAGAGAAGGTCTAGATTTATCTCAGACTTTTTTCTTAGAGCTCAGATCATACAGAGTCTCGACAGCCTCAGAGTCTAGGAGTAGTGCCACTAACCCGCCAAGAGGATCCGGTATATGACGTGATTTTGGGTCCCTGTCGTCGAAGCCATCTTTCATCGCTGCATACTTCAGCTGTAGTAAGTGCCTCCCCATAGACTCTAAAAATCATTAGTTTGACCATATAGTTTGCCTCTGCTTCTGAGTTCGCGTATGTAAAATGTTAATATGAAAGGGAATATTGTGCTAGTAGCATGTAAAGAGTCGGAATGTGAAAACAACAGAAACCTAAATTGTTAAGGGGCCACCCAGCTTGCGTGGACAAGCAAATTTACAGTCCCGACATTTTTATAACGCCAGATTTACGGTACCATAAAAAACGGAGAAATTAAGTTGTCAACGGCCGTATATCTGAAGTCGGAGGTCGAGCAGGTGGGGCCGTCTGATGGGAAGTTTTACCAGACATAATCGGCGCCAGAACTTAGGCAATTGCGAAAGGCAAGAGACAAGAATAACCTATGAGAGCTAATCGCATCCGCCCCCTCTATAAACAAGGGAGGGACGAGCGAATAGGGACCGAGGAAGCGAGAACCAATGAGACGAGGATGGAGAAGAATATATACAAGATGATGAGACATTTGCGGGGAGAGCGCCATTAAAAAAAAGAGATGATAACACAGTAAGCTGCCAACGGGCCGACGAGAGCCCTAACTTACGAAACTCAACAAAAAAAAATAAGCTGCTACAGGGCTGAGAAGAGACCCACTGTATAATATTAGAAGAAAGACGCCGGTCCTACGCAAGTACATAATACGTACGGATTGAACAGCGTTAGCTCCGGACGCAAAATAGAATAATCAGCGACGAGAAGTTGCAGAAGTATCGATTGCCCATAGATGTCAACATAGTGCCGAGGGCGAAGAGACGACACTACCATTAAGTTTAAGCCGATACCAGAGAGATACGCACCGTCGCTTAGTGAGTTGGACACCCAGATGACCACCCATCAGTGCTGATCGACCCGCATATCGGAAGAGAAGGTACCTATGCTGAGCAACATTGACCGCCCACCAATGCTGACCGACCCGCATAGTGTAAGAAAAGCTACCCGTGCTGAGTAACGTACGAGGAGTCTTCAATAAGTGACCTTCGACATAAAAGGACCCCGAACTCTTTAGTCCCAAGAGAACTGGATAAATAGGACGAGGATACACCGCGACGCTACAGTGAACAAACTGTACCCACGAACTCTGTGAACACTGTGTGAACTTTATGTACTACTATGGACCAGCGTTATCGGTGAATTCGATGTAGACGGCTGCGACAAATGGGTGAGCATTTTGTATTATATAAACTAGCATACCGACTCTTTACATAATCGCCTCTAACCCGCCAGGGCCGGCGACATCGTAAGATTTAAAAGATAGTGATTGGATAAGATTATATATATATGTAAATTCCTAGCATTACTAATGTTTCAGCGTTTGCTAAGTGTTACAAGTTCGAATGTATGTAAATATGTATAAATAAAGTGTATATATGTATATTCAGTATCATTCTTGAGAGTTGGGCCCATCTATTTAATTAATTAATTACCGCCCTATTGGCGAACGTACAACCAGTGTACGAGATACGATTTCAGCCGTAGTTAATAGCAACAGGTCAGGATCCTGTATTATTACATTGTGGTGCCGTCCAATTTTCACTATTTTAGTGAGGACATGGTTATTGCTGTATAATCTATTGTGTTATTATTATTATATTAGGTTATTATTATTATATTATATGTGTTATTATTATTATATTATGTGTGTTATGTATGTTGTTAAAAATCGTAGTGTGAAAATTTTAAGAGGAATATTTATGTGTGCATAGGTTAAAATTTCGGGACAACTCTCTAATTAAAATTTAAATGATTAGAAACAATATTTAGAAGTGAAATTGATATTTTTAAGATATATGTGTATTTCTAAGTGATTTATAAGTGAAAAGTATTGAGTGAAGTGTTATATATTACTGATATATAGGTAAGGTGAACTGTGTAGGGTGTAAGGGGCGCTAGATTTTTAAATTGAGAATTAACCTGAACAGTTAATTATGCCGCGAGGAAGTAAGGCAAGTCGCCGGCAGGGAGACCCGGAGGTAGATATGGGCGAAAACTCCAATAGGGACAGTAGCTCAATAGCGAATGATACCCATCTATTAGATTCAGGTATAATAGCCATGTTACCCACCTTTAATGGCACCGAAAACGAGTCACTAGAATTTTTTCAGCAGCAATTCGTAGAGATTGCAAGTCAAACCAGATGGACAGAGAAACAAAAAGCGATTATAACCAAAACGAGATTGCATGACAGGGCAAAAGAATTTTTAAAGAGTAATGCGACGCTTTAAAACGCGACCGATTTTGGCACAATAATAGAGACCCTAAAAGACAAATTCCAACCGGACTCAACGAGCATGCAAAAGCAATGCAGATTCCAGAACTTAGTGTTTAAACCATCCCAGACTTATGACGAAATCGCTCAAGAAATAGAGAAAGTGGGCAATGAATATTTAGGAATTTCGGCATTCTCGGTAGAAGAAACTAAACAAATGGCAAATAATGTTAAACTAGCAAAATTTATGGAAATTATACCATCAGAAATTAAAACAGAATTACGAAAAGAAAACGTAGCGGACTTTAATGAGGCGATCAAACGAGCGAAAGAATTAAGCGTAATTTACGACGAAGAAAGTAACGCGGTTAACGCAGTACGCATGCGACCGCAAGCAAACAAAATACATGAGGAGCAAGAGAGCGTAAAAGAGTTAAGAAACCAGGTAGCCGAACTAACAGAAACCGTTAAGCACTTAACGTTACAACTAGCCCAATGTAATTGGTGTTTAAAAATGGGACATCGCATCGAAGAATGTCGGACTAGGCTCAGAACAATTAACGCCAACAGAGACGTAGGGTATAATACGACTAATGGGAGTTACACAAACGCTTACCAAACGCCCCGGCAAAATCTTGCAATGAACCAAACAGCGGCAGGTAGAAACGGGAACGGTTATAGCAGAGACCAAAATGGATACAGAGAAAACCCCACGCAGAGGCATAGCTCCAATGGCAGAGAGTATAACAACTTTAGAGGGAGGAGTAATTTTCACAGAGGTAGAGGAATGAGCAGAGGTAGGCAAAACGGATATTCAAACACTTTAAACTAAAACAGGGGCCTCGCCAAGTCAGGAAGCAAAACCCATATATTAATACATACAAAAAGCGGTTTTGGGAGAGACCCCGCAATACTTCCTACCAACATGCAGAAAGATATACGCAGAGACACAGGTATGATAGATGGCGGAATGAAAGACAGGGGTACCATATAAAAAATAATCATAATCAACCAATTTGGCAGAACGAACGACCAAAATATAGTTACAAAAAGCGCGAACGACAAGGGGTAAACAATAAAAATTACAGACACATCAAAGGTAAAAAAAACACAACGGAATACAGACGTAACAGAGACAATGTAGGAGACAGGTGGGATACACGGCAATACACATATAGGGCGATAAACAACATATCTCTCACAGAAAATCAGCTGCCCATAATCGAAATTCAAATCGCGGAAACATTCGAATACGCATTATTGGACAGCGGGTCAGCAATTTCTTTAATATCCCATGAAATGTTCGAGAAAGTAAAAAACAAAATAAAAGTAACATATTTATCGCGTCAGGTGAAATTGCAGTCCTTCACGAAAGAACGGATTGCATTTTGCAAGTGTGTGGCAATTAACATCAAAATCGGGAATAAGTTGTGTAAAACCACCCTGTATGTCACAAACGCAGAGATGGATACCCCATACCAAATATTATTAGGAATAGACTTTATGCACAACCACAAAGCAATCGTCGATATGAACGCAAGAAAACTAAAATTACAATTTCATGAGATACCCATCCTAAATGAAAAAGACGCGAATACGAACAAACGGGACCATAGCAAACGCGTGGCAGATCAGAGACACAATTTTGCCCGACTAATAAACAAAATTACGCTCCAACCTAACGAAGTACAGGCGTTAACATTAAAACTAGACCAGGAATATGAAGACGGGACAAATATCTATTTATATGACATAACACACAGTATGACACCATTAGTCGAAGAATCGATATGTACAATTGGAAAAAGAAAAATACAAGTATGGGTACAAAACTCTACCGACAAAACAATTTTATTAAACAAGGACATGAGAGTCGGAAAAATCACTACAGAATTTCAGATAGAGAAAGACAGTGACTCAAAAGAAATAACGGGGCAGCAAATACGAAATATAAACAACATAAAATTGATGGATAGGACAGAAATACTTCAACGTAGAAAGCAGGAGCTTAAAGAAACAGACTTTGACGTTAAACATTTAAATCCACAATTACAACACGAAGTCATTCAACTTTTAATGAACAACTACGAAGTATTTTCTAAAAGCTATAAGACATTAGGATGTACAAACGCAGTGACCCCAGAACTAAAATTGAAACATAATTTTGGGATACAATGTAAGCCGTATACCACACCGCGTAATTTAGTACGAATATTAAAGGCGGAAATACAGGATTTGTTAGAGGCGCAACTCATCGAGCCATCGACGTCGGAATATTCATTTCCTGTCTTACTCATAAAAAAACCATCCAGTGACCCAGAGAAACCCCCAAAATATCGTCTCGCAATTGATTTCCGTTTGTTAAATCAAATAACAGAATTATATTCAGTATTTATACCACGTATCAAAGAAATAACACAAAAGGTAGCAGGATTCAAGTTATACTCAGTCGTAGATTTAAAATCGGCATTTTTCCAAATATTACTGCCAGAAGAATTAAGAAAATACTGCTCTTTTTGCACCGAATTCGGAAATTATCAGATATCCAGATTAGCGTTCGGTTTAAAGAATTCGGGAGCATATTTTTGCCAATTGATGAACACGGTTATGAAGGGACTCGACGAAGAAAATATCCATTTTTATTTAGATGATATTATTATAGCAGCAAATAGTGAGCCAGAGTTAAAACGCAAATTACAATTATTATTTCAGCGCCTAAAAGAATACAACTTAACCTTAGACCCTGCAAAATTACAATTATTCAAAACCGACATCACATTCTTAGGGTTTAAAATAAATAAACACGGAATACAACCCGCCGATAAAAGCATAGAGAAAATACAGAGATTTCCAAAACCAAAAACAGTAAAACAAACTAAATCATTTCTGGGGTTAGCAAACTATTTCAGACATCTAATTCACGACTACGCTAACATTACAGAACCCCTAGTAAAACTCACAAGTAAAAAAAACAAATTCACATGGAACGACGAGGCGGAAAGGGCATTTACTCGAATTCAATCGCAAATTTTAAGTCGCCCACAAATACACAAACCCAACGAAAACCAACAATACTACTTAAACACGGATGCTTCGGGAAAAGCAATTTGCGCGATTTTATCACAAAAAAATGAAAAGGGATTTTAATACCAATAGAATTTTACTCTCGAAAATTAAAAGACGCCGAGGTTAGGTACCCTGCAGTCAAAACGGAACTACTAGCCATATACGAGGGAATAAGACATTTCAAGGAATACTTGTACGGGACACACTTCATATTATTATCAGACGCTAAGGCTCTACAATATCATCTTAAATTGGATAAACAGTCCGATATCACAGCAAGGTGGCTTTTGGAACTGAGTACATTTGACTTCGAATTCCAACACATCGAAGGTCAGCTCAACCCCGCGGACTATCTGTCACGACAGGTACTTAATATAAATATGCAAAATGATTTGACTAGAGATCTCTTCCAAGAAAGTACGGAATTAACGATCACAAATATTTTAAAGGGGCAAAACGAAGATGATAAAGTAAAGGGAATTAAAGAGTCGCTAAGTAAAGGAAAAAACTGTTTCGAAGGTAGATACAAGAAATATGTACTCGATCCGTCCACACAACTAGTAATGGTAAGAGAAAAAACAAAAAGGGGAAATCCATATTTAGCAGAATCGAAAGTAGTAGTGCCCACAAAGTTACAACGCATCGTCATTAAGTTAGCACATGTAGCGCACTTCGGGATAAGCAAAACGATCAACATCATCAGTAAGAAATATTTTTGGAAAGGAATGACGGAGGATGTAGCAAATTATATTAAATCATGCGAGGAATGCTTACAGTACAAAAAAAAATATATTACACCCGCACCATTAGAGACTTTCAATAACATTACATACCCACTACAACAAATAGCAATCGACGCAGTCGGACCGTTGGTACGTACAAGTACAGGGAATAAATACGTCATAACTATTGTAGACATGTACACGAGATTCTTAAGTGCGACACCAGTAAAAAACATTACAGCGGAAACGGTGATCGAAACATTAAAAAGTTTTACGCGAGCTACGGGTTACCACAATCAATAATGAGTGACAACGGTACAAGTTTTAAAAATGAAGCATATAAAGATTTCCATACACATCTAGGCGTAGAGGTTAAATTTATTTCGCCTTATAAACCAAGTACGAACGGCAGACTAGAAGTCATTCACAAATTATTAAAGTCGGCAATCAGCTGTATAGCGAGGGAGAGTTTTAATTGGGATCAAGCACTCAATTGGTATAATCTGTACTATAACAACTGTCAACATCCAAGTACAAAGTACACACCCGCATTTTTATTCTTTATGCGTGACATTAAAACACCATTCGATGTGAGACTAACGGCAGATAAACTAGAAGTTACGGAACAACAAAATTTAAACACAAAAGGGGCATACAAGGAATATTTACAGAATCACCTAACATTTTTCGACAAAATACAAAAAGACGTGATAGCAAACCAAACACAGGCTGAACAGCAACAAAGAAAAAATTATAAAAGAACCGGAGATCGTGTGTTAGAAATAGGAGACAAGGTATACGTGAAAATTTTTCAAAAAACCCCTGCGTTAACACCGAAGTTCTCCGGACCGTTTCGTATTATAAAAGCTTTACGCCATAACAATTTTTTACTACGCGATATAAACGAACCACAAAATCGCTTAGTTAATATGCACAAAAACGCAATTATTAAAAGTGACGAACGAAAGCCACACCTAAAATATAGCAACCAAAGTATAGCAGACGATGAACACGTTAAACAAAGCGCAACGAATCTTAGACCATATAATTTACGAAGCAGGACCCATTAAATAGTATGGTGCGATAAACGAAAGGGACGAATTTTAATGTACTGAAAGTGGATACGTTCGGGATTTAAATCCGGTGCGGGAGAAAAATAACGCGTATGTCCGAGAAATCAGGTTTCGAACGCGTCCCCCCCCCTCCCCGTTGTTCCCCAGGAAGACAACCACAAAAAGCGGAGCAGGGGATTACAGTTGAAGGTCAGACAAATCAGTGGGGTAGGTCAACGCAAGAGAGTTAAGGGCGAACAAAATGTTA
The DNA here is from genome assembly GCA_907164885.2 of Dolomedes plantarius. NCBI lineage: Eukaryota > Metazoa > Arthropoda > Arachnida > Araneae > Dolomedidae > Dolomedes > Dolomedes plantarius. The sequence goes on along the minus strand of OU015496.1, from coordinate 33,181,095 downwards.
CGATTTGCGAGATTTACGACTGCAGGCGTAAAATCTTCAAATCGTGGCCGAAAGCTGAGATTGCATTATTGTTCAGTGATTTGGCCAGTCAATTGGGCAATAGCAATCATAAGTTTTTGGTAGCATATATCGGATTACAGCAAAGATAATATGTAGACAAATAAGTATATACAGGGGAATAAAATAGTGTAAAGCATAAATACATGTAGATAGTATTACAAGAAGATATAATATCAGCAGGATGAAACATGTGTAATTAAAAACAAAAAATGCATAGAAACAAAGTGCATATGAATATAAGTGTGTAGACAGTGAGCATAATATTGTGTATAGAGTAAGCAAAAATATAGAACCTAGTTATCCGGTCAGCAGCGTGGAAGGAAACAAATAAAGAGTGGATCCGCTTTTTCAAAAGGCAAGCAGTGAATCATGAGATAAATACGAAAGGAGCGAATGAAATAGCTAAATAATTGAACGACAAATATTAATCAAATGATAATGAGAAACAAAAAAAAATGCAAACACAAAAGTGAAGAGAAGGCTACAATAATGACGGTCATAAGTCTAGCGTAATACAGAAAAAATAACAAAAAAAAAATCGCAAAAAACACACAAAAAACAAAATTTAAAAAAAAAAATTGTAAAAAGGCGCGGACATAGACCAGTCAATACTACGTAGAAGTTAGTACACACAAGAACAAACATGGGAACATCAAAAGCAAGGAATATAAATACACACGAACGAATATATAGATAAATTATAAATAATTAGCCAATTATAAACAAAAAAAGCAAATAAAAAACTGTTTACAAATGAATAGGTAAATTTAAAAAAAATAAATAAATAAATAAATAAGCGTGGGATAATAACGAAAGGAGCACGACAAAGAGTAATAAAATAATAAAAACATAATAAGGACCAGAAACAGAAAATAAAAAGGAGTTTCAAGTTATAAACAAAAAATAAGAGAAAAAAAGTAGACATATTTACGAATACGGGAGCATCAATAAATAAGTAACATCGCCAGAACTAAATAATGATGGCGACAAAGCTCGCAACAAAAGCTGTACTAGGGCGGAAGTGACCAAGCGATAATTAAACAAAGAGTAGCCGTTTACCGTTGCCAGGTGTAAAAGAGGAAACCTCTAGAATTCTATAATTACTTTACAATGACATACGGAGATAAGCGAGCGTAAGACTTAAACGAAACTGGTTTCGCGGAGTGAGCACGACCAGGGTTAACTATAAACCGGACTTGGTAAGGAAAAAATTGCCATGGTAACGACAGCTGAGGTAAACAAACGAATTGTGAGGATAAAAGTTCGAGAATTTTCGTGTTGGGAAAGTCAGTAGATCAGTCGTAATTTAATATAGTAGTGTATAGGTGATCGTAATATGTAATATAAATAATAGTGTAGGCAATGTCAAATGAATTATATGTCAGTGTATCATATTAGCATAAAAGTGTAAAGAAAAAGTCAGGTAGAGTCTCAATATATAATGTATGTTCTCAGTATGTAATATTTAATGCTGCAGAGTTAGTGTAACAGTGCACTGTCAATTTTTATGATTATATGTAATAATTATATGCAAGTGGTATAACTAGTAATGTGTAGTGTAATTATATGTGTATTTGTTATGGTGTAATGTGCAGTGCCTAGGGACAATTGTAAATAGGAGGTCAGTGAAAAGAAGTAGAAAACAGTAGCGCAGTAGCGCAACGGGACATTGGTCAAAACGGGACATTGGTTTATTTAGGTTAATTAACAGGTAGTCAAGAAAAAAAACACTTTTTTAAAGTTATTTATTCAGAAAAAGTCAGTTAGCTTAAAAGTTACGAATTAAAAAATATATATACCCGAAACGTTTAGTTATATTTATATTTATCAGAGGAACAAATTTGCTTTAATATAGCTGGTGATGATTTTAAGTAAGAATGAAACTCTTGGCACGTTTTTTTTATATTCACCTTAATTATCAACATCGCCTTTAGAACTAAAATTTGTAACTGGGTCTTCTCAGATGGCCACAATTTGTTCATCATAGAAAATACTCTTTCTACTGGAGCATTTGTAGCAGGCAAACATAAAATATATTCAATTAAAATAGAAAAGTTTTCATGCTGAAGATTGTTGGCTTGAAAGTGTTTGAATACTTCCACCCAACGAGTTTCCGTGGAAACATTTAGATTATTCCATTCGGTTACTTTCTGCGATGTAATGTAGTTACAAATTAACGAAAATTCGTCAAAAACTTCTGCATCTTTATTACAGTCAATATATTCTTTTCAATTAATACATCCAGAGATTTTTGATCGTCTTCCCATGCGGGGACCTTTTTTAAATCTGCCCAATAAAATATCTCCATTTCTTTGGTAAGAAAGCAAGTCCACTGCTCCAGATATTCACGGCTTGTTTGATAAAATTCTGTAGCCGCCCTTTTCACAAACTCTTCATCTATGTCAGTAACATTATCTTTCGATTTCACTATTAATTGACGGACCATAAATGGAAGAAACTGATTGGTCTGTTTCTGAATCAAATTGTCTTTTAGTTGATTGATTTCTTTTGCAGCTTCAATTGCCGATACAGTCTGACCTTCCAGTTTCAATACAGCTTGATGAAAACTTGCTGACTGAGCGTCTAAAAAATAAAGCTACAATTCGGATGTGGGATCTTCAAAAAAGTTTTTTAGTAACAGGGGACATTTTTCAATACTCAAAAAGTAGTTTCTTAATGGCTGATACATTTTTAAAACCCTTTCCAAGGCAGGCATAAGAGCAAGCCATCTAGTTTTGCTATAGCCGAGCATTTGTTGATATTCCGTTTCAGTTTCGGCGCAAAACTCCTTTAGAGCTTCAACTCGAATCGTGTAAATATAAAAAAATGAATATATCTTCACAATAATGCTTTCGTAACCTAAGGGTAGCCTGTCTGCAGCAGATTTTATTGCATTGTGAATTACATGGGATCCACATCCAATACCTATCAATGGCTTTTTCAGTGATGATTGTAATTTCGTTAACACATTGTTAGTTCCTCCCCTAGCCGCACCTCCGAAATTGACGTTGGCATTGTCTCCGCAAAATGCCACGACTTTTGCTGTCAAATTATTATCTGTCAACACTTGGTTTAAATAATCGACAATGATGTCAGAAGTCTCACCTGGTTGGTCTTGGAGATCTAAAATGTTTACTTGCACACCTACGTAAGGTTGAAAAAAGCGCACTAGAATAGGGTATATTTTCGTGTTACCGTGGTTTGAAGCGTCGTTTAGTATTGTAATACAGTTGGACTTATCAAGATCATCTTTTAATTCTTTCATTGCTGTAGGCGTCAAAACATTTACTACAATAACTTCTGATTTCTTACGCGCGCATGTAAATTTGGGATCAAAACATGATTGAATTAATTCGACGCACAATCATTAGAGCGAAAACTGTGGTTTTCTTATATCGTGTGATAAGCCCAGACGCCTTCTGCCGCGGCGATATCCAAATCCTTTAAAGTTGGTGCGTCCGATTTCTTGAAAAAGTTTAACATCGAAGAACTCGAAGCGGCGTCACGATCGGCATTTTTATGTTTTTCAGACTTTAAATGCTGTTCAATATCACTGGCACCACCATGGGAAACGCTAAATTCTGTACGACACTTTTCACATCTGACATCTGAGGGAGTATTTATTTGCTTGATAAACGGATATTTTGCTTGTAAGTTAACATTGAACGTACACTTGCGTTTCGGCATTTTAACTTATGATTACAAAACAAAAGAATTTTAAGTTATTTACTAGGTACACGAGCATCAAACAACAACAAAACAAATAACGTAATCAAGAAGTGGGCGAACGAAAAATCTGTCAAACAATTAGTCAACAAAGCGCGAGCGATGATGTCTTCGCCACTCTCGGCTATCGTCGCGTCAACCGACGACGCGGTCTCGCTCTCGCACACCGATCGCGTCCGGCCGGCTCGACTACTCAAATTTTCGCGCGGTTTCAGAAAACGGGACAATTTTGCGTCCCAGAGTTCATTTCGGGTTCACCGGGACTCGTAACTCTAAAAAGGGACAGCCCCGTTCAAAACGAGACGTCTGGTCGCGTTAGGTATAGGTGATCCTACACTGCTTCCTACGAGGGGAAAGCACAGGAACGTTCATACCTTATCGTACATGTCCACACCATGGAAGCCCATAACTATACGATTGGGCCGGCTACAGTTATAAATATAAACGCAACTTTATTTTCGTCGATATTTGAGGCAAAGCAAAACCGATTTGTAAAACTAATGATCTAGTTTTTGGATAAAGTCACGAATGAAACGGCAAATATGAGTTTTTAGACAAAGTTTTAAACCAATCACACGTTAAGGTGTCGGGAATAATTCCAAGTCAAAGAGCTGAGTGAACTGAAGCACTGGTTGGCATTACATGGAGAGAATTAGCATGCATAACATATGACCGCCTCAGACATTTACCTCTGTAGAAGCGGAATGGTATAATTCCCCGCGGTGTGTGGCCAAGAACAAATCTATTGTAAAGGCTGCAGAGACAGGGGTAAATAGGGGCCTGTACACCAGGAGGAAATAGAAGAATAGCTGTCGGTGTGGCCATTGATAGCGATCAAAAGTCTGTAATTATTGCAAGATAGATGGTCATTATTTTATGGCCCGCAGTAAAACCTTTAGATGATGAGGTCAAAGTGGTATTGCAAATTAAAATTATGGTGGGGAGGTACTTCGTAGACTATGGACAGGGGCAGTATAATAAGGAACCAATTGGGGCAGGAACTACTGAGAGAAAAACAGCCCACTGCCCAATGAAAAAGAGGGTTGGGCCAGAATTCCCCCCCCCCCGTAAACGGACAACAGCTCCTCCAAATAAGAAAGGAAAAGGAGAGAAGGTCTAGATTTATCTCAGACTTTTTTCTTAGAGCTCAGATCATACAGAGTCTCGACAGCCTCAGAGTCTAGGAGTAGTGCCACTAACCCGCCAAGAGGATCCGGTATATGACGTGATTTTGGGTCCCTGTCGTCGAAGCCATCTTTCATCGCTGCATACTTCAGCTGTAGTAAGTGCCTCCCCATAGACTCTAAAAATCATTAGTTTGACCATATAGTTTGCCTCTGCTTCTGAGTTCGCGTATGTAAAATGTTAATATGAAAGGGAATATTGTGCTAGTAGCATGTAAAGAGTCGGAATGTGAAAACAACAGAAACCTAAATTGTTAAGGGGCCACCCAGCTTGCGTGGACAAGCAAATTTACAGTCCCGACATTTTTATAACGCCAGATTTACGGTACCATAAAAAACGGAGAAATTAAGTTGTCAACGGCCGTATATCTGAAGTCGGAGGTCGAGCAGGTGGGGCCGTCTGATGGGAAGTTTTACCAGACATAATCGGCGCCAGAACTTAGGCAATTGCGAAAGGCAAGAGACAAGAATAACCTATGAGAGCTAATCGCATCCGCCCCCTCTATAAACAAGGGAGGGACGAGCGAATAGGGACCGAGGAAGCGAGAACCAATGAGACGAGGATGGAGAAGAATATATACAAGATGATGAGACATTTGCGGGGAGAGCGCCATTAAAAAAAAGAGATGATAACACAGTAAGCTGCCAACGGGCCGACGAGAGCCCTAACTTACGAAACTCAACAAAAAAAAATAAGCTGCTACAGGGCTGAGAAGAGACCCACTGTATAATATTAGAAGAAAGACGCCGGTCCTACGCAAGTACATAATACGTACGGATTGAACAGCGTTAGCTCCGGACGCAAAATAGAATAATCAGCGACGAGAAGTTGCAGAAGTATCGATTGCCCATAGATGTCAACATAGTGCCGAGGGCGAAGAGACGACACTACCATTAAGTTTAAGCCGATACCAGAGAGATACGCACCGTCGCTTAGTGAGTTGGACACCCAGATGACCACCCATCAGTGCTGATCGACCCGCATATCGGAAGAGAAGGTACCTATGCTGAGCAACATTGACCGCCCACCAATGCTGACCGACCCGCATAGTGTAAGAAAAGCTACCCGTGCTGAGTAACGTACGAGGAGTCTTCAATAAGTGACCTTCGACATAAAAGGACCCCGAACTCTTTAGTCCCAAGAGAACTGGATAAATAGGACGAGGATACACCGCGACGCTACAGTGAACAAACTGTACCCACGAACTCTGTGAACACTGTGTGAACTTTATGTACTACTATGGACCAGCGTTATCGGTGAATTCGATGTAGACGGCTGCGACAAATGGGTGAGCATTTTGTATTATATAAACTAGCATACCGACTCTTTACATAATCGCCTCTAACCCGCCAGGGCCGGCGACATCGTAAGATTTAAAAGATAGTGATTGGATAAGATTATATATATATGTAAATTCCTAGCATTACTAATGTTTCAGCGTTTGCTAAGTGTTACAAGTTCGAATGTATGTAAATATGTATAAATAAAGTGTATATATGTATATTCAGTATCATTCTTGAGAGTTGGGCCCATCTATTTAATTAATTAATTACCGCCCTATTGGCGAACGTACAACCAGTGTACGAGATACGATTTCAGCCGTAGTTAATAGCAACAGGTCAGGATCCTGTATTATTACATTGTGGTGCCGTCCAATTTTCACTATTTTAGTGAGGACATGGTTATTGCTGTATAATCTATTGTGTTATTATTATTATATTAGGTTATTATTATTATATTATATGTGTTATTATTATTATATTATGTGTGTTATGTATGTTGTTAAAAATCGTAGTGTGAAAATTTTAAGAGGAATATTTATGTGTGCATAGGTTAAAATTTCGGGACAACTCTCTAATTAAAATTTAAATGATTAGAAACAATATTTAGAAGTGAAATTGATATTTTTAAGATATATGTGTATTTCTAAGTGATTTATAAGTGAAAAGTATTGAGTGAAGTGTTATATATTACTGATATATAGGTAAGGTGAACTGTGTAGGGTGTAAGGGGCGCTAGATTTTTAAATTGAGAATTAACCTGAACAGTTAATTATGCCGCGAGGAAGTAAGGCAAGTCGCCGGCAGGGAGACCCGGAGGTAGATATGGGCGAAAACTCCAATAGGGACAGTAGCTCAATAGCGAATGATACCCATCTATTAGATTCAGGTATAATAGCCATGTTACCCACCTTTAATGGCACCGAAAACGAGTCACTAGAATTTTTTCAGCAGCAATTCGTAGAGATTGCAAGTCAAACCAGATGGACAGAGAAACAAAAAGCGATTATAACCAAAACGAGATTGCATGACAGGGCAAAAGAATTTTTAAAGAGTAATGCGACGCTCCAAAACGCGACCGATTTTGGCACAATAATAGAGACCCTAAAAGACAAATTCCAACCGGACTCAACGAGCATGCAAAAGCAATGCAGATTCCAGAACTTAGTGTTTAAACCATCCCAGACTTATGACGAAATCGCTCAAGAAATAGAGAAAGTGGGCAATGAATATTTAGGAATTTCGGCATTCTCGGTAGAAGAAACTAAACAAATGGCAAATAATGTTAAACTAGCAAAATTTATGGAAATTATACCATCAGAAATTAAAACAGAATTACGAAAAGAAAACGTAGCGGACTTTAATGAGGCGATCAAACGAGCGAAAGAATTAAGCGTAATTTACGACGAAGAAAGTAACGCGGTTAACGCAGTACGCATGCGACCGCAAGCAAACAAAATACATGAGGAGCAAGAGAGCGTAAAAGAGTTAAGAAACCAGGTAGCCGAACTAACAGAAACCGTTAAGCACTTAACGTTACAACTAGCCCAATGTAATTGGTGTTTAAAAATGGGACATCGCATCGAAGAATGTCGGACTAGGCTCAGAACAATTAACGCCAACAGAGACGTAGGGTATAATACGACTAATGGGAGTTACACAAACGCTTACCAAACGCCCCGGCAAAATCTTGCAATGAACCAAACAGCGGCAGGTAGAAACGGGAACGGTTATAGCAGAGACCAAAATGGATACAGAGAAAACCCCACGCAGAGGCATAGCTCCAATGGCAGAGAGTATAACAACTTTAGAGGGAGGAGTAATTTTCACAGAGGTAGAGGAATGAGCAGAGGTAGGCAAAACGGATATTCAAACACTTTAAACTAAAACAGGGGCCTCGCCAAGTCAGGAAGCAAAACCCATATATTAATACATACAAAAAGCGGTTTTGGGAGAGACCCCGCAATACTTCCTACCAACATGCAGAAAGATATACGCAGAGACACAGGTATGATAGATGGCGGAATGAAAGACAGGGGTACCATATAAAAAATAATCATAATCAACCAATTTGGCAGAACGAACGACCAAAATATAGTTACAAAAAGCGCGAACGACAAGGGGTAAACAATAAAAATTACAGACACATCAAAGGTAAAAAAAACACAACGGAATACAGACGTAACAGAGACAATGTAGGAGACAGGTGGGATACACGGCAATACACATATAGGGCGATAAACAACATATCTCTCACAGAAAATCAGCTGCCCATAATCGAAATTCAAATCGCGGAAACATTCGAATACGCATTATTGGACAGCGGGTCAGCAATTTCTTTAATATCCCATGAAATGTTCGAGAAAGTAAAAAACAAAATAAAAGTAACATATTTATCGCGTCAGGTGAAATTGCAGTCCTTCACGAAAGAACGGATTGCATTTTGCAAGTGTGTGGCAATTAACATCAAAATCGGGAATAAGTTGTGTAAAACCACCCTGTATGTCACAAACGCAGAGATGGATACCCCATACCAAATATTATTAGGAATAGACTTTATGCACAACCACAAAGCAATCGTCGATATGAACGCAAGAAAACTAAAATTACAATTTCATGAGATACCCATCCTAAATGAAAAAGACGCGAATACGAACAAACGGAACCATAGCAAACGCGTGGCAGATCAGAGACACAATTTTGCCCGACTAATAAACAAAATTACGCTCCAACCTAACGAAGTACAGGCGTTAACATTAAAACTAGACCAGGAATATGAAGACGGGACAAATATCTATTTATATGACATAACACACAGTATGACACCATTAGTCGAAGAATCGATATGTACAATTGGAAAAAGAAAAATACAAGTATGGGTACAAAACTCTACCGACAAAACAATTTTATTAAACAAGGACATGAGAGTCGGAAAAATCACTACAGAATTTCAGATAGAGAAAGACAGTGACTCAAAAGAAATAACGGGGCAGCAAATACGAAATATAAACAACATAAAATTGATGGATAGGACAGAAATACTTCAACGTAGAAAGCAGGAGCTTAAAGAAACAGACTTTGACGTTAAACATTTAAATCCACAATTACAACACGAAGTCATTCAACTTTTAATGAACAACTACGAAGTATTTTCTAAAAGCTATAAGACATTAGGATGTACAAACGCAGTGACCCCAGAACTAAAATTGAAACATAATTTTGGGATACAATGTAAGCCGTATACCACACCGCGTAATTTAGTACGAATATTAAAGGCGGAAATACAGGATTTGTTAGAGGCGCAACTCATCGAGCCATCGACGTCGGAATATTCATTTCCTGTCTTACTCATAAAAAAACCATCCAGTGACCCAGAGAAACCCCCAAAATATCGTCTCGCAATTGATTTCCGTTTGTTAAATCAAATAACAGAATTATATTCAGTATTTATACCACGTATCAAAGAAATAACACAAAAGGTAGCAGGATTCAAGTTATACTCAGTCGTAGATTTAAAATCGGCATTTTTCCAAATATTACTGCCAGAAGAATTAAGAAAATACTGCTCTTTTTGCACCGAATTCGGAAATTATCAGATATCCAGATTAGCGTTCGGTTTAAAGAATTCGGGAGCATATTTTTGCCAATTGATGAACACGGTTATGAAGGGACTCGACGAAGAAAATATCCATTTTTATTTAGATGATATTATTATAGCAGCAAATAGTGAGCCAGAGTTAAAACGCAAATTACAATTATTATTTCAGCGCCTAAAAGAATACAACTTAACCTTAGACCCTGCAAAATTACAATTATTCAAAACCGACATCACATTCTTAGGGTTTAAAATAAATAAACACGGAATACAACCCGCCGATAAAAGCATAGAGAAAATACAGAGATTTCCAAAACCAAAAACAGTAAAACAAACTAAATCATTTCTGGGGTTAGCAAACTATTTCAGACATCTAATTCACGACTACGCTAACATTACAGAACCCCTAGTAAAACTCACAAGTAAAAAAAACAAATTCACATGGAACGACGAGGCGGAAAGGGCATTTACTCGAATTCAATCGCAAATTTTAAGTCGCCCACAAATACACAAACCCAACGAAAACCAACAATACTACTTAAACACGGATGCTTCGGGAAAAGCAATTTGCGCGATTTTATCACAAAAAAATGAAAAGGGATTTTTAATACCAATAGAATTTTACTCTCGAAAATTAAAAGACGCCGAGGTTAGGTACCCTGCAGTCAAAACGGAACTACTAGCCATATACGAGGGAATAAGACATTTCAAGGAATACTTGTACGGGACACACTTCATATTATTATCAGACGCTAAGGCTCTACAATATCATCTTAAATTGGATAAACAGTCCGATATCACAGCAAGGTGGCTTTTGGAACTGAGTACATTTGACTTCGAATTCCAACACATCGAAGGTCAGCTCAACCCCGCGGACTATCTGTCACGACAGGTACTTAATATAAATATGCAAAATGATTTGACTAGAGATCTCTTCCAAGAAAGTACGGAATTAACGATCACAAATATTTTAAAGGGGCAAAACGAAGATGATAAAGTAAAGGGAATTAAAGAGTCGCTAAGTAAAGGAAAAAACTGTTTCGAAGGTAGATACAAGAAATATGTACTCGATCCGTCCACACAACTAGTAATGGTAAGAGAAAAAACAAAAAGGGGAAATCCATATTTAGCAGAATCGAAAGTAGTAGTGCCCACAAAGTTACAACGCATCGTCATTAAGTTAGCACATGTAGCGCACTTCGGGATAAGCAAAACGATCAACATCATCAGTAAGAAATATTTTTGGAAAGGAATGACGGAGGATGTAGCAAATTATATTAAATCATGCGAGGAATGCTTACAGTACAAAAAAAAATATATTACACCCGCACCATTAGAGACTTTCAATAACATTACATACCCACTACAACAAATAGCAATCGACGCAGTCGGACCGTTGGTACGTACAAGTACAGGGAATAAATACGTCATAACTATTGTAGACATGTACACGAGATTCTTAAGTGCGACACCAGTAAAAAACATTACAGCGGAAACGGTGATCGAAACATTAAAAAAGTTTTACGCGAGCTACGGGTTACCACAATCAATAATGAGTGACAACGGTACAAGTTTTAAAAATGAAGCATATAAAGATTTCCATACACATCTAGGCGTAGAGGTTAAATTTATTTCGCCTTATAAACCAAGTACGAACGGCAGACTAGAAGTCATTCACAAATTATTAAAGTCGGCAATCAGCTGTATAGCGAGGGAGAGTTTTAATTGGGATCAAGCACTCAATTGGTATAATCTGTACTATAACAACTGTCAACATCCAAGTACAAAGTACACACCCGCATTTTTATTCTTTATGCGTGACATTAAAACACCATTCGATGTGAGACTAACGGCAGATAAACTAGAAGTTACGGAACAACAAAATTTAAACACAAAAGGGGCATACAAGGAATATTTACAGAATCACCTAACATTTTTCGACAAAATACAAAAAGACGTGATAGCAAACCAAACACAGGCTGAACAGCAACAAAGAAAAAATTATAAAAGAACCGGAGATCGTGTGTTAGAAATAGGAGACAAGGTATACGTGAAAATTTTTCAAAAAACCCCTGCGTTAACACCGAAGTTCTCCGGACCGTTTCGTATTATAAAGCTTTACGCCATAACAATTTTTTACTACGCGATATAAACGAACCACAAAATCGCTTAGTTAATATGCACAAAAACGCAATTATTAAAAGTGACGAACGAAAGCCACACCTAAAATATAGCAACCAAAGTATAGCAGACGATGAACACGTTAAACAAAGCGCAACGAATCTTAGACCATATAATTTACGAAGCAGGACCCATTAAATAGTATGGTGCGATAAACGAAAGGGACGAATTTTAATGTACTGAAAGTGGATACGTTCGGGATTTAAATCCGGTGCGGGAGAAAAATAACGCGTATGTCCGAGAAATCAGGTTTCGAACGCGTCCCCCCCCCCCTCCCCGTTGTTCCCCAGGAAGACAACCACAAAAAGCGGAGCAGGGGATTACAGTTGAAGGTCAGACAAATCAGTGGGGTAGGTCAACGCAAGAGAGTTAAGGGCGAACAAAATGTTACGATTTGCGAGATTTACGACTGCAGGCGTAAAATCTTCAAATCGTGGCCGAAAGCTGAGATTGCATTATTGTTCAGTGATTTGGCCAGTCAATTGGGCAATAGCAATCATAAGTTTTTGGTAGCATATATCGGATTACAGCAAAGATAATATGTAGACAAATAAGTATATACAGGGGAATAAAATAGTGTAAAGCATAAATACATGTAGATAGTATTACAAGAAGATATAATATCAGCAGGATGAAACATGTGTAATTAAAAACAAAAAATGCATAGAAACAAAGTGCATATGAATATAAGTGTGTAGACAGTGAGCATAATATTGTGTATAGAGTAAGCAAAAATATAGAACCTAGTTATCCGGTCAGCAGCGTGGAAGGAAACAAATAAAGAGTGGATCCGCTTTTTCAAAAGGCAAGCAGTGAATCATGAGATAAATACGAAAGGAGCGAATGAAATAGCTAAATAATTGAACGACAAATATTAATCAAATGATAATGAGAAACAAAAAAAAATGCAAACACAAAAGTGAAGAGAAGGCTACAATAATGACGGTCATAAGTCTAGCGTAATACACAAAAAATAACAAAAAAAAAAATCGCAAAAAACACACAAAAAACAAAATTTAAAAAAAAAAATTGTAAAAAGGCGCGGACATAGACCAGTCAATACTACGTAGAAGTTAGTACACACAAGAACAAACATGGGAACATCAAAAGCAAGGAATATAAATACACACGAACGAATATATAGATAAATTATAAATAATTAGCCAATTATAAACAAAAAAAGCAAATAAAAAACTGTTTACAAATGAATAGGTAAATTTAAAAAAAAATAAATAAATAAATAAATAAGCGTGGGATAATAACGAAAGGAGCACGACAAAGAGTAATAAAATAATAAAAACATAATAAGGACCAGAAACAGAAAATAAAAAGGAGTTTCAAGTTATAAACAAAAAATAAGAGAAAAAAAGTAGACATATTTACGAATACGGGAGCATCAATAAATAAGTAACATCGCCAGAACTAAATAATGATGGCGACAAAGCTCGCAACAAAAGCTGTACTAGGGCGGAAGTGACCAAGCGATAATTAAACAAAGAGTAGCCGTTTACCGTTGCCAGGTGTAAAAGAGGAAACCTCTAGAATTCTATAATTACTTTACAATGACATACGGAGATAAGCGAGCGTAAGACTTAAACGAAACTGGTTTCGCGGAGTGAGCACGACCAGGGTTAACTATAAACCGGACTTGGTAAGGAAAAAATTGCCATGGTAACGACAGCTGAGGTAAACAAACGAATTGTGAGGATAAAAGTTCGAGAATTTTCGTGTTGGGAAAGTCAGTAGATCAGTCGTAATTTAATATAGTAGTGTATAGGTGATCGTAATATGTAATATAAATAATAGTGTAGGCAATGTCAAATGAATTATATGTCAGTGTATCATATTAGCATAAAAGTGTAAAGAAAAAGTCAGGTAGAGTCTCAATATATAATGTATGTTCTCAGTATGTAATATTTAATGCTGCAGAGTTAGTGTAACAGTGCACTGTCAATTTTTATGATTATATGTAATAATTATATGCAAGTGGTATAACTAGTAATGTGTAGTGTAATTATATGTGTATTTGTTATGGTGTAATGTGCAGTGCCTAGGGACAATTGTAAATAGGAGGTCAGTGAAAAGAAGTAGAAAACAGTAGCGCAGTAGCGCAACGGGACATTGGTCAAAACGGGACATTGGTTTATTTAGGTTAATTAACAGGTAGTCAAGAAAAAAAACACTTTTTTAAAGTTATTTATTCAGAAAAAGTCAGTTAGCTTAAAAGTTACGAATTAAAAAATATATATACCCGAAACGTTTAGTTATATTTATATTTATCAGAGGAACAAATTTGCTTTAATATAGCTGGTGATGATTTTAAGTAAGAATGAAACTCTTGGCACGTTTTTTTTATATTCACCTTAATTATCAACATCGCCTTTAGAACTAAAATTTGTAACTGGGTCTTCTCAGATGGCCACAATTTGTTCATCATAGAAAATACTCTTTCTACTGGAGCATTTGTAGCAGGCAAACATAAAATATATTCAATTAAAATAGAAAAGTTTTCATGCTGAAGATTGTTGGCTTGAAAGTGTTTGAATACTTCCACCCAACGAGTTTCCGTGGAAACATTTAGATTATTCCATTCGGTTACTTTCTGCGATGTAATGTAGTTACAAATTAACGAAAATTCGTCAAAAACTTCTGCATCTTTATTACAGTCAATATATTCTTTTCAATTAATACATCCAGAGATTTTTGATCGTCTTCCCATGCGGGGACCTTTTTTAAATCTGCCCAATAAAATATCTCCATTTCTTTGGTAAGAAAGCAAGTCCACTGCTCCAGATATTCACGGCTTGTTTGATAAAATTCTGTAGCCGCCCTTTTCACAAACTCTTCATCTATGTCAGTAACATTATCTTTCGATTTCACTATTAATTGACGGACCATAAATGGAAGAAACTGATTGGTCTGTTTCTGAATCAAATTGTCTTTTAGTTGATTGATTTCTTTTGCAGCTTCAATTGCCGATACAGTCTGACCTTCCAGTTTCAATACAGCTTGATGAAAACTTGCTGACTGAGCGTCTAAAAATAAAGCTACAATTCGGATGTGGGATCTTCAAAAAAGTTTTTTAGTAACAGGGGACATTTTTCAATACTCAAAAAGTAGTTTCTTAATGGCTGATACATTTTTAAAACCCTTTCCAAGGCAGGCATAAGAGCAAGCCATCTAGTTTTGCTATAGCCGAGCATTTGTTGATATTCCGTTTCAGTTTCGGCGCAAAACTCCTTTAGAGCTTCAACTCGAATCGTGTAAATATAAAAAATGAATATATCTTCACAATAATGCTTTCGTAACCTAAGGGTAGCCTGTCTGCAGCAGATTTTATTGCATTGTGAATTACATGGGATCCACATCCAATACCTATCAATGGCTTTTTCAGTGATGATTGTAATTTCGTTAACACATTGTTAGTTCCTCCCCTAGCCGCACCTCCGAAATTGACGTTGGCATTGTCTCCGCAAAATGCCACGACTTTTGCTGTCAAATTATTATCTGTCAACACTTGGTTTAAATAATCGACAATGATGTCAGAAGTCTCACCTGGTTGGTCTTGGAGATCTAAAATGTTTACTTGCACACCTACGTAAGGTTGAAAAAAGCGCACTAGAATAGGGTATATTTTCGTGTTACCGTGGTTTGAAGCGTCGTTTAGTATTGTAATACAATTGGACTTATCAAGATCATCTTTTAATTCTTTCATTGCTGTAGGCGTCAAAACATTTACTACAATAACTTCTGATTTCTTACGCGCGCATGTAAATTTGGGATCAAAACATGATTGAATTAATTCGACGCACAATCATTAGAGCGAAAACTGTGGTTTTCTTATATCGTGTGATAAGCCCAGACGCCTTCTGCCGCGGCGATATCCAAATCCTTTAAAGTTGGTGCGTCCGATTTCTTGAAAAAGTTTAACATCGAAGAACTCGAAGCGGCGTCACAATCGGCATTTTTATGTTTTTCAGACTTTAAATGCTGTTCAATATCACTGGCACCACCATGGGAAACGCTAAATTCTGTACGACACTTTTCACATCTGACATCTGAGGGAGTATTTATTTGCTTGATAAACGGATATTTTGCTTGTAAGTTAACATTGAACGTACACTTGCGTTTCGGCATTTTAACTTATGATTACAAAACAAAAGAATTTTAAGTTATTTACTAGGTACACGAGCATCAAACAACAACAAAACAAATAACGTAATCAAGAAGTGGGCGAACGAAAAATCTGTCAAACAATTAGTCAACAAAGCGCGAGCGATGATGTCTTCGCCACTCTCGGCTATCGTCGCGTCAACCGACGACGCGGTCTCGCTCTCGCACACCGATCGCGTCCGGCCGGCTCGACTACTCAAATTTTCGCGCGGTTTCAGAAAACGGGACAATTTTGCGTCCCAGAGTTCATTTCGGGTTCACCGGGACTCGTAACTCTAAAAAGGGACAGCCCCGTTCAAAACGAGACGTCTGGTCGCGTTAGGTATAGGTGATCCTACACTGCTTCCTACGAGGGGAAAGCACAGGAACGTTCATACCTTATCGTACATGTCCACACCATGGAAGCCCATAACTATACGATTGGGCCGGCTACAGTTATAAATATAAACGCAACTTTATTTTCGTCGATATTTGAGGCAAAGCAAAACCGATTTGTAAAACTAATGATCTAGTTTTTGGATAAAGTCACGAATGAAACGGCAAATATGAGTTTTTAGACAAAGTTTTAAACCAATCACACGTTAAGGTGTCGGGAATAATTCCAAGTCAAAGAGCTGAGTGAACTGAAGCACTGGTTGGCATTACATGGAGAGAATTAGCATGCATAACATATGACCGCCTCAGTCATTTACCTCTGTAGAAGCGGAATGGTATAATTCCCCGCGGTGTGTGGCCAAGAACAAATCTATTGTAAAGGCTGCAGAGACAGGGGTAAATAGGGGCCTGTACACCAGGAGGAAATAGAAGAATAGCTGTTGGTGTGGCCATTGATAGCGATCAAAAGTCTGTAATTATTGCAAGATAGATGGTCATTATTTTATGGCCCGCAGTAAAACCTTTAGATGATGAGGTCAAAGTGGTATTGCAAATTAAAATTATGGTGGGGAGGTACTTCGTAGACTATGGACAGGGGCAGTATAATAAGGAACCAATTGGGGCAGGAACTACTGAGAGAAAAACAGCCCACTGCCCAATGAAAAAGAGGGTTGGGCCAGAATTCCCCCCCCCCGTAAACGGACAACAGCTCCTCCAAATAAGAAAGGAAAAGGAGAGAAGGTCTAGATTTATCTCAGACTTTTTTCTTAGAGCTCAGATCATACAGAGTCTCGACAGCCTCAGAGTCTAGGAGTAGTGCCACTAACCCGCCAAGAGGATCCGGTATATGACGTGATTTTGGGTCCCTGTCGTCGAAGCCATCTTTCATCGCTGCATACTTCAGCTGTAGTAAGTGCCTCCCCATAGACTCTAAAAATCATTAGTTTGACCATATAGTTTGCCTCTGCTTCTGAGTTCGCGTATGTAAAATGTTAATATGAAAGGGAATATTGTGCTAGTAGCATGTAAAGAGTCGGAATGTGAAAACAACAGAAACCTAAATTGTTAAGGGGCCACCCAGCTTGCGTGGACAAGCAAATTTACAGTCCCGACATTTTTATAACGCCAGATTTACGGTACCATAAAAAACGGAGAAATTAAGTTGTCAACGGCCGTATATCTGAAGTCGGAGGTCGAGCAGGTGGGGCCGTCTGATGGGAAGTTTTACCAGACATAATCGGCGCCAGAACTTAGGCAATTGCGAAAGGCAAGAGACAAGAATAACCTATGAGAGCTAATCGCATCCGCCCCCTCTATAAACAAGGGAGGGACGAGCGAATAGGGACCGAGGAAGCGAGAACCAATGAGACGAGGATGGAGAAGAATATATACAAGATGATGAGACATTTGCGGGGAGAGCGCCATTAAAAAAAAGAGATGATAACACAGTAAGCTGCCAACGGGCCGACGAGAGCCCTAACTTACGAAACTCAACAAAAAAAAATAAGCTGCTACAGGGCTGAGAAGAGACCCACTGTATAATATTAGAAGAAAGACGCCGGTCCTACGCAAGTACATAATACGTACGGATTGAACAGCGTTAGCTCCGGACGCAAAATAGAATAATCAGCGACGAGAAGTTGCAGAAGTATCGATTGCCCATAGATGTCAACATAGTGCCGAGGGCGAAGAGACGACACTACCATTAAGTTTAAGCCGATACCAGAGAGATACGCACCGTCGCTTAGTGAGTTGGACACCCAGATGACCACCCATCAGTGCTGATCGACCCGCATATCGGAAGAGAAGGTACCTATGCTGAGCAACATTGACCGCCCACCAATGCTGACCGACCCGCATAGTGTAAGAAAAGCTACCCGTGCTGAGTAACGTACGAGGAGTCTTCAATAAGTGACCTTCGACATAAAAGGACCCCGAACTCTTTAGTCCCAAGAGAACTGGATAAATAGGACGAGGATACACCGCGACGCTACAGTGAACAAACTGTACCCACGAACTCTGTGAACACTGTGTGAACTTTATGTACTACTATGGACCAGCGTTATCGGTGAATTCGATGTAGACGGCTGCGACAAATGGGTGAGCATTTTGTATTATATAAACTAGCATACCGACTCTTTACATAATCGCCTCTAACCCGCCAGGGCCGGCGACATCGTAAGATTTAAAAGATAGTGATTGGATAAGATTATATATATATGTAAATTCCTAGCATTACTAATGTTTCAGCGTTTGCTAAGTGTTACAAGTTCGAATGTATGTAAATATGTATAAATAAAGTGTATATATGTATATTCAGTATCATTCTTGAGAGTTGGGCCCATCTATTTAATTAATTAATTACCGCCCTATTGGCGAACGTACAACCAGTGTACGAGATACGATTTCAGCCGTAGTTAATAGCAACAGGTCAGGATCCTGTATTATTACATAGCAATTACACTTGAAATGAATTTTGCGATTTATCAAATAAATGTATGATAAAGGTAAATTATCTGTCTTCCTTGCTTGTCCCAACACACTCATGCATCCATTGTTTTAAGGTTATTTAAAAACCAATAACCTCCACGTTCTGTTTCAATAAGTTTATTAGACTGGAAGTGGCAACGACATAGCGCTTTGCTCCTTAAGCATGGTAGGTATCATTTGAACCGAGTCACTTTGCTTTCTCTTCCAATTTCCATTTCTCAACAACAAATCATAGCCACTCGTAAATATACGCTCATAAACACTACGCTTTTGTTACATTTACCCGTGATGACTATCTATTTTTCTGGTATGTTTAGCAATTGCATCATGCCTGACATAATGTGATTCACAATTCATTAGTATGATGTTCGAGGAACGTGTCCCGGTGGTAAAATATTTCTTTAAAGGACTTGACCCCTCTACGAGAATCATTCGTGCTTACTTCTCCCTGTGGGAGAGAAGTTTTCTTATATGCATAAAACTATGGAGTCAATTTCCTTAAACTATGCGTTTCAGCTTTAGATTCAACTGTTATACTTATAGTTTCGATTGGAAGTACAAAACGGAAAAAAGGTTTTTCAGCTTGTTCAGATAGAAATCCTTTGGTAGATAATTCCTGTGGGTGCTGAAATTTCTTCGAATTCCGAAAAATTCAGTTTTATTTCAAGTCATTGCTCTGGGAATTCTGAAAAATCAATTACTTTCAGACAAAAAGATATTATCTACTTCTGTTCATTTGTTTAGCGAATAAAAACTTCTTAGCAAAATTGTCGGGGAAACATTGTTTTCTCCACTGTCTATATAAACGAAGAGAAATAGAACTAAAAAAAAGGTTTTCTCCACGAAAACCCCTAAAATGAATTTATTTTAAGTCGTTATACTCTCGCAAACTTAGTTTTTTAGGGTACAACAGTCTTCGACAATGATTCTGGAAATCCAACGATTTAATAGCAAGTGTAGTGCGTGATTTCAGAATGTATCGCCTCAGTAGTGCATCTTCGTTAACTTTTTTCTTTATTTTCATTGACGTCATCAGTGCAAGTTGCAAGTTCTGCGATTCTCTAATTTTACCAATAAATTTATCATTAATTCCGATTATGATTTACCCAACAAATATGTTATGAATATTTCATTTTGTTATCAGAAAAATTTATGTAAAATTTCAGAAAGTATTAATATTTGACGCCTAATGATTTACAATAGACATCTTGTTTATATCAATAGTAAAATAAAGTATCGAAAATTATCAATATTAGACATATGGTGATTAACATAAATAATAGACATTTCGTTTACGTCAATAATAAAATCATGTAAATAAATCGAAAATTATTTATACTAGACCCATAATGCTATTAGGCATTATTTTTATATCAACAGCAAAATAAAGTTTCGAAAAGGATTAATATAAGGTATATGTTGGTTAAAGCAAATATTAGACATTTTGTTTATATCTACAGTAAAATTATGTAAGTTTCGAAAATGATCAATATTAGACATTTTGCTTACATCAAAATCAAAGTTAATTAAAGTTCCAAAGAGGATGAATATTAGACACGGCAGGAATATAGGATGCCTCGTCTTTCCAGAACTGATTTTTCATTCTTTACTTATAACTGAATTCTTGTTTTGCTGTTTTGTGGAAATAAAAGTTATTACCATGCTTTTATTAACTTGCTTTCTTGTGTGTTTGTTTGTGTGTGTGTGTTTGTCTAGTACAAATCTTGCAATATATTTTTAACTAACTTACCAACTAGCTAGACATTTGAAACTTTTAGAATAGCTCAGAACACGATGACAATGCATTTTTTAATGCTTTTAGCCATCTTTAAGCAGAATTAAATTAATTTTCAGTTATTTTCAGTTAATTTTGTTTTGTAGACTGGTGCAGCCATCTATTGGCCGGAAAAGTCAAATGCAACATGTCAAACAAGTCAAATGCAAGTTAACTTCCAATTAATTTCATTTTCTTTCAAGATGATGGGATAATTCATCAAAAACAAATTTTAAAAAGCATTTATTAATACATAGAATTGTCAAGTTTATATGATTCAACACAAAATTTAAAAACATGGTATATAAAAAGTCTTTTTATCTTGTAATTATTTTTATAGGGGGATATCATATCAAAAAGCTTTCATAATTACTTTTATACACTGTTACGTCACGTTTTGCACGTTTTCACCATCCACATTAAAAAAAAATTATTTTTAAAATATATTCAGCTTCAGCGCATTGCACGGCAGAAAATCGTAAGGAGGTCCTATAAGCTAACGTAAAATTGAATTTGTACTTAGAGTAGCGTTGTACTGGGACTCAACCTCCAAACGTTATCGTTTCTGCATAATGTCATTAATTAGTTTGTTAATTACTATCTATGTACATAAGCGGTTTGCGATACGCACTGCATATTGAGTACAACCCGCTAGAGCACGGAATTCAAGGGTCGTTAGATAACCCGAAGAGCTTTACATAGGGTAATATCTAAATCGCAAACGATGATGCTTCGAATTATTCCAAGTTGAGATGCCTGCCTGGTCTAAACATATTAACACAAGTAACAGATATTAGGTTCATTCATAAATCACTTGCACGCATGTTGGTAAAGTTACGAGTATCAGTAGAAGTAACATCTCGTTAGTGAAAGGAACTGTCCTTCAATTCGAGCACACTATAGCAGCAAATGCTCGACATATGATATACGTTATACTAGATCCAACTATACTCTACTGCAATATGCAGGCGTTTGAATTTTTTTTATTTTTATATATATATATATATATATATATATACTATATACACAGTCGATTCCGGTTAATTGGACCACCGTTTAATCGGACAAGCCGGTAATTAGGACCAAACTGACCGCGTCCCGATGTGGTCTAATTAACCGGAATCGACTGTGTATATATATATATATATATATATATATATATATATATATATATATATATATATATATATATATATATATATATATATATATATATATATATATTCATTCTTGGTCCCGTATTCTTGGGATACATGCTGCCCCACCCCGTAAGGTAAAAGTTAATGCAATGCGGCAGGCACATTGTCTTTTTACATTCGCCCATGACCACTGCGGACATTGTTGTTTACTTGTTATGGGGGCACCGTAGAGATGAACCAACAGTTCCTCCTGATGCCACCTCCATTTAATCCTCGTACCCTCCTCCAAACCCCTACTACCGCACGGAAGCACTTTCAGGCCTGCACATTTAACATGCCCTTAGTAAGCCCAGTGAAAACACGAAAGCATTCAGTGGCGCATCGAACCCCGTAACATCCGTTCCGAAAGCCGACGTGGTAACCACTAGGTGCCTCAGGCCCTACTCTTGTAACTTAACAGTACACTTTTAGAAAAGCTCTTCTTTTATATGACTTTATACCTATTAAGAGTTTCAAAAGTTTATTTTAATTTTTTCGTACATTATTTAATTTTGTGACAGAATTATTTATTTTTAAAATCTTTCTCTCCGGTTTTTTCTTTTTCGATCTAACAGTATAAAATTACTTCTTAAGATACGTGTTTTCTCTCTCGCCACACTATTCCTTTTTCATTCTCAAAGCCAGCTGGCTTCATGCATAATTAATAAGCGAGGAATAATGAAGACATTTCTTTTTATTAACAGACATCAAAGTTTTTTGTAGAATAACAGAAAAAGAGTTAAAATCAAAAAGAGCCTTAATTGGATTACACGAAGTTTTCTCTCAATTCAAAATGCATTTAAGCAAATAAATACATAAAATTGCGGAAAGTTTATTATAAAAGAAATGGCCACTACAGTTTTACTTTATTCAGTTCAGTCAGTAATTTAATCTCGTGAAGAACATAAAAATGAGTGTTTGTTAATTTAATAGAAGTTAATTGATATTACTGAAAATTTGAATTTGGGAAGTTAGCGTAACTATCTGATGCGTAGACACCGACTTAATGTAAAAGTGGCTCTTATTCAAATTACTCTTACACTGAAACAAGACATGCATCCTATATATTACTTTGGCTGACATAATCTAAACTGTTAAAATCATGTATTTGGTTGTAAGAGAGGAAATATTTCAATAAATTAATGAAAAACTTAAAAACCTATATGTGTATATATATATTTATTTATTTATTTATTTATTTATTTATTTATATATATACGAGGGTTGGGGGGAAAAGTCATGGGAACTATTTTTTTTCTTGAAGATACCAGTCCGGTTGGAAAATGTGACATATACAGACGGAAGGACAAGGTCTTAACTACATGTGTGGACAATGAATAGCACTGAAATATCGTAACACTCTAATTTATTACGGTAGTATACAGGGCAATATGGCCTTCACCGTGCAAAAGAATGATAACACAGTACACATAAAGTTGCTTGCTGAAACTTTCCTATCCACCGTGCTACTATACGATATGGTAGGGCATTATTCCCAAGGGCTTCTACTAATTCACTGTGACATTCCATCGCATTTCTGCCTCGGAGAACGGCTATTTTGATGTAAGCGCGCTGCTCAACACGGGTTACTTCCATCTCGCACGACACTCACCAACTGACTGATTTCAGAGCCCTCGCTACGCTACTACCAGCTATCACAGAGCCATCTGTTGTTCTGCATACACACTATGCCTGCAGAACTTCCACACGACACATATACGTTTGTGATCCGTTCACATATCTACAAGAAAAAAAATAGTGGCCATGACTTATGCCCCAACCCTCGTATATATATATATATATATATATATATATATATATATATATATATATATATATATATATATATATATATATATATATATATATATATATATATATATATATGTATGTATGTATGTATGTATGTATATACTGTGTGTTTGTGTGATATACATGACATATAATATTGAGTTCGCATCCTTTTTTACCCTTTCCTTTACCTCTTTCTCATCAATCCTCCCTTTATTTGCTTCAGCATTTCTTATTATACTTCGCAGTTCATTGTCCAATAGGAAAAGTAACGTTTGCATATTCCTCTTTTACCATAGGATTACCTTCCTCAATAACGGTCCAACGGAAAGCAAAATTTCAGCGTGTTGTCCAGAGTTATAATTTTGGCAGCGTGTCAAACCCAGTATCAGTAAAACAGTTAAACAGAAAAGTACCAAAATGCGTCAAAAAAAAGAAAAGAGGTAAGCAACTATAAGTAATCCTACGTTAATAACCCGTGGTAGTTTCGCTAGAATAGACTACTGGAAATTTCTTTTTCTAATGTTGTTTATCTTGGTGTACCAGGTTAGCGCCGCTGAGCTCTCAGTGACTTAATAAGACTCTTTTAATCATCCCCTTATAAGAGTTATTAAAACTATAAACTAAACTTGTCGACTATAAACTAAATTCTTCAAAATTGTCTCTCAGATGTCTGAAATCCACGGGGACTAAAATTTATCACCAAGGGCTGTTATTCTAGAGGAAAAAAAATTATGTGGCTGTCGGCCAGAACAGTCATTTAGTTAGTTGGCTCTTCTGTTACTATGAAATCCTCTGTACTAATATTTTAGTTTCAAAATTATTTCAAATGGCTGATGTAATAAAGATTCGCCTCTGGTAATCTTTTGGTATATTTCTGGTAAATTTTTCTCGTCATTGTGTAGAGTCGGGCCTAAATTTTTATCACACACGCTCTGACACCTGTTACGATAAATCATTCATGTCAAACTTCATGGGTACGTGGGGAGTAGAAAACAACGAACAACCCCTTTTTTTTGTACAACGCAACTCCCACAGCTGTCACAATGACGGACAGCGATTCTGACGCTCAGCGGACAGTGAAACATTTTCGTCCTGTGACGATTTTGACAAGAAAAACTACACAAAAAGCATGTTCTATGTAAAAAGGTGATGCAAAAAAATTAGAGGCGATACTTTTGTAGAAAATTGTATCGAGGGTGGGCGCTGTGACGCCAGTAGAGAGGGAGAAGTTTTCGCTTCTCAGTTCGCTCCTCGCCCTCGCAAAAAGGAATCGTGTAAACCCCGGTTTGAATCCCTATCTGGGGAAGCATTTCTATATCTATATAGTATATAAAACAGTTCCGTAACTGGCTGACTGACTTGCAATGCACAGACCAAACAGCTGGACCTAAAGGGCTGAAATTTTGCATGGTGATTCTTTTTATAGTGTAGGGGTGCACTAAGGAAGACTTTTGAAAAATTCTTCTTAGATTTTTTTTAATTAAAATTTAAGCTGTTTTAGTAACTTTTTTAAGTGTGCATTACAAATAATAATTTGAGGGTTATAAAATCCATATCACTTGAAAGATCATAAAAGTTCCTTTAAAATGAAATCTTTTTCGAATCTTTACCTCCGTTTTCTGATTTTTGGTGAATTTTTAAAGATTATTTTTTAGAATTTAATTTATTAAATGCTGATCACGTGATTTCTTTTCTGGTACTTTAAATAAATTTATCGTCACGTGCGAAATATACAAAAAAAATACTTTTTTTTCTTGCTAATGCGGCAGACGATTGGACATTATCCAAAAAAAATATTAAAATACAGTAAAAGAAATGTTCCTCAAACTGTACTATATTAACTGTACTAAATCCTTTTGTATGTCCTATTACATTTAATTTCAATATTTTCTTATATTATTTTGTCTATAAAAATATCCCTTACGATTTTTTTTATAAATATATTTTTTACATCAATTGTATACATTGATCGTCGTATTTATTATAAATAAATAAATATACATACATATATATATATATATATATATATATATATATATATATATGTATATATATATATTTGGCATTAATTCCATACATTGACCGTTGTATTTAATTTGAATGTACTCCGTAGTGAAGTGCGGGTTTTTAGCTAGTATGTCATACATTTGTTATGTTACAATAAACCAAAAAAGTCCAATGATCGCTGTCGTCCATTTGTCGCAGTAAGTCAAACTCGATAACTTATAAGTAGGTTGGTAATTTGGCTTAGATTTTGAAACTGATTCAACAGATTTAACTGATGGAGTTGCGTCTGTAGCGGGCTTTATACGCCCAACACCGCTCGCGGATGTGTCGTTGTTTAGGAAGTCCAAAACTCTAACCATGAAACTCAATAGTTATGTAATAATACTCTGTCTCTTAGCCGTGGCTGGAATCCTATCGGAAGTTTCTTCCGCAACGGTTTGTAACGTACTGTAAAAGTCACACTTTCAGCAACTGCAACAGCATATGTATGAAACAACCGAACTCCTCAAATTCAGAGATTATTCTCCTGTTTAAATGATTGATTAAAACCCATTTTTCTAGCGCAGACCCCTGATACCAAAGGGATCGATACATTCATTTCTAGTTAATTATACTGGCTACAATGTGTTTGCTCGAATTCGCTGCTTAATAGACGTCCAGTGGAAAGACTGGAATAGGAAAACGACAGGAAAAAATAAATAAAATATCATGTTGGGTGTGAGGGTCAGTTTCGTTGATTTTAGGGGTCTGTTGGGAATCAATAGAGGGATTTTGCTTGTACTTGACTTTCTTTGTTACTGAGTAGATGATTTCTTGAACGCCGTTCACTTGTGTCATTGATGTTTGATTGAGATATCATGCTTCAGTAATTTAATTTGCGATGAGAAGTATGCACGTATGTTTTTTGTATAAATGTTTATATATATATATATATATATATATATATGACAGGGTTGTTTTTGTTTCCCTGTTATAAATCCTTTAAGCAGTCATCATCTTAATACTGGTGGCGAGTGGTAGAAATGAAATACATAAGTCCATCCAATAGC
This sequence comes from Dolomedes plantarius, assembly GCA_907164885.2. NCBI lineage: Eukaryota > Metazoa > Arthropoda > Arachnida > Araneae > Dolomedidae > Dolomedes > Dolomedes plantarius. The sequence continues at coordinate 33,154,228 of OU015496.1, read as the reverse complement.
TAAATTAGTTTATTCATCTTCAACGAACCAAAGCTCCAAAGCAGCATGCTGACTATTCGCCATTTTGTATTTAGATACGCGGCGAAACACACATCCGACAGCATTGAAGTCTATCCCACGCTCTCTGCAATATCCTTTGTTAAAACTTAGGCGCAAAACTTTCGCGCTTGCCCACAAGAGCCTTGTTACGTATGCACCGAAGATGAGCATTGGGCGTGACTACGGATGTCAATCAAATCCAAAGGGGATTCCCTTGATTTTCTCGATACGTTTCGAAATGGATATGAGAATAATGGCGAATTACGCCACGAAAATAATTTAATCCCGAAGCCCCCTTTAAATTTAAATTAATTATTCTTTCCCCAGTTAATTCCTTGCGCATATATATATATATATATATATATATATATATATATATATATATATATATATATGTATGTATGTATGTATGTATGTATGTATGTATATACACTGAGTGGCCAAATTATTATGACCACTCCCTCAATACAATGTTGGACCACCTTTTACCCTTAATACTGCATGAATTTTTCTCGGCATGAATTCTATTAGATGTTAGTAGATGGTATGAGGAACTTGAGACCATATCCGATGAACTGCACTTTCCAATATCTTAAGATTTGATGGTACTGGATCCAGCTGCCTTATACCCCGTTCGATCTCCTCCCACAAATTCTCAATTGGATTGAGATCTGGTGATTGTGCAGGCCAACGAAGCAATGTAAATTCTCCGTCATGCTCTTCGAACCATCTGAGAACAATGCCAGCTTTATGACAAGGAACATTGTCCTGCTGGAAGAATCCATCCCTGGCAGGGTACACCATTAACATAACGGAATGTACTTGATCTGCGATAACACTTAATAAATACCCTTGGGCATTCAGACGTTATTTCACAAGAATTAAAGGACCCATACAATGCCAAGAAAACATCCCTCAAACCATAATATTGCCTCCACCAGCTTGAAGTGGTGTGGAAATGCAGTTGGGGTCCATTCTTTCGTGTTGTTTTCTCCATATTCGCACCCTGCCTGGTGCGAATATGGAGAAAACACACGATCTAAATGGTGTAATTGAAAATGCAATTCCTCGAACCACATTACCCTTTTCTAGTCATTTACTGTCCAATCCTTGAGCTCCTTTGTGAAGTGGAAACGTCTGCCCTTGTTCAAGGTAGACAGTAGAGGCTTTCGAACAGGTCGTCGGCTTCCATAGCCTATACGATGTAATGTGCGGCGAACAGTTCGTTCAGAGACATTCGCAGTTGCTCCATGATTAAGATTCCCAGCGATTTGACGTACTGTTGCTCTTCTGTTGGACTGGACAACTTTGGCAAGTCTCCTTTCAGATCGAGCATTCAGTAGCCTGTGACGACCACTAGCGTGAGGTTGAGACCCGGTGTTCTACCTGGTAGTCCACTCTCTGTAAACATAAATTACATTTAATAACTGTTGCTCTCGAACACTTCACAAGTGCAGCCGTTTTGCGGATACTGGTTCCGACGCTTCGAGAGCCAACAATCATCCCGCGTTCAAACTCAGTTAAATCACTTTTTTTGTCCATATCTTCGTGAGCAACACAGTGTAATTGATGGTTCACTTGTCCTGCATTCCCTTTTTATAGTTATCTCGCCCTTTAGCAGCAACACTATGACGCAATAGCTCATTTACATAAACCTGTAAGGGGGTCATAATATATATATATATATATATATATATATATATATATATATATATATATATATATATATACATGTATGTATGTATGTATGTATGTGTGTGTGTATATATATATATGAATTGAATTGTATATGTATTTATATGTATGTATTAGGGGGCCCCGGGTTGTCCCAGTTGGTCGACAGATCTGTACTGTCAGTCCGGGGCCCAGGCCCATATGAAACATAAACCGAACAGGAGAAATCAACCCTCGCCTGAGTTCGCATTTATTGCTACGCAGCTTCTGGTCTTCACTTTTTTTATGGCCGATACGCACTAGTGGAGGGGGTCGAGGTGGTATGTATGTATGAATAGTGTGAGTGTATATATATATATATATATATATAGCATATCTAGGGTGACCAAACTGCGGCTCTTTTCAATCAAAATCAGCATAAGCCGCTTCTAGAATAACCTCCATTTTTGCTACAACTTTTAGCTCTGATATTTACATTTAGTTTGATAAATAATACATAATGCTCAAAGGTAAGAAATCAACAATAAACTGGATGGCTGAGAACTGCAACAATATGCCGTATTTGAGTTATTTGGCAAAACATTTAAAAGTAAAATAATTATTAAAGCTATTCAAACTATTTAAGAATTGAGACTTATCAATTACCCTAACAACTAGCGAACGATATATTTAGCAAAAAACCTTGCAAAAGCAACGCTTAAAATTTTTTCCGTATGAAATATAAAATTTTCTGTTTTTGGCTCCTCTAGATATATACGCAAATAGCTGTAAACACTGTTTATCTTGCCCCCCCCCTTACATGTATATACATGTGTATATGTATACATTAGCATGTTTTTGATAATCCTATATGTAACTATCATATATGTATTAATGTATATACATAATAGTTATATACATTTGTAACATGCTCATTTATAATATAAATGCCCCCATTACAAATTAATAAAGACAGCGTCATTTACAAACGTTTGTGTTTAAAAGTGTATTATCCAGGCTTGTGATATATTATTATAATTTTCGAATACATTCCGCAATTGAGTTTCGATATGAATAATTTGTGTAACGTTGTACAAACCTTCCACTGATCCGGATAGTTGTTGCCGGCTGAATCCCATTACATTTCCGCGTTCGATTTCTGAAACGCATAATCGATTCGTTACCAGAGTTCGGAACAAGGTTTCGATCAATTATGAGGAGTCGGTCGATTTGCGGAGGACTATTTCCTTAATTAAATGTCACTTGTAAGGATTTGTTAATTACTACCTTTCTCCGAAAGTAACTGCTCTGTTTTGGGCGAAGGTGCGCCCTTAATGAACTTAGTTCACGAGAACAGGTAAATTTAAATGGTAGGAACATATATTAGGAAGTAGCGAGCAGATAAACTGTTAAAAATGGGAGGCAATCATTCTAAAATCTCGATCAAATGTATAAAACCTGTGCAACACATGTAGCACAAATGATTATCAAAATAATGAGTATGAATTCAGTACATTAAGATTCGGTCTCGCTAGAAGAGCTACGGTCAATTTTAGCTGCAAGAGGCCTTATTAGACTAGAATCGCTTGCAGACTCTGAACGGCTACAAACACCTGTGCCAACTGTAGGACTCGAACACACAGACTCTGGTACCAAATACCCACGCCATAGCCATTCGGTCATCTTCCGGTTCGGTGCATTAAGATCTAATAATGGTGAATAATAGACCTGTACAAGCAATTCATTGGTTCAGAAACCGTGATGGATCGACTCATTTGTATTAATAGGCTATATTTTTCTGGATCATAATAATGTAGCCCAAATGATTATTAAGAATAATGAGTACGAATTCAGAACATTAAGATTTGGTCAGGTTTGGAGAGTTACGGTCAATTTTAGCTAAACGACGGCTTATTAGACTAGAACCGATTGCTTAAAGCGGACTCTGAACGGCTACAAACGCCTGTGCCAACTGTAGGACTCGAACCCACAGACTCGGGTACCAAATACACGCGCCATAGCCATTCGGCCATCTTCCGTTTCGGTACTTTAAGACCTAATAATGGTGAATAATAGACCTGTACAAGCAATTCATTGGTTCAGAAACCGTGATGGGTCGACCTATTTGTATTAATAGGCTATATTTTTCTGGATCATAATAATGACTATTTGTAACAGACACCGTTATGTAGCTCAAATCTCAGCGCAATTATACTAACTTTATAGAAATCCCCTATCTCAATGCTAAATGATATGTTTACAACTTATACAGGCATATAGATATCTGTAATAGCTTTTGTTACCCACTTATAAAAACACTCGACCCCTGTCTTGTTAGCAATGGCGGAGGCATTGGCTATTTTGTTTACCATGTGTTCCCGTATCTGCGAATTTTTTCCGAATCTATCGCCGTAGGTTAAACGTGATTAATTATGCATGCATTTTTCTGGGCACGCGTAACCTGCGGCGCATGCTCCGTGGGAGTGACTGAGTGTATATATGATATGCGTTTTTCTACTTTCTAGTCAGAAATTGCCCGAAATAGTACACTGAACTTTTGTAACAAAATGCTCATTTATAAATCTTTAAGACCCTTACTTACGTATGCTGAACCAGTTTGGTCGTATGCAGCGGATCCCAACATTAATATTCTGGCTGTTGCTCAAAACATGACTATTCGGCAAATCACTAACTCCCCATGGAATTTTCGAAATGTTGACATTTATAGGGAGACAAATCTCCCCACTATTCAAAATTATCTTCAAAATCTTGCTATTAACTTCCATAAAGATTTGCCAAATGATCTTATTAGTAATCTTGCCGATTACGATTCTGCTGACCCAGCTAACAAGAAACGGCCCTGTGCCATTCTTGCTCGTAACTGTTAATTGTTTGTCCTGTTCTTTGTTCGCTCAGTCACTTTTTCCCCCATGTTTTAGCTTTACTTGTACTATCGAAGCGTTTTGTTTTCCCCACTTTCTATTTTCCTTCCTATTTTTGTTTTTTATTGATCACTGAAGATTTATGCATTGCTATATCATCCTACAGTGGAGAGCCCGGCCCATGTACTGTAGTTACCACTACTCTTCCTGAAGCTCCTGAAGCTAAACTTTCTAGGCGGATGAGAGCAGAAAAGTTCGACGGAACAGACGAGCTGACGTTCCGGAGTTACCGACGAGCCTATAAATTGTCTCTTGTCTCCACTTTTAAATGATTTAAAATAAAAGGAGTTAGATGCTCATTCGCCTGGTCTTCATTTTCTGTTCTCACCTGAGCTTTGCTACACCCTTTTTTTTAGAGAAATGAAGTTACGCCTCATGTAACATGTATAAAGGACCTAAAAGAAAAACCTAAAGGAAGCACTTCCATAAAGTGTACGGCGATTATGACGTCACACGCCGATATCGCCGGCTTCGCGGAACTGACGTCACATACAGGGTTGCCAAATGTCCTGGATTTTAAGAGACAGTCCCTTATTTGCAAATTTTGTCCCGCGTCCCGGGGAACTTTGATACGGGACGGCAAAAGTCCCTTTCTTCGCCGAAATGAGAAATTTATTGTATACGAGTAGGCCGCATGCAAGGGCCTGTTCACATCCGGATGTATTTAACACAGTAAAGCAGAATATATTATACAATTCAATGGATTGTGGGAGCACGCTCATTCGAAAACTTTGTTATGACTCAAAAGTCGCCCCAAAGATTTCCTACGCACATTATATTATGTACATTGTACAATAATAAAATTTCAAATTTTACATACACTTCCCTAACACTTTATAAGGGCACTTACTTAGTTGTAGTAAACTAATAAAATAAAAATCAGTTTTGTACTATATGTCTAAACCAACTTTAAATTGTTTTTGATTTGCAAATTTTCTATGTAATTACATTATTGTTTATTTAACCTAAACTCTATGTAAGCTGCAAAACTGAACGAAAAATGCATTGAAAATGGCTATTTGAAAGGTTAAAATTTGAAAAATTTCTGGAGTACCCCTGGACCCCCTTTCCCTGGGGGTATTCCATACTCCCCAGTAGTATAGTTATCAAACCCCGTCCCTTATTTTCGGTGGTTTTATTCAACCCGTCCCTTATTTGCGGTGTTTTTATTTGGCAACCCTGGTCACATACCCGTTCACCTGGGGTTGTTAAAAAGCCTGTATGACTTAACGGCTTTCACGGTGATTTCGGAATCAGCTCGAATGGGAAATTTTCGGGGGTTTGAGGGCACACGTGGCCGAGCATAACTCTCTGTCAATAAAAAAAGCTAAAGGGAGAATTTCCAGTGTTTGGCGGTTATGACTTCACGCGCCGACAAATGATGCTTTCCTGAAGGACACCTACCATGGCTAACGTAGTAACCGAATTCTCAAGTTCGGACTGGCGGACTCCGTGTTTGAAATCTTCGAGATCTAGACTTCAGGCGGGTTGTTTGATGTTCTCTCTCCGAGAGTATCCCTATTATTTTCTTTTCTATACCTACGCTTGTTCTTCCACCTTTTGTGGAAACATTAAAGACTTTGAGTGACATTTCTACGATGACCAGCGAGGAGATATGTGGAATCCTGGCTGGAATCTCCTTGTTTAACTGCATTTACAGGAGGTTCAATCTCAACTTTTCCAATATGGCGGACTGCGAAGAGGTCAGGGTTGCCGAAGCAGATGCTACGATAAAATATAATCAGGTACACGCGCTGTACTCCCCTCTCTTGGCAGAGTGCAATTCGCGTCCGAGCGTAGAGCCTCCCTCTAGCTATTCCTGGAACTCTGTTCCCTCTGCGGCTCCTCCTGATGCGACAGCTGACGGACAAAATCGCACTGACTAGCGCCCCAAAACAGGGCAATGGTGTCAATAGATTGGCCTCGGATCTTTCGGACGTTTTGACAAAGCAGCTTGAACTGACGAACAGGGTTTTCGCTATCCGAGCAAATATAAGATAGCGAAGGCAAGCAGGTTTAGAATCAAGCAGTCAGATCCTCTAAACATAATTACTAAAGATAATGTCCCTGTGGACGTTTTGGTAGATAATAATGAGGTGGATACCTCAGTCAATGAAAACCAAAGAATTAGTGATGTTAGCCCCAAACCCGATGGTCAACCGTCGAAAAGGGAGAAAAAGCTTCCACCTTTTCTCATCATCCCGAACGAAACTTGGAGTTTCACGCAAAATGCCATCAGTGCGTTCGGTACACTGCAAGATGTTGAGGAAGTACATCAAACTCTCAGTAGCTACAGCTGAAGAGTACAAATCAGTGAAATACTTCCTGCTGTCGGGAAAAGTTAAATGATACAGACTGGGTCATACAGACTGGGTTTGGCACGTTGCCAAAATTATAGCTCGCGAGGACGGTTGGACGGACGGTTTTTTCTGACGTCTGAAATTTTCCTTTCCGCAGGACCGTTATGGGGGAACGTAATCGTACGTTAAAACTAAAATATAAAATGATGGCAACTAAAGTGCCGCCTTCAGTGCATTATAGATACTGCGTATTCGTGTTACTTTAGAAACTGTGGCGTTGAAAAATTTTACCTATCACAAGTGATATAATTTTTGGCGCCAGGAAGTTACTGTTACCACTTTGACTTTTCTGCATTCTTTGCCATTTCAAGTTCCCCAAAATTCCTAATAAAATTCATACGAAAACAATGCCTTGGCGACATTTAACAAAAGGAAGAAAAGAAATCATTAAATGAATAGCATCCTGGTATCGTAGTCAAAATTTCAAACCGAGATGATTATTTTATGGTTTTATATTAACCAACTAGCTGAAAACCCATACTTCGCTACGGAGTACATTCAAATTAAATACAACGGTCAATGTACGCAATTAATGCCAAAATAAATATATATATATATATATATATATATATATATATATATATATATATATATATATATAATATAATATATAAAAATGAATGTTTGTATCTCTGTAATTGTATAGAAATCCATAGTTTAGGAGCAACGACCGTGAAATTTTACATACAGACGTCTTTAAAAACAGCCGAGGGTCTGAAGAACTTCAAAAATCGAAATTAATTACCGTTGATTTTTTATTTATAAAAAACCAACAATTTGTAAGCTGTTACACTTTGTGGAATCACCCCTCTGAATATGGCGTCCACGTTAGGGTTAGCGGGCAAACAGCGAGCGAAAAGATAAAAATAAATAAAATCAAAAAGTTTCAAGTTATATATTAAACCAGAATAATAAATGAAAATAATAATCTTTCAAGTCAGATTTTATACTCTAAAATAAATCGGATCCAACGGCATATTGACACTCTCACACGCGATGGAAAATTCGAATCAACCACGCTAAGTGTCACGATCTTTTTTAATCGCTACTGCAATCCCCCTAGCTTATGTCTTTATGTCTATTGAAGAGTTAAAGACTATGCTTCTATCCAGCTAACTTATTTCTCACTTAAAACTCCTCTTACTCCATGAATGTATGTATATTCACCAACCCATAGCAATTTTCCAAAAAACTCATTGCGTATATTTTTTACTTTACTCACCAATTTTGTGTATAATCGTGGCGTAGTCGTTAAAACGCTTCATTTGGTACCCCGTAAGACTCGGGTTCGAGTACGAGATCGTGCAAATTTTGCTAAACCTGTATTTTCAGCTTTTTTTGAAGGCTTTTTTATTTCAGCTTTTATTTTATTATTTTTTTAATTATTATCTTTATTTTATTTTATTATTTTTAAATTATTATTTTTATTTTATTTTATTATTTTTTTTAATTATTTTTATTTTTTTTTCAGCTTTTTTATGATGAAAGACCGAATATAGCTGAAATCTGAGGAGTTTATTATACATTTATATATTTTTAATTGGTTTTCATATTATTAATGTGTATAACATTTCGTATGCTTTTTTTTCTATGTTATTTATACTGTGTTTAGTTTTTTAATGGATTTTGGTAGGTTTATTATAAATTTATATATTTTATGTTTTACTTTCCAGGATTTTTTGCTCCACTGATAAAGGCTAAATCTTTTCTATGTTATTTATACTGTGTTTAGTTTTAAAATTGATTTTGATTAACAAACATTCATCAATAATTTATTTCTGGGCATTGTATTCCTAACAATTAGGATAACTAACAATTTTTGAAGGATGCGATTTTCGATTCACAGATGTGCAATAGATGGCGCCACTATTTTAAACTTTTAGTATTCTATAAACCAACATCTCCTAAACGTGTTCCTAAACGAACGGTACATTCAAATTAAATGCAATGTCACTGTATGCAATTAATGCCAATATATATATATATATATATATATATATATATATATATATATATATATATATATATATATATATATATATATATATATATATATATAATAAATACGACGATCAATGTATACGATGGATGTAAAAAAAACAAAAATATATATTAATAAAAAAAATGTAAGGGATATTTTTATAGACAAAATAATGTAGAAGAAAATATTCAAATTAAATCTCATAGGACATACTAAAGAATATAGTACAGTTAATGTAGTACAATTTGAGGAACATATCTTTTACATTACTTTAATATTTTTTTTAATAATGTCCAATAGTCTGCTGCATTAGCAAGAAAAAAAGTATTTTTTTGCCTATTTCGTTGTTATGTGAAGATAAATTTATTTAAAGTAACAGAAAAAGAAATCACGTGATCAGCGTTTAATAAATTAACCTTTTACATGCCAATGTTCCTTTTTTGGAACACCATGTTTAATATTTTTTTAAAAATAAACTGTGATATCTGTCAGTTTGAAAAAATTACCGTATATTATAGAAGGCATGATTGATTTTTTGACTTTTTTTTTTCAAATATGAATATTTTAGCGTAGAAACATTTCTAAAAATCAGCTTTTTTCACAATTTTTACAGTACGTAAGAAAAAAAATTCTATAAAATTCCTAAAAATTCAAATCCATCCAAAAATTTCCCCATCGTACTTGCAAAGGACAAGTTTAACGAGTTAATAAAATAAATTAAAATAATAAGAAGAAATATTTCCTCAAGACTGCGTAAAAATGCAATGTTCCAAAAAAGGAACATTGGCATGTAACGATATACAAAAGCAGTGATATCACACGTGATCAGTGATTCTGCCGTCAATCAGTCATTCTGCCGTCTGATTACTTAGAAAATTCAGTCGAACTTACAAAGCTGTATGCCCTATAAAAAGGAGACTTTTTAGACGTCGACGCAAATGACATTCGGCAGTTTCTTGGATTTCTGTTGTTTAGTGGCTACCACTCAGTACCTGATGAAAATACATATTCGAGCTCTCAGGAAGATTTGCATATCCTAATTGTTAACAATACAATGCCCAGAAATAAATTTCGGATGTTAAAAAAGTATTTCCACATTGTTGATAATAGTAAATTGGAACCAGGCGATAAATTAGGAAAAATTTCTCCCTTTTATAAAGAGGTTGGAAAAAATTTTCGTCAATTTGGATTTTTTCATGAAAATATGAGTATTGATGAATCCATGGTTCCGTGTTATGGACATCGTTCGGCTAAGGTGTTCATACGTGGAAAGCCAATTCGCTTTGGTTTCAAAGTTTGGATGATCTGCTCAGTAAATGGTTATCCTTATGCTATGTCTATCTACGGTGGAAAAAGTTCGAAAAATGAAAATTTGCCACTTGGATCAAAAGTTGTCTCCGAACTATTATCTTTTATTGACAATCCAGAGAAACGCAAAATATTTTTCGATAACTTTTTTTACATCGTACAGTCTGCTGACAGATTTATCTAACAAAGTCTTTAAGGCAATCGGCACAGTGCGAGATTCCAGAACGGGACAATGTTCTCTTAAAACAGCAAAAGAAATATCGAAATTTCAACGTGGAGAGTTTGATTACCGATGCGATGGAGAAGTTTATATGTGCCATTGGAACGATAGTTTTGTTGTAACTATTACATCAAATTTTATCACTCACGAACCATTAGGAAGAGCAAAAAGATATGTCCGAGCTAAAATAAAAGTTGATTTTCCTTAACCTTACATTATGAAATTATATAATAAGGGAATGAGTGGAGTACACCTGTTGGACTGACTTCCTGGAAGTTATCGAGTAAAGTTACACAGCAAAATATGGTACTTTATTTCTTGATCATAGTGTGGCATGTAAAAGGTTAAATTCTAAAAATTAATCTTTAAAAATTCACCAAAAATCATAAAATGGAGGTAAAGATTCGAAAAAGATTTCATATTAAAGGAATTTCTATGATCTTTTTCGTGATATAAATTTTATAACCCTCAAATTATTATTATTTTAAATGCAAACTTAAAAAAAAGTTACTAAAACAAATCAAAAATTTAATTTAAAAAAAATCTAAGAACTTTTCAAAAATTTTTCTTAGTGCACTCCTACACTATAAGAAGAATCGCCATGCAAAATTTCAGCCCTTTTATTTCCCGCGGTTTGGTCTGTACGTTGTATGTCAGTCAGTCAATCGGTCAGTCAGTCAGTTAGTTACGGAACTGTTTTATATATATATATATTATTATTACTATCTTTATATCGTAACGTTAACTTCATGCGCACGCATTATTTTCCTATGCTTTTTTATCTTTATTATAGCGTAATTTTCATATGATTTTAAACAACAATAATTTTTGACTGGCATTCAATTTGCTGTTAAAACTTTATATTTACACCCTATTTAAAAGAAGTAGGGTGTAAATTTTTCAAAGAGGATGTTTCAACACCCAACTTCAAAGAAGTAGGGTGTAAATTGTAGGGTAGAAAGTTGGTAAAATCAAAATTTTGTGCAATGTATTTAATTTCTCGATTAAAAGTAGTTTTTTTCTAAAAATTAATTTATTTCGCTTGAAAAGCTAAATATTTTATGCACGCGGTTTATATTATTATTACTATCTTTATATCATAAAGTTAACTTCATACGCGAGCATTATTTTCATATGCTTTTTTTATTATTATCTTTATAATAGCTTTATTTTCATATGCTTTTAAACAACTATCGTTTTTATTCATATTATGTTGGTTTTTTATTAATTAAAAATTAAGGGTAATTAATTTCGATTCCGGAAGTTCTTATTATCTTTATTTTCATATGCTTTTTCATTTACGAATTATTCAAATGTTGGTTAAAAAACTTATGTAATTCATACATTTGTGTGAGTTTAATTATTGTAATTAATAAATTTATATTTCTGGAGAGGATGTTTCAGGTTTTAGGGGTACTATGATGAAAGGCTGAATCTACCAAAATTCTGAGGAGTTTATTATGGAGAGAAAAGGAATTTAATATGTAGAGGATGTTTATAGGAGTTTAATGTGGAGAGGAGTTGAATGGTTTGCAGCCCTCAATCAAACACTTCATTTTTTAAGAGGCAACGCTAGAGTCATATCATGGTTCTATTGGAAATTTCAGCTAAACCTGTAATTTCAGCTTCTTTTTATGCCCAAATGATAAAAGGCTAAATCTAGCTGCATTCTGAGGAGTTTATTATAATTTTATATATTTTTTTATTGGGTTTTCATTTTATTCATGTGTATAAGATTTCACGTGTTTTTTTCTATGTTATTTAATACGTGTTTAGTTTTAAATTAATTTTGGTTAGCAAACATTAGACAATTTGACATTTTTACTTTTCAGATTTTAGTGCTTCAATGATGAAAGGCTGAAATTCCTGAATTCTGAGATGTGTATAACATTTCACATATACTTTTTCTATGTTATTTATACTGTGTTGATTTTGGTTAACAAATATTGTTAAAATCCCGGGCAATGCCGGGTACTTCAGCTTGTATATAATAAATACGACGATCAATGTATACAATTGATGTAGAAAAAAAATATATATTTATAAAAAAAATCGTAAGGGATATTTTTATAGACAAAATGATGTCCAATCTGCCGCATTAGCAAGAAAAAAATATTTTTTTTGTCTATTTAGTTGTTATGCACGTGACGATAAATTTATTTAAAGTACCAGAAAAAGAAATTACGTGATCAGCATTTAATAAATTAAATTCTAAATATTAATCTTTAAAAATTCACCAAAAATCAGACAATGGAGATAAAGATTCGAAACAGATTTTGTTTTAAAGGAATTTTTATGATCTTTCTCGTGATATAAATTTTATAACCCTCAAATTATTAATTTAAATGCAAACTTAAAAAAAGTTACTAAAGCAACTTAAAAATTTAATTTAAAAAATCTAAGAAGAATTTTTCAAAAATCTCTCTTAGTGCACCCCTACACTATAAGAAGAACCGCAATGCAAAATTTCAGCCCTTTAGGTCCAGCGGTTTGGTCTGTGCGTTGTATGTCAGTCAGTGAGTCAGTTACGAAACTGTTATATATATATAAATTACAACGTATTATTTATTAATTGTTTTTATTCATACAATCACCCCCAGAGCGCCCAGATATAAAATTTTAAAATATCTGCTATGTAAAACGAATAACTCTTATAGTATGATTAGCCGAATCTTTTGTCATTCCAGGTGCTTTATGCACGCGTTATTATATAAAACACGTTGGAAAAATAAATTTAAACGCTCGCTTCGATGGTTGATTGAATTTCCGGAAGAAAAAAAATATCCGAACTTGCTGATCTCTGAGAAATGACATCAGCTTGACAGATGAATTTTTCTCCTCAGTGCAGCAAAACAGATATGCCATTTACGGTCCCCGAAGAAAGATGATTTATAATGTTTTTCAAACACATTCTATTTCATGGGATTTCGTCCCGTATTCTCCGCTACAAAAAGCCTCTGAAAAATACGAAAGCTGTGCGGTTTCTTTTCTCGCATACTTGCAACTCAAATTCCCATATTTTTTTTTATTCGAGAGGCTATAAGAAAGGCAATTTTTTTAAAAAGAAATCACAATTGGAGATCTTTATTGTCTCGGTGCTTTATTCTTAATACGGGGCAGAGTTTGTTTTTTTCTGTGACTTTCATTTTTGTCACAAAAAGCCATTTATGCTTTATATGTTTGTAAAATGTGTCAAGTGTAAGGGTATATGGAACTCTCCATAAATCAGCTTATTTAATGAAGTTATATGTGTTTCTGCAAACTGCGTCACGAATTTTGTTAATATTGTTCCGTTTTCCTGGGTTCGATAGGATTGAACAAAATCTCTTCAGAAATTGCACACAAAATAAAATTTATTATTCTGTAAATTCTTCAGGCGCATACACAAATTCAAACAGAAAACACGTAACAACTGTCTTCTATACAGCAGAAATCTCTAAAAACACCTGTCAGGATAACAGAGTCTTCAATACAATACATGCCGAACGGACTTTCAATACATTCAATTCTCAGCAGAAAAGAATTCCTATGGAAGAAGCTGGACAAGAGTCGGGGATAAAACCTCACTGTGGATTCTGGAGATCCTCAAGACCTTTCTAAACAACGAGAGGTATATTTTCAATGGGTTCCGTCTCATATAGGACTTTTTGGAAACGAGACTACTGATACTCTTGCTAAGGATGGAGCCTCACTTCCTATTTCTTCGCGAGATACTTTAACTTACCTTGAATTTTACTCGAGAAGAAAACTTATTAATCAGCACTTATGGAAGACCCCTCCGACACACCACTGGTACGACCGAAAATCTCCTGGCGGTGCCCTTAATGTCAAGGGCAACAGAAGGATGCAGACCACCATTAGCAGATTTGCTAGTGGACACCTAAAGAGTCTTGTTTACAATCAGGGGCAAAAATCTTTCCCTTTTTGCTCTAAGTGCAATACTGCTGAAGCCTCTCCTGACCATATTCTAAACTGCCTGGGGCTTCCCAAGGAGGATATTTATAGAGACCCTTTGCTTGTTAGCGATTTCATAGTAACTTCATGGACCTGGCCTCATGGACCTGGTTCATGGACCTGGTCCTCATGGACCTGGGCCTCATGGACCTGGTCTAGCTTACGGCTAGAGAGGGTGGAATAAGCCACACAAGGAACACATAGAGTTCCAATGCCCATGTCAGGTATATTTATAGACTTCCAAAGCGCCCTCTATTGGTCAACGAACTAGATATCACTAGATCATTCCATAAAGGTCCAGAAGGTTGGCGACCATTTGGCGCCATATTTCCAAATTTGGCGACCAAAATAAGTCACCAAATCCATCGCCAATTTGGCGATAACTCTCATATTTGGCGAGATTAACATAGACTCGTAAATTTCGTAACAATATTTACGCAATGCAAAACGAAAAAAAAAATATTCAGTGAAAAATTTACCTCTAAATAGCTAAGTAAACCTATACAGAAAGTCCCAACGGGAGACTTTCTGAGACATATGCATAATGCCAATTATATCACAAAAGCACACACTACTGGGGAACGTCTGGCACAGTCAATAGTGGTATATTCTTCCCCTGCTCGTGGTTAGCCCGTCAGAATGCGACATTCTGCTCGATTCGAATCCCGACGAACGTCACTGAATGCTTTCTTGTCTACGCCGGCTATTGGCACGTTGAATATGTAAGCCGGAAATTCCCACAGTGTGATTTGTGGGGATGGGAGGAGGGTACAAGCCTACCTGATGGATGACGATTTTGTGGTGGCACAGAGCCAAAAATCGGCCTCCGACCCTTGTGCCCGATAACCATCAGCTAACAGAAGCCATATCTCTTCGCCCTGCAGCCTTTAATTGACCTAGTTAGGATTTATCCGGCCAATGACTGCATAAATATAACAACAACCACAACTCACGAGGTGCAATTTTATCAAACGTACGAATTAAAATGACTTTGTAATCACACTCTTTGTCTAATTACAGGAGACTTGTCATAGTCCTAGTAAGCAATGTAATTTTTGAGTTTCGATAGGGTATATAAGACAATCTTGGCAACCTAAAAAGTTTGGTATTGTGCGAAATTTCTCGAGAATGTTTGCTTAATTTTGAAGATTTATCTTTCTGTTATTAAAATGTATGTATGTGTGTGTATATATATATATATATATATATATATACGAGGGTTGGGGCATAAGTCATGGCAACTATTTTTTTTCTTGTAGATATGTGAACGGATCACAAACGTATATGTGTCGTGTGGAAGTTTTGCAGGCATAGTGTGTATGCAGAACAACAGATGGCTCTGTGATAGCTGGTAGTAGCGCAGCGAGGGCTCTGAAATCAGTCAGTTGGTGAGTGTCGTGCGAGATGGAAGTAACCCGTGTTGAGCACGCACTTACATCAAAATAGCCGTTCTCCGAGGGAGAAATGCGATGGAATGTCACAGTGAATTAGTAGAAGCCCTTGGGAATAATGCCCTACCATATCGTACAGTAGCACGGTGGGTAGGAAATTTTCAGCAAGGACGTGTGTCAACCAGTGATGAGCAACGTTCGGGACGACCGGTGAGTGTGCGGACCGACTTGGCACGTGCCGTCATCGAGCAGCTCATGGATGAAGACAGACGATGGATGTTACTGGAGTTAGAGAAGGCAAGTGGCATCGAGAAACGCACCGTCCACAGGATATTGCGTAATGAGCTACAGCTACGCAAAATCGCTTCGCGGTGGGTACCGCATGCACTGACGGAAGTTCAAAGGTAGGTGCGCTATGCAATATGCTCCGACCACTTTGTACGCTGGCAACAGGACGGCGATCAATTCTTGTCACGAATAATCGCCATCGATGAATTTTGGGCCAGGGCATACGAACCGGAACTGAAACGTCAGTTCGCGGAGTGGCGACATCCTGGATCACCAAGGCAGCAAAAGTTCCGTCAGAATCCTTCCCCAGTCAAATTGATGGTGATCGTCGCGTATGACGTCAGGGGTGTCATTGTTTGCCACTTTGTTCCTCATGGCAGAACAGTGACCGCACAGTACTACAGGGATTTCCTGCTGCGACAGGTACGACGTGGCGTCCGGGATAAACTTCCGGATCTTGTGGACAGTGCAATAATCATGCACGACAATGCAAGACCACATAAAGCAGGGTGTATACGGCAGCTACTCCGACGTTGGGTATGGGAAGAATTGGAGCACCCGCCGTACTCTCCTGACCTTTCGCCCTGTGACTTTGATCTTATTCCCAAGATTAAGGAACCAATACGTGGTAGGCGGTTTGCAACACGAGAGGACATTGCTAATGCTGTGCGCCAACAGATGACCCGATTCATACATGGTGCGGCAAATGCTGAGGCTGATGGTATTCAGCGCCTCCCACATCGTTGGCAGCGTGTGGTGACACTAGCAGGGGACTACATTGAGGGTCTGTAGGCCCAGGTTTGTCATGTCAACTTTATGTGTACTGTGTTATCATTCTTTTGCACGGTGAAGGCCATATTGCCCTGTATACTACCGTAATAAATTAGTGTGTTACGATATTTCAGTGCTATTCATTGTCCACACATGTAGTTAAGACCTTGTCCTTTCGTCTGTATATGTCACATTTTCCAACAGGACTGGTATCTTCAAGAAAAAAAATAGTTGCCATGACTTTTGCCCCAACCCTCGTATATATATATATATATATATACATATGGTGCCCGGTGTGAAAGGCTTAAGTCAAAAACAGTGATATAAATATACCAAGTTATTGGCTTTTATACCAATCGCAGAACAATAATTTCGACTTGAGTCTTTTGTACAAAGAAATGTACTTTTGTATACAAAATTGATAGACTTAAGCCTTTGTGCCGGGCACTATATATATATATATATGAAATAAATTTCAAACCCCTTTTTACTATTTAACACGCCCTTTCCGAATTCTTCATCTTAACGCAACAGAATACCGTCCCTTAACCTTGGATTGCGACCTATATTCAACCAATATCAATCTATTAGTTTTTCCCCTAAAGCCAAGCGCGGAGCATTACATAACAGTTATATAAGATCGAACCGGGTCGAACATTCAAAAACCATCACCCCATATGACGCGACTTAATCACGTGTTCGATTCTGAAAAATTGGAAGTTTTATAGACCCGTACTCAGGAGAGAAATTACGCGCTTCTGAGCTCTTTGTCTGTTTGCTCACAGCTAGAAAAGATGTGAGTTTCGTTCCTGTCAAATTTGTAAGGGCGGGGCCGGGTCCCCGTCCCCGGCCAGCGTCGCGAGATGTGTTCGAATAAATCTAATTGAAGTTCTACGAAACAGTATCGGAAATAAAGACTATGTATGAACCATCTGCCTTTTTCCTGATGTGTTCCGAGGTGTTTTATTGCCTCTCCATCTACCTCGCCACTCGCTACTTTGATTGCACGTTATGGATACAAAATGTTTGAAGATCCCGGCCATTGCTTCGCCCCGCCACAGTTTCCATTTGCCTTAGTTACGACTACAAAACTGATGATTTCAACGGCCAAGTTATTTGCCTATTTACGACTACACCCCGAGCTTACACCCATTATCATTACATATTTCAGAGAAAAAGGCAAAAGAACGGAGGACTTAATATTCCGTTGGATTCCCTCTAGCGCGAATGCACGATGCGATACGATCGGGCATTGAGTCATAAAAGTTCTGTATGATGTCTTGACATTACGTTCCATATTTGCTGTAACCTTGCCTCTAGTTCGTTCAAACTCGTGGGATGCCCAACTCGTCGTCCCAAATGATCCCAGATATGCTCGATTGGAGACAAATCTGGGGGTCGGGCAGGCCAAGGAAGGGTAGTAACAGTGCGGAGACAGTCTTGTGACACCCTTGCTGTATGAGGCCGAGCATTGTCTTGTTGAAAAATGGCTCCTGGGAGCCGTTGCATGAGTGGCAACACATGTGGTTGCAGGATTTCATGAACATATCGCTGGGCTGTCATGGTGCCACGGAACAATACTAGGGGTGACCGTGAATTGTAGGCAATGGCACCCCATACCATCACACCAGCTGTGGGAGCGATGTGTCGCTGTACAGCAAAGGCAGGATTGAAGCGTTCACTACGGGCTCTCCACACACGAACACGATTGTCATCACTGCCGAGATTGAATCTGGATTCGTCGCTAAAGACGACCTGGTTCCATTCCGCTGCAGTCCAGTTTCCTCGTGCGCGGCAAAACTCCAAACGGAGGCGTCGATGGGTGGGCGTCAAGGGCAGCACACGTAATGGGCGCCGCGATACCAACTGTCCTTCAGCCAGGCGCCTTCGTATCGTTCGAGAAGACACAGAGGCCCCTAGTGAAGGTGAAACCTTTGCTTGGATGGCGGCCGATGAAGCAATTGGCTGTACGCGTGCATTTCTTAAGATATGGCGGTCTTCTCGACGACTGGTCTGTCGAGGGCGTCCTGAGCCTGGTCTTCGTGTACATGACATCTCTCGGGTCCACTGGTCCCAACACCTCCTCACAACACAATCAGAGCGGCCTAATTGACGAGCTACTCGCCTAGCTGACCACCCAGCTTCCATCATCCCGACGATTCTCCCCCTCTCAAACTGCGACAACTGCTTATATTGTCTTCGAACACGGCGTAATGGTATGTCTATCTCAGCTCTTCCTTTGTAAATGATTCAGCACACTCAAACAAGCTTTGGTTACCTGTTTTATACTCCACAGAGTACGATATTCAACGCCCTCTACCGGCTATACGTAATGCGCAATCACGCTGCATTTCTAATCATTTGCATATCTCTCCGACATGTACCTTCATTGCAAGTTTCGTTACGATCGCGCAATTATTTCTTGGTGCGCTAATTTTTTGTCCATGAGTGTACATAGTTCAAAGAATCGAAAGAAAGTTTTTCTAAGGAATTCATGATTGTTGCTGGTTTTTCTTATAATGGCAAGTTAAAAATAAAGAGAGTGGAAAAAATGTCAAGATTAACTCCAAATACTATCAGGAACATATTTTATCGCCAATTTTTCTGAATGAAATACCATCGCTTTACCCACAGTGCCATCAATCTGTGAGACTCCATCAGGACAAAGCTAGCAGTCACAAATCAAAATCCACTGTAAATTTCCTAAAAGAAATGGAACAAAAAACTGGTATCAAGGCCATACCCTTCACTGATATCCCTACTAATTCTCCCGATGTATCACCTATGGATTTTTGTGCTTTCGGACTTTTAAAATCTGCATTATCCAAACGTCGTCCCAAAACCCTTACAGGACTCTGGAAAGCTGTTCAGGAGGAATGGGATAGAATACCTCTTCTGACACTTCAAAAGGCATTATTATCCTGGAAATTGCGGTGTCGAAAGATAGTTCAGAATAAGGGATGTCAAATAGAACATTTAAAACACAAGAATTTTATGTAATTTAGTTTTGTGAATACAATATGCATTGTCTAAAAAATGTGTGAACTGCCTCTGTAGTTGGCTCTCAAACCTAGCAAATAAAAAAATTTATGGCATTTTACTGGATGATAAATTTTTGTAATTCTACTTGTAAATCTTACAACTACAGATATGTAAAAGTTAAGCAGTCTCTAGGTACACGGCATCGAAAAATAAACTGTTATTTTACTCTGCATTGAAAATAGAGTATTACCTCATAAAAGATTATCGAATTTTAAATTTCATTTTTTGTGTGTTTTAAAGTAAATAATCCCTTAGATCTGCTCATCTGAACTCCAGAATCGCGTTTACTCGTTCAGATGCTGTTTTTCTTAATACCCAAGGGTGTTGTAATACAAGCTGAAAGAGGAGTTGGGCACCTACGCTGTGGTGTTATTTTGTATTGAAATAAAATTTGTATCACTTGAAATTTCATTCTAAGGGGAAATATTTTTATAGAAATTTTCATGCGTAACTCATTGAAATATGTAAGTATATACATTAAAAGATATATATATATATATATATATATATATATATATATATATATATATATATATATATATATATATATACATATATATACATATATATATACATATACATATATATACATATATATACATATATATACATATATATATATATATATACATACATACATACATACATACATACATACATACATATATACATACATACATACATATATATATATATATATATATATATATATATATATATATATATATATATATATATATATATATATATATATATATATATATGTGTGTGTGTGTGTGTGTGTATGTACTAGCTGAAGTGACCAGCGTTGCCGGAGATTTTTAGAATGTTTGTTTTTCAAAATACATTTAAAAACACAGTAGAAATAACATAGTAGAATAAACACAGTAGAAATAACATAGAAAAAAAAGCATGCGAAATATTATACACATGAATAAAGTGAAAACATAAATATAAAAACATATAAATTTATACTAAACATCTCAGAATTCAGCTAGATTTAACCTTTTATGATTGGGGGGGGGGGGGCGTGAAATTACGGGTTTAGCAGAATTTTCCAATAGAACAATGAAATGACTACAGAATTGCCTCTTAAAAAAATGAAGTGTTTGGTTGAGGGCCGCAAACCATTCAGCTCCTCTCCATATTTAACTCCTATAAACATCCTCTACATCAGAGCTCCGAAACCTTTTTTCTTCCATGGCACAACAATGTTTTATCGATAATTCCACGGCACACCACAAGTAAAAGCTTGCAAATACATACATTGCAATAATACGTATATGTTTTTATTAGATAAAAACACAAAATAGCTCTATGTATCTAGATAATTACAAATATTTAAGTTTTATATAAATCATTTTGAATTGTACACCATCAGAAGAACAAAAATATAAAGTTATAGATTACAAGTAAAAACAATTCTCTTTAAATTTTAATATTAAAAATTGTTTTTGGTCTTTACTGAAGCCTAATTAATCAAACTTAATTCAAACATAATAACTAATTTATTAATGAGATATTTTAAATTGTTTTGATGAACATATACATTTTATATTTGACTCTATATTAGAAAGTGCTACCCGATTTTCATGGTAAAGACCCTTTAAACACAATCATTTGTCATTTTTATATAGAATCAGTGTCGAAAAACTTTGTTCGCATAAGTATGTCGTAGAAAAAGGGAGCAAAATTGCAATTGCCTTGACAGAAATTTGAGGATATTCTTTAACTGAAATTCAGAAATTAGCCAATGACATTTCACTGAAGTTAAGTTTCGGCGTCCCGTCATTCTTCAATTTTATTAATTCCTCTCGAATTTGAAGGGAAAGTGCTTCTATTGAATTTTCGACATCAGCTAGGAAGGGATTTCTTATCCAATTGAATTGCTTCGTATTAATTGGGGGAAAATGATTAAATTTCTCTAGCAGTAAACTTAAAAGTTGTTGAGTTGTATCCAGAATTAATTGCTTGTTTTGAACCATGGCCTTGTAAGTCCTTTGGAACATTTCTAGAGATCCTTTTTGTAACTCTTTCTGTCAAAGTTCGAGCTTATTTTTAAACTCCAGTTACACGCCAGATAATTTTCGCTTCAACCTTGCATTTTTTTATTCAGTTCATTCAGGTGCTCAAAGATATCTGCCATATAAGCACGTTTGGCCATCCAGTGATTATCTTCAAAAAGTTGCTGTAGTTCGGTCATATTTGTTTTAACAAAAACTCGCGAACCTCCTTGCGAAGCTCAAACAATCTAGCCAAATCTTTGCTCCAGGAGAGCCAACGTACCTCACAGTGTGCAACAATAGGGATTTATAATCCGCTCCCATTTCTTCATAGATTAGTTTAAAAATTCGAGAATTTAGGGCTCTTGATTTAATAATGTTTATTATAGTAATACATTGATTCATCGATTGTAATATCGCCGTAGGCAAGTTTTTTATCATCAACGCTTCGCGATATATGCAAAAGTGTGTAATTTCAATATTAGGATTTTGCCATTTTACGCACGAAATAAAACCTTTTTTATTGCCCATCATTGCCGCAGCACTATCCGTGCAAATACTAGTACAATTACTCCTTGAAATGTCATACGTTTTGAAAAAGCCATCAGTTACTCGGAAAATTTCCTCGTCGGTAGTTCGCTTAGGAAGCTCGTTGCAAAATAAATAGTGTTATTTTATGGTGCCCTCATCAACGAAGCTTACAATGGCTATCCGTTGTGCTCGGTCTTTAATGTCTGCTGACTCATCAATCTGAAGTGCAAACTTCTGAACCACTTTCAGTTTTTCAATTAGTATTCCTAAAATATCGTTCGACAAATCGTTGATACGTTTTTTAACAGTATCAGCTGACAACGGTATTTTTTTCACTTCATTGACTTCTCTGGGACCAAGAATGGATTTAACATTTCTATGCATGCTGTTTTAACGAGAGTTTTAGCAATAATATGTGGGTTTTTTCTGACGTTCAATTAATCTTGCAACATGGTAACTAGCTTCTAAGGCTTTATCAGAAACTGTGACTGATGATAACAGTGATAGCCTTTGTTTTCGCCTATGATCTAACAGCCTAAAAAAAATGGTTTATTTTTCTTAGCGTAGCTGCGATGGTTTGAATTTAGATGGCGAAGCAGTTTACTAGGTACCATTGATTAGTTATATAGCATTTCTTCGCAAATGATGCATTCTGCTTTGGGTGGTGTTTCTTTATCACAACACGAAAATCCATATCGAATGTAATCTTCGTTATACTTTCTTTCATACATGTTCTGTTTTTTTTACGGCACCACTTGTGCAAGGTTCATTATCATTTCTCAGTAAATTCAAAAATTTTCCTCGTAAATACTTGTCCATATTTTTAAGGGTATAACGTGCTAAGTTAAGGTCCGTTTTTCACCCAACTGCCAAGCTTGGCGTTGTTCATTGAAAATGTTCATGTGGTTGTTTCGCTAGCTGCTACTTTCTGTGGATGACAATTCACAAAGGTGTCGTTAAATATCGTATTACCGTTACGTACAGAGATTAGATATTGGCAAAAAGTTAGAGGAGTATTTGACTTAGAGAAATTTCTAACTAATGGGGGTGGTTAAACATATTTTTATTATCGATAAAATCACCGCGGCACAGTCAAGATCGCCTCGCGTCACACTAGTGTGCCGCGGCACTGCGGTTGCGGATCACTGCTCTACATATTAAATTCCTTTTCTCTACATAATTAACTCCTCAGAGTTTAGGTAGATTCAGCTTTTTATCGTCACACCACTAAAAGCATCCAAAGGAAAAATGTCAAATTGTCTTTTTGAATTGAGAACTGTACATGAAGGAAGGAACTGAGAAAAAAAATGTTTGTTTACCAAAATCCATTAAAAAACCTAAACACAGTATAAACAACATAGAAAAATAGGCCCTCATCAAGAAAAATAATTTTAAAATAAATAAAATGAGAATTTTAAGATAGTAAATATAGAAAATTGAATAGAACTACAAAATTGCCGCTGCCAGGAATCGAACCGGGTCCAAAAGTTTAAAAAGCGCGCGCTCTACCGACCGGTCTACGATTTAACATTAGTACCATGAGTAAAGTGAAAGATATTCGCACTGAGATTCTTGGAACGTTCTTGTGGGTTGGTAAATATGCATGTGGGAGGAGTTTTAAGTTAGAAATAAGTTAGCAGGATAGAAGAGACCTCGTTAGCTCTTCAGTAGACACAAAGATATGGGCGAGGGGGATTGCAGTAGCGATTAGAAAAGAAGATTGCGTGATATTTAGTGGGGTTGATTGGAATTTTCAGTCGCGTGAACCAACCTCTCGAGAGTATCAATATGCCGTTGGATATGATCTATTTTAGAGTATAAAATCTGACTTGAAAAATTATTATTTTCATTTATTATTCTGGTTTAATACATGACTTGAAACATTTTGAATTAATTTATTTTATATCGTTTTCGCTCGCTGTTCACTCGTTAAGCCTAACGTGGCTGTCAGTTGATAGAAAGTCGGGCTGTGAATCCAGAGGGGTGAATCCAGAAAATGTAAGAGCTTACATTTTCTGGGTTCACCCTTCAAAAATTGTTGGTTTTTTTTATTAATTGAATATTAACGGTAATTAATTTCGATTCCGGAAGTTCTTAGTTGCCTCCGCTGTGTTTAACGACGCCTGTATGTTAAATTTCACGATCGTCACTTCTAAACTGTGGATTTCTATACAATTACATACAGGCAGACAAACATTCATTTATATATATATATATATATATATATATATATATATATACCAGATCGATAGATAGATAGATAGATATGAGGAATTCCTCCGGCAGACATTGTAAGGAAATTCGGTAACGGAAGAATGGGCATTTACGGTTGTTTATGGCATCTTGAACGGAAAAATTGTAGTCGGGTTGAACGGCAAGAAAATCAATCAAGCAGTCCAGTTGATGGGATTAACAATTCTGTTACTCTAGCACAATACTGATGTCGAGATATTTAACATAGATAAGATGCATAAAGAGAAAAGCTATTTACATTTCATAACAAGCTAGTTACATTTAAGACAGGAGAGAGTGCTTAGCGTCCTGTCTACTCCTTATTCAAATTCTAAGTGAGCGCAATTCGACTTTCACACGAGAATAGATACCCCGCGAAAGCTAGGCGCCACACAGAAAATGGAAGTAGTTGCATAAGGGTAAATATAAATTAAAAACTAGAGAATTAATGGAACAGAATTAAAATTAATGAGAGTTAATATTATTATTATATAATATATAGTTCCGTTTTCCTGGATTCGTTAGGATTGAATAAAATCCCTTCAGAAACTTCCCACAAAACAAAATTTATTATTCTGTAAATTCCTCAGGCGTATACACAAATTCAAACAGAAAACGCGTAACAACTGTCTTCTATACAGCAGAAAACTCTAAAAACACAAGTCAGGATACCAGAGTCTTCAATACAATACACGCCTAACGCACTTTCAACACATTCATTTCTCAGTAGAAATTGAAATGAATTCTAATGCCAATGCCAGGTATATTTATAGACTTCCAAAGCACCCCCTATCGGTCAGCCAGCGAAATATCTCTAGAAGCTTCCAGAAAGGTTTAGACGGCAAGTTGGCGACCATTTGGCGCCATATCGCCAGCATAAGTCACCAAATCCATCGTCAATTTGGCGATAACTCTCGTACTTGGCTAGATTACCGTAGACTCGAAAAATTCGTAACAATATTGTAACGTGGATTTTATCGTTACAGTTTTCTTATTAATTGCAGTTAGGAAATTAATTGTAGTTAGGGAAGAACACAAAAACGGAGTGCTTTTCCAGTTAAAATAAGTATCGGAAAACATCTTCGGCATCCACGACGAGTAAACGTTTTGTGACGCTTCTTATTCGTTCCTACTTGTTATGAATATCGTGTACGAAATGTACGAGAAATGCAATGCTTTGAAAATGGGAATTATTTGATGAAACGGGGAAAAATCATATTTTATGGGGCTTAGATGTTGAGATCTATTTTGGTAAGGGTTTAAAAAAGAATGAATGACGTTAGAATAGTTAGCTTACACACACACAAATATATATATTTGTAACGTGGATTTTATCGTTACAGTTTTCTTATTAATTGCACCTACTTTAAATACGAGTAATAAAACTGAGAACTTTCGTCAGTAACTAGGTTTCTTCTGTAGCTAGTTTCTTCAGTAACTTCCCACTTCAGTACAGAAAAATGGTGCCGTGACCAGGATCCATTTTCTGTACTGAAGTGGGAAGTTACTGAAGAAACTAGCTACAGAAGAAACCTAGTTACTGACGAAAGTTCTCAATTTTATTGGCTAGTGATGAAATCAGTATTGAAGAAAGTTCTCACTTTTACCTATGCAGAAGAGATTAACTATACTGAAGAAATTAATTGTCTCTACTGATGAAATCTAGAAGTCCGTGAAATAATGATTAATTCGGAACGCATACATTTTATAGTGTCTAAAACGAAGTATGAGCAGAGGGAAGAGTACCAGGTTTTTTAAGTTCAGTAAAATAGTG
This sequence comes from Dolomedes plantarius, assembly GCA_907164885.2. Classification (NCBI taxonomy): domain Eukaryota; kingdom Metazoa; phylum Arthropoda; class Arachnida; order Araneae; family Dolomedidae; genus Dolomedes; species Dolomedes plantarius. The sequence continues at coordinate 33,127,739 of OU015496.1, read as the reverse complement.
CTCTTTAGTAAGGCAGGTAGTAATAATGACGTCGGGAACAGTTCTTGAGACAAAGAAAGTTCTTAACAGTTACACAGCACTACGTAAGGAACTGTACATCTCCGCGACGCTAAAAAAAGGCTGGAAAACGGAAGTAATAACCTGTAACGAAGTTAGAAGAGACCACTCGGCAATCTATGCCACAAGACCGGATCGCCTAGACGTTGTGTAGATAAGATGACCGCAAACATCCCAAGACATCACTGTCAACTTTCTAGTGGTAGTTCAAAGAATAGACTTGGTTTTTGAAAAATTCATTTATTTTATATTAACGATCGTTGACTTGAATATAAAAAAAACATAAGAGCTATAATAAGCTATTACAGTCGACTGCTCTACTTAATCTGAGCTCAAACAAGTTGTGACCATATCGGTCAAGGTTAACAGTAGTAAATGAAGAATCAATGCAAAAAAGGTTAGCGTCCCCCAACAGTCGGCAAGCCGAACTGAAGGGGGTGGGCTTAAGCATAAAAAACGGAAACAGCTAGTTATCAGAAAAATGTAGCTCTATCTATAAATCTGACTGAGTAATCTCTTTTCATTCTGGACAAGGCGCACACAGGCTAGGGTTGTATTAACTTCATTTAAACAAAAATATCGCCAAACTACGGAGAAGGGCTACAGTCCATGGAGAGTAGCATCGGACTTCATCGGTAAACCTCTGTAAAGAACAAACCCTCGTAACTCGAAAAACGGCGATTCACCGTCAAAAAATAGCCAAGTAGGAGCGAAAAGAGCGGGACGGTCGCTGATTGGACTTAGCCAAGAGTGACGTGAAGCGGCGCCGAATATGATTGGCGAAGTTCGCTTTGGGCCAGGAGGAGAATTTTTAAGAATTTTCTCGCGGGGAAGGAAGGGATCGCCAACATATGTCGGAGATTAAAGACTGGGAAATAGATAGAAAGTGTCCGCGCTATTGTACCTTATGCCAATTAAAAAAGCAATTACTACGACCCCTGGATGGAAAACGTCCGGTCCTTTTTAACAGGTCGGCACAAGCCATAAAACATCCAATTATCAGTACGAGTAAATTGCAGTTTCAAATAAAGGACACTACTTTTAAATTGGGTTCTTGGAAAAACTCTATTGCTGAACAAAATAGCGGATGCTATCAACAGCTGTTACTGGAGTAAAGATATACCATTTTAGACCTCCCACGTAAAAAGAGGGGCGATACATGAATTACGCTAAAATGCTTATAGCGAAAGATCCTAAGATTAATCTTAACATTACAAACATTAAGGTGATTACATCCTTTAAATTTATAATTACTCGTATTTAAAGTAGGTGCAATTAATAAGAAAACTGTAAGGATAAAATCCACGTTACAAATATATATATTTGTGTGTGTGTAAGCTAACTATTCTAACGTCATTCATTCTTTTTTAAACCCTTACCAAAATAAATCTCAACATCAAAGCCCCATAAAATATGATTTTTCCCCGTTTCATCAAATAATTCCCATTTTCAAAGCATTGCATTTCTCGTACATTTCGTACACGATATTCATAACAAGTAGGAACGAATAAGAAGCGTCATAAAACGTTTACTCATCGTGGATGCCGAAGATGTTTTCCGATACTTATTTTAACTGGAAAAGCACTCCGTTTTTTGTGTTCTCCCCTAACTGCAAAGACAAACAACCCGTTTTCAAAACCGAATGCATCTCGAGAACTGCTTACACCCAAAAAAAGATAAAAGATATTTTACGAGAATAATAAGCGTGTTACATTGTAACTGCTTATGTTGGCGGATGATATAATCTGACTTCAAAAGATAACTGTTTAAAATTATTCCAACGGCGAGCGATTTCGGAGAATTTCGGAATAAGCTCCAGATCAAACTACAGAATTGTGCCGAGTTAAAAAAGAGTCCTGGGTGTGTTTAATAAGAAGCAAAATCGCTTCTGTTGTAGACATTGTTTAATCATCTGTATGGATATCTCGCTCCGTAAAATTCCAGTGTGTTGAGCACAAATTGAATGCATGAGTAAAGACAGCTGAATGTTGAAATGTTTCATAGTTTATTTCAAATTCAGTTATCGTCCTTTAAATAACAGTTTAAATACAACTTAATTTTTTTCTCCAAATAAATTATCATTTTTTTTACACATCTGTCGGAAACAGGGTTAATATCAAATGATTGTTATTTTAATTTTCAATATTCTCTAATAATATTCCTTTTAATTTGGAGAATTCTCAATTTGCATTCCTTTTAAACTGCAATATTCTCGAATTACATTCCTTCTTATTGGCAAATTTCTCCAAGTATTTTCAGTTTGCTATTTATATAAATAGAGAAAAGTACAGTTTACTATGTGTACGTCAATCTACGCTTCTACAGTTTACTCTATAATTCATCATATATTTAGAATGCCGTATCATATAATACATGCATACATATATATATATATATATATATATATATATATATATATAAAGAGAGAGAAAACTTTGAGTATAATACGCACTTTCTTTTCACATTTTAGTCCGCAAAAATGAGGGTGCGTATTATACTCTTGTACAAAAAAATGTGGTTTTAAACATTGAATAAACGAAAAACAATAGATGAGCTGTATTCTACTGAAAGTGTTTGAAACTGATAATATGACAGTATTGTTTGTTTTGAATTAAAAAATTTAAGTTTTTTTTTTGCTACCGAATTTGGCGTTTTCGTTTATTTTCATTACAAGTTTTATTTATAAGTATTTGTACAATTTTTAAATAAAATATAGAAAAGTTAATGGTGCGTATTATAGCCGAATTTTAATTTTTTTTTTCAAAATTTTGCACAAAATCAAGCATGCGTATTTTAGTCAAGATTTTACGGTATATATATAAACATATATATATATATATATATATATATATATATATATACTCACTTCCAAAAGTTAAGCACGGAGCGGTAAAAGGCGAAAAAATGGACAAGTACTGTTTTGATTGACATGAAATAAGTAGCTCTATGTTTATTCATGAAACAAAACAAAGAATTACATACAGGGATAGAAAAATTACTGAATTTTCGTAAATTATAAGATGACGTCATATTTGCGTCATTAACAAAATTATGTTTAAATGCAAAACAAACGACAAAAACCGACATTAATAGGGTGAGCACCCCTCACCTTCATACAAAGTGTACAGCGTGTGATCATGCTTTTTACAAGGTGATAAACCACCGGAGAGTTCTGTAATCGCCATTCCTCCTGTAGGGCAGTTTCTAAATCTCTGAGAGTGGTTGGAGGTGGGGAAACGTCTACATACAGCACGGCCGAGGGCATCCCAAAGATTTTCAAATGGATTAAGGTCCGGTGAGTAAGCCGGCCACTCGATACGCGCAATCCCCTCACTCTCCAGAAAGTCGTCAACGATGGAAGTTCTATGGGGACGGGCATTATCGTCAATTAAAACGAAATAAGGACCAACTGCTGCAGCGTACAGTTTCACAGTGGGGTCTAGGACTTCATCTCGATACCGTACAGCCGTCACTGAACCTTGCTTGTAGATGTGCACGTCGGTGCAATATCCCAAAGCAATCCCTGCCCAGACCATGATGCTTCCCCCGCGGAATGAGTGATGTTTGGTGATGTTCTCAGGCCAATTGCGTGTGCCTTGTTCCCTCCAGACCCTTACACGCTTATCATCGGGTTGTAGGGCAAATCTGGACTCATCTGTGAACGTAACGTTGCCCCAATCAGACACAGTCCAATTCACATGCTAGCGACACCACTTTAATCGTGCCCCTCTGGATTGGACGGATAAAGGAACACAAACTCGTGGTACCCGAGCTTACAGACCATTCATGTGTAGCCTTCGACGAACAGTAGTGGCAGATATCGTCTTACCAATGGCCGCTGCAACCATAGATGTCACACGTGTGGAGGTCGATCTTCGATTCCGCTTGGCTACAACAGCAATATATCGATCTTCCGAGGGGTCGTAACCCTTGGACGACCGGCTACAGGTCTTCGGACAACTGTTTGGCTGGTTTGGAATTGTTTCCATAATCGTGAAAGGACGGAATGATGAACGCTTAAGAAAAGAGCAACATCCGTGATAGACTGTCCTGTTTCAATGCGTCCGACAGCCCGACAGCGCTCAGAATCTTCCATTCGTCTTCTGGAAGCCATAGAAACACGTCTAGCTTGAAAACAAATCGTACGAATGTTCTAAACACCTATCATCAGCACTTACATGCAACTCCTGTAACCCTTCACAATGCCGGCTTCTTATAAGACTGCCTGTTTTGCATATTTCTCGACGCGAAATCATGATTGGCTGTTACCTAACATATTTGCATACTTTCTTCTACCTTTGCAGCAAATTACATCTTCTTTAATTCAGATTGGCTTACGAAAATTAACATTTTCCTCTCCGTGCTTAACTTTTGGAAGTGAGTGTATATATATACCGGGTGGCCATAATTAAACTGACAGTACTCACAGTGTTCTGTAGCGCGATCTATTTGCGAGAATGACGCCACATTTTGTAGGAAGATTAAACAAGACGGGAGACGAAGGATTCCGCGAAAAAATAAATTAGTTCCAAAAGTCACCGCTAGGGGAATATTTGGCGCTGTGTAATAGAAAATAGAATGTTAACAAATGCAAATCAATACGGAAATTATCTTTTATTTTGCATTCAAATGAGGTTCAATGTGGCTGCCGCTGTTGTGGACCACATATTGCATTCTGTGCACAGTATGCACAACAGCAGAAAGTAACATGTCTGCAGGAATCTCCCGTACAGTCCGTGATATGTTATCCTACAACGTAGCCAGGTCGTGGACCACTCCTTGATAGACCTTGGACTTAAGGTAACCCCATAGCCAGAAGTCGTATGGGGTAAGATCAGGCGACCGAGGTAGCCATGCAGTTGGAAAGTAGCGGCTAATGACTCTTTCTGTTGTGAATTTCTGTCGTAGCAGCTGTTGCACCCGTACAGCAACGTGTGGAGGGGCTCCATCTTGCATGAAAATGATTTCCCCCAGGCATTGTCTTTGCTGAAGTGCCGGAATGACAAAGCTGTTCAACATGTGACGATATTTCTCTCCGGTAACAGAACAGGTTTCCGGTCCTGTCGGGGTAATGTTCTCATAGAAGAATGGACCTACGATAAATTCCGCTGTGAACCCACACCAAACAGTTACCTTTGGTGAATGTAAGGGAATTTCTGTTACTGCATGTGGTGATTTGTCATCCCAAATTCGGCAGTTCTGGGTATTCACAGTTCCATGCAGGTAAAAGTGGGCCTCGTCTCTCCATAAGATTTTCCACTGCCAAGCATCATCCACCTCCATTCTGGCAAGAAAGGTGAGAGCAAAAGTCAATCGCTTATCATGGTCGGGGTACAGTAACTCCTGTACACGGCTGATCTTGTACGGATAGAAGTTGATAATCTTTCGTAAGATTTTCCATACCGTACTGTAAGGCATATCCATATTCCGAGCTAATCCACGAGCGCTAGAGGTGGCAGCAATATTGTCTGGTCCTCTGTCGACAATCGCCGTGCCAACTGCTTCGATTGTATCCTGTGGTACAGGTTTTCGTCCTCTGCCTGACTGAACCTTCAGAGAACCTGTTTTCTCAAACGTCGCAACCATTGCTTTTAGCCCATTAACTGACACAGGACCGTTACCTTTACGCATTTTTTTGTGCGTTCTAAAAGCACGAAGATCGGCTGACGCGTTGCACTGGTTGAGGTAAAAGAATTTGACCAGTAACGCACGCTCGACTAAAGAAAGAGACATTGCACATAAACTTTCAATCCGATTGATTCTAAACGTAACACATTGCCTTTTAAAACCCAAGCAGCTGGCACTGTGCCAATGGATGTAACGTGAAATTTGAATAAAGAACTTCTTCTGCTCAGCGTACGTGATATTGCAGATCACGAGACTTTATCGGTGTTTATGTAGATTTTACGCTTTTTTAAAAGTGTTGCCACATTGCACTTGAACTAAATTAGAAAATGTGCATAATAAAAGGTAATTTTATTCCGTATTAATTTGCATTTGTACGGAACACTCTATTTTCTATTACACAGCGCCAAATATTCCCCTAGCGGTGACTTTTGGAACTAATTTATTTTTTCGGGGAATCCTTCGACCCCCGTCTTGTTTAATCTTCCTACAAAATGTGGCGTCATTCTCGCAAATAGATCGCGCTACAGAACACTGTGAGCACTGTCAGTTTAATTATGGCCACCCGGTATATATATATATATAAGGAATTCCCCTGGCACATGGAATATGTCATGTATCATATAGGTCAAGTATCATATAAGTGGTGTATTATCGAAACTAGCCATCCCCTTCAGACCATTTTTTTCGGCAAAGAACTATATCTTATGCATTTTTGAAGCTATAAATTTGAAACTTCCTTTAGAAAAATCCGCACATTATTTTTTTTTATTATTTGGCCATTTTTCAAACACATTCATTTTAAATGGATTATTTTAAATGGATTCATTTTAAATGGATTCATTTTAAATGGATTTAAATGGATTAAGCTATACAAAGGTATCCTTAACTCAATATTGGAGTGAAATGGAGATTGCTAGTTTTGATCCTGCACCACTCATATAATATTAAGTATGTCATGTACGAGGGTCACACTCAAATTTTTTAGATACGGCTAAATGGTACAAGTTCCAATTCTTAGGAGTGTTAAAAGGAGGTCCAAGTTCAATGCCCTGTTGTAGGCGAATTGCCCAAAGATTCAATGCCTCGAGCCATCCATTTCATGGAATGGATGAAAAACGTGTTTTTACATCCTCATCCATCTCATCTTCTCAATGGAAACGATGCCTACATCAATTTTTTTAGATCAAAAAATAACCAAAACTCCTTTTATCTTTTTTCGAAATTTATTCTACTACTATCTGAAGTACCCGGCATTGCCCGGGATTTTAAGAATGTTTGTTAACCAATATCAATTTAAAAAGTAAACACAGTATAAATAACATAGAAAAAAAGCATGCGAAATGTTATACACATGAATAAAATGAAATCCCAATATAAAAACATATAAATTTATAATAAACTCCTCAGAATTCAGCTAGATTTTGCCTTTCATCATTGGAGCAAAAAAAGGTGAAACTACAGGTTTAGCAGAATTTTCCAATAGAACAATGGAATGACTCCAGCATTTCCTCTTTAAAAAAATGAAGTGTTTGACTGGGGGCTGCAAACCATTCAACTCCTCTCCGCACTAAACTCCATATAAACATCCTCTACATATAAAACTCATTTTCTCTCCATAATAAACTCCTCAGAATTTAGGTAGATGCAGTCTGTCATCATTGTACCGCTAAAAGCTGAAAAGGGAAAACGTCAAACTGTCCTTTTTCCCTTGAGTACATGATGGAAGGAACTGAAAAAAAGTTTCTTTGCCAAAATCCATTATAAAACTAAACACAGTAAAAATAACATAGAAAAAACGTGCTAAATGTTATACACGTGAATAAAATGAAAACCCAATATAAAACTATATAAATTTATAATAAACTCCTCAAAATTCAGCTAGATTCAGCCTTTCATCATTGGAGCAAAAAAAGCTGAAATTGCAGGTTTGGCAGAATTTTCCAATAGACCATGAAATGACTCCAGCATTGCCTCTTTAAAAAAATGAAGTGTTTGATTGAGGGCTGCAAACCATTCAACTCCTCTTCGTATTAAACTCCTATAAACCTCCATCTAAATTGCAGTTGTTGCCACACATTATCGTCTGCGGACATAAAAGAGTTCAAATTTAAATATCCGACTAATACATATATATATATATATATATATATATATATATATATATATATATATATATATATTTTGGCGCATATCATCTGCCCCTGTTTCAAGTGAATTAAGTGAAAGATGTGCCATGTACTTAGAATCTGACTCAGGAATCAAAGAAATATGCTCTTCAGTCTTAATTCTAAGTGCATAGCACATCTTTCACTTGATTCGGGTAATGCAATTGCGATTCAAAAAATTATAGTTGAGTTTCTAGAAAAAAGTTCCGAATTTAATACATCGTTGGTGGCGATTGGATGTGACGGTACTGCTGTAAATACAGGACAGAAAAACGGTGTCATTATACTATTGGAAAAATATCTTATTCCACCGTTAAAGTGGTTTGTGTGCCTACTACATGCTAATGAATTACCACTCCGTCATCTTTTCACCAGCCTCGATGATACCACGACAGGTCCAAATAGTTTTTCAGGAAACATTGGAAAAAGGCTTGAAAAGTGCCTAGAATATAAAGTGGTGACCTATGAAGCTTTAAGTTCAGAATTGCCGGATGTTAATGCTGAATTATTAAGCACCAATCAAAAATATTTATAGGAAATGTTCTCAGCTATTTCTTGGTGGCACAATCCCGCCTAGCTTAGCTAACAGAGATCCAGGAACACTAGCACATTCCCGACGGTTTACTTGTGCAAACAGGATTCTTCGTTTATATGTAGGAACAACGAAACCATCGGTCAACCTGAAAGAACTTGTCGATTTTATTATGAAAGTGCACGCACCAACCTTGTTTGACATCAAGACTAAACCTTCTTGTAAATATGGGCCTATCAGCGTTTTTTATATGCTTAGAAGGCCTTCGTATATGAAAGACAAGCTGAAGAGAATTGTATTAAAAACTATTCAACGAAATTTATTCTTTGCGCACCTTAAAAATTTGTTGCTAGCTATGTTACAAGACCAGGAGTTACATATAAGAGAACTAGCTCTTCGAAGAATATTAAAAGCAAGAGAACAGACCAAAGGCAGAAAAGTACGCGTGTTTCAGCTTCCTGAACTTCAGATCAAAGCATCACAGTATTACGATTTGATAAATTGGTGAAAAGAAAATGTTACCGAACCACCAATGACGATGAAATACAGTGATACGGAAATAAAGACTAAGATTTCTTCAGGAGACAATTTCCTGTATTTTAAGAAGTTTCCTTGTCACACACAGGCAGTAGAACGGTGTGTAAAGCTAGTAACGGAGGCTGCATTATCTGTTTGTGGTTCAGAGGCAAGAGACGGTTATATAAGAACGAAGATAAAAGCTAGGCAAGACTTACCACTTTTTGAGACAAAATCTCAATATTTTCACGAAAAACAAAGTCCAAAATACTGCTGAAAATGATACTTAAACATTATTAAGGAGGAGTCTATTGCTTAAATGCTTTTTAATATAATATATTTAATTTGCGTAACAAATAAAAACAAATAAAAATGTATAATTGAGTCTTATTACCACCTTTTTAAATGTCGCCTTTTTATACTACTTTTCAAAACTTCACTTCTAGTACGCCACCTGAAGATATTTTCAAAACAGGTTGAAATTTTGCACTTTTGCATCTTGGGCTATGGATCAATGATTGATGATACAGGAAAGAAAAAAAATTTTTTATTTTTTCGCTCCACCCTAATATATATATGGAACAATATCATTCCACCCTCATTAATTAAATGCCTATTCCAAAATTTCCTGTTTTATCTCAATAAAATATCGCCCCGCCCCCCCCCCTTAATCCAAATTCTGATCTAAAGGTAACCAAAGTAACCGACTAGATTACCCCCTAATGCACGTGTAAAGACTAAAGTTGTTTTCAAAAGCAGTGTGGCACAATGTTCTAGAAATTTCGAGAGATCGTCCGATGAGTTTCCACGAGAATCACCTCATCTGACATACGAGGTCAGATGATCTCAACTAACCAATTAAAAGTCTTAACGCGCCGACACTTTCTACGCAGGCAGCGTTTTTTCGTGGTTTTCGTGTGTCTGCCGTTGACCTGTTAAGATGTCCTTTTAGCTCGCTACGTCTATTTTGTCAATTTTATGTGCGGTTCCGGCAGGTTCCGGAATAAATAACTGTGAAAATGTGACAGTTTAGAGAAATGTCTACGTGTAGTCCAAGTTAAAAAAGAATGTGAGCTGTCCAGCGGTTGTTCCAGGAAATATTTGATTGGAATGGCTCGTTTTCACTCTGTCCGGACACTTATTGTGTTTGCCTTACACGACGGCTCCACGACTGTCAGCAGTTCAACGATATTCGATTACCTATTGACCATCCTTTGCATCGCATCATTTCAAGTATATATATATATATATATATATATATATATATATATATATATATATATATATATATATATATATATATATAGATATTTAAAATTAAGATAATTAAATATATATATATATATATATATCCTTTGCATCGCATCATTTCAAGTATATATATATATATATATATATATATATATATATAGATATTTAAAATTAAGATAATTAAATATATATATATATATATATATATCCTTTGCATCGCATCATTTCAAGTATATATATATATATATATATATAGATATTTAAAATTAAGATAATTAAATATATATATATATATATATATATATATATATATATATATATATATATAGAGAGAGAGAGAGAGAGAGAGAGAGAGAGAGAGATTGGAACCTCGCTTAACGAGTATTTCGTATAGCGAGCAAAATAAATTGTAAAAAAATGGCTCGCTTAACGAGCAACATTTCGCATAACGAGTGACGTGGAAAGAAGTCCCCTCTTCACGTCACTCGGATCTTCACGTCACCAGGATCATCAACGGCCGAAAAATAAGTATTTAAAGGTAGTCATGGATGGTTCGAGAAGCAAATATCATGGGACTGGAGGATAACAATGATATTGCGGAGCTTGTGGAAGAGCACAGCCAAGAGCTGACCACCGAACAGCTAATAGAATTGCAGTGTCTTTCACAGCAAGCAGCTGTAGAGGAGAGTTTGTCAGTGGAGAAGGACGAAAAAACAGCAAAGAAACAATCTTCTGGGGCAATAATTGAAACGATGAAAGCATGGGAAAATGTTGCATAGTAAATTACAAAGCATTACCCTGATAAGACGGTGGCTATGCGCGCTATAAATTTATTCAATGACAATGCGGTGACACATTTTCAGCAAATTTTGGAGCGCCGAGAAAAACAAATGTCGCTAGATAGCTTTCTAGTAAAAAAATTAGATATGTGTCATAAATTCGTAAATAATAAACTACATATGGATGATTTTGCTCCTTAAGAATTTATGTATAAGTAATTTTTTTCAAATAATATACGTTACATCTAAAAAAATTTTGAGTATTTTTTGGCAAGGAACGCATTATCGTATTTTACATTAACTTATATGGGAAAAATTGTTTCGCTTAACGAGTGCTTCGCATTACGAATAAGACTCTAGATCGAATTATACTCGTTAAACGAGGTTCCACTGTACATATATATATATATATATATATATATATATATATATATATATATATATATATATATATATATATATAAAACTGATATAAAATTCTACACAAAAGAAATTAATGGACAAAACCGTAACTACTCAGATATAAGAAAATAGGATGGAAAAGCAAATCAGATATGGAAGTCTTGTAGTTGATGACCGGGAGGAGTTGTGACCTCCCTCTCCGGTTTAACTCAGTTTTATGCCGGGCAACACTCCCGGAGGTCAGGTACAAGACTAAAACCTTAAAATGATATTAAAGAACAAAATAGACTAATGAACAGAAATAAGAATTGAAAATCAAACCTATAACATCAAAAAAAGCAACACGACACAAAGAAACCAGCCTATCCCCCACCCGCATCACAGCCATTTGCGTTATTTAACATACACTCATTCAACCAAGTAGAGAAGCGCATAATGCGGTTACAGTCATTTAGGTTAAAAAATCCGGTTAAAATAGATTTTAAAAAATAAAATGGAAAACCTTGTTCACTTGCCACTAGCATGAATTTGTTAATTTTTATGTCCATTTCAGTTTGTTTTGAATGTAATCTATAACATCTTAATAAATAATTTATAATGACATTACGCTTGATGTTTTTGTGGACGTCACTATTCCAGGACATAATGCGTACGGTTTTAAATGAATAGTGATCGCGTTTATCATATAGCCTATAAATAATGTTTTGTTTTTCGTCAATTGACAGTGTTAAATCTAAGAAAGCTAGTCCCCCCGAGTTATCACGCTCAGTTTCCACAATTTCTAAACATTTTGGGTAAAAATCTATATTCAAAGCAGTTATATTATTATTAAAACAAATAAGAATGTCGTCCACGTATCTAAAAAACAATAGCTCATTCAGCAACATTACTCCACGCTCATAATGGTGTAAGTATATGTCTGCCAAAGCTGACGAACAGTCGATGTTGATGCCTGCGCCCCCTCCACTAAGCAATCCTTATGGCCAGAGATAATAAATGAGAGTTACTACCCTAATATTTATAGATTCAAATATAATAGATGTAAAGATAGGCGATGTAAATTATGCCCTAATGCTAACATTCGTCAAATTAGTGGTGATATAAATCTTAAAACTTTTTGCAAAGTCTACAATTGCATTTATAAGATCACTTGTAGTATATGCAATATGCCATATATAGGACAAACACAAAATACACTAAATCTGCGTATTAACCAACACCGTAGCAACGTTTATAGATCAAGTAATAATATTGAGGACAACACTTTGGAAATATCACATTTTAAAACACATGGAATAGATCAAATATGTGTTTCAATAATAGATATGGTACCAGATAAAAATACTCGGATATGGTGGGAAAGTCGTCACATAAGTTTTTACAACACTTTATATCCATATGGACTTAACACCATCTTTTATGATACTAATTATAACTGGAATTATTTAGAAAAGTCTTCTACCCTCAGTATACTAAGTAAAGTCTTTCGACAAATTGGTAATACTGATACACAACAAAAACGTAAACAATGAGGCGGTAGAAAAAGTAAAATTTATTATCAACACTTTTTAATCACAATTTAGTAATATATGCAGTGAAATTGATAAAAACCTAACTATCCAATTAAATGGATAAAAAACTTCATTTTTGGTGTTAAAAAGATCTGGTTACCGGAATTTTGGAGTTTCTGTAAGGGTAAAGCTATAAAGCAACTTATAAAGATTAACACCCAATTTATTCCTATCATTATAGACCTCTTGAAGTATAGAAGTAGATGTTGTAAAATTGTATTATCTGATGATTTGAATGTAATTGAAAATAAGTTATTTTGCGTCACTGAATACGCTAATAAACGGTTTGATAATATACCATTTGCTAAAATTATTGATAAAAACATGATTTTCTTTCCAATTAAAAATGTTAAGATATACAATAGTTTTCGATATTGCAGACCTACAGGACGTTTAATATTCAACTATAATAAAATATCCAATAATTTAAATACTGAAATTCCATGTAAATGTAGTTGTGAGGATAATATGATAGGTTTTAATACACACTACGGTCACATTATCACGGGTAATGTCAATATTTCTGATTGTCCAGATCTGATAAACGTCATGAAAAAGGGTACGGGCTTTCGAGTTGGTTATTTGCACAATGTCATACCTAAATTTAGAAATAATTTGGAGGATTTTATATATCGAACGGCAATTAAATTTAACATGCCGGATGTTGCTTTTGCAGAATGGAAATACCATTATTTGAGGGACTTTACAGACGCATATAGTGCTATTGAGTGTAGGAATGAATATGGCCATATAAAAAGCTTGAGATATGCTATTGGTAAGTTACAGAGTGAATTTGAAATAACATACGTTGATAAAGTAGCATCCAACTATGCTTTTATCTGCAAATATTTTTATTGCGAGTATTTACTATGTCAATATAAAAATGATAAGATCTACCTCAAACTCGATATTCCATGACGTGCTATAGAAAACCGAATAAAGGCCTTGTATCGTAAAGTAGGCTTACAAATAAATCATAAATTTAAATTTCCATATCTGGTTTTAATTCCAAAATTTCATAAATCATCTTTAAAATTTCGTTCTGTTACAATAGGTTGTAATACGTACTTAAAAATGGCTAATGATAAATTATTAAAAATTCTTAATGCAGTTATTTTGAAGCTTATTGCAGAAGGTGCATATTTCATCAAAAACAGTTATTCTGTAGTCCTACAATTGAAGGGTATGGGAGATGTAACTGACTTAAAGAGTTATGACTTTACCGATCTTTTTAATTCAATTAATCTAAACGATCTTTACGATATTATTGTTGGCCTTTACGAGCCTTACGATTTAAATGAATTTATTTCTATAGGTAAATATCGAGCTCTTATAAATTTAGTGCTGCGAGAGACAGTTTTATTTAATGGTGCTAACTTTTACAAACAAATTCATGGAGTTCCAATGGGATGAGGCTGTTCGTCAGCTTTGTCAGACATATACTTACACCATTATGAGCGTGGAGTAATGTTGCTGAATGAGCTATTGTTTTTTAGATACGTGGACGACATTCTTATTTGTTTTAATAATAATATAACTGCTTTGAATATAGATTTTTACCCAAAATGTTTAGAAATTGTGGAAACTGAGCGTGATAACTCGGGGGGACTAGCTTTCTTAGATTTAACACTGTCAATTGACGAAAAACAAAACATTATTTATAGGCTATATGATAAACGCGATCACTATTCATTTAAAACCGTACGCATTATGTCCTGGAATAGTGACGTCCACAAAAACATCAAGCGTAATGTCATTATAAATTATTTATTAAGATGTTATAGATTACATTCAAAACAAACTGAAATGGACATAAAAATTAACAAATTCATGCTAGTGGCAAGTGAACAAGGTTTTCCATTTTATTTTTTAAAATCTATTTTAACCGGATTTTTTAACCTAAATGACTGTAACCGCATTATGCGCTTCTCTACTTGGTTGAATGAGTGTATGTTAAATAACGCAAATGGCTGTGATGCGGGTGGGGGATAGGCTGGTTTCTTTGTGTCGTGTTGCTTTTTTTGATGTTATAGGTTTGATTTTCAATTCTTATTTCTGTTCATTAGTCTATTTTGTTCTTTAATATCATTTTAAGGTTTTAGTCTTGTACCTGACCTCCGGGAGTGTTGCCCGGCATAAAACTGAGTTAAACCGGAGAGGGAGGTCACAACTCCTCCCGGTCATCAACTACAAGACTTCCATATCTGATTTGCTTTTCCATCCTATTTTCTTATATCTGAGTAGTTACGGTTTTGTTCATTAATTTCTTTTGTGTAGAATTTTATATCAGTTGTATAGTAACTGGTTTGGTGACAGCAAGGCGCAACAAATCATGATTACTGTTTTTAGTTTTTAGCTATTAAGGTGATTATTTATTAGTCACTTTATATTTGACACTTATATATATATATATATATATATATATATATATATACAGAGGCTGTTCACACATTTTTTAGACGATGTATATTGTATTCACAAAACTAAATTACATAAAATTCTTGTGCTTTAAATGTTCTATTTGACATCCCTTATTCTGAACTATCTTTCGACACCGCAATTTCCAGTATAATAATGCCTTTTGAAGTGTCAGAAGAGGTATTCTATCCCATTCCCCCTGAACAGCTTTCCAGAGTCCTGTAAGGGTTTTGGGATGACGTTTGGATAATGCAGATTTTAAAAGTCCGAAAGCACAAAAATCCATAGGTAATACATCGGGGGATTTAGTAGGGATATCAGTGAAGGGTATGGCCTTGATACCAGTTTTTTGGTCCATTTCTTTTAGGAAATTTACAGTGGATTTTGATGTGTGACTGCTAGCTTTGTCCTGATGGAGTCTCACAGATTGATGGCACTGTGGGTAAAGCGATGGTATTTCATTCAGAAAAATTGGGGATAAAATATATTCCTGATAGTATTTGGAGTAAATCTTGACATTTTTTTTCCACTCTCTTTATTTTTAACTTGCCATTATAAGAAAAACCAGCAACAATCATGTTTCCCTTAGAAAAACTTTCTTTCGATTCTTTGAACCACGTACTTAAATTTTTTCTCCCCTTTTATGATAATAAATGTCTCTTTTTTTTTGCAGTCATTTAAATACACCCATGATTCATCTATTGTGACAATTGTTTTCCATTTTTCTTTGGATAAGTGTTTCTCATATAGAATTCTGCAGCGTGTCCTGCGTTCAGCGATATGATTTGGAAGAAGACGATGCACATTGCGTTTTTTCTCTTTCTTAAGATTTAAATCAACGTTTATCATTTTGTTTACAGTGGACACCGAGCATTTTAATGATTTTGAAACTGTCCTTTGACTAGGCGGATTTTCTTTTAACATTAAACAACGTACCTTTGCAATAGTCGAAGATGTCTGTTTTTCGCTTGGATACTTGTTTGGAATTTTTGTCCCACTTGAGGCTCCAATTTGACGTTTTTTTTCCTTTCTTGTTGACGATATTACCTATCGACGATTTAGATATCACAAAACCATGACTCTCACATCGTTTTTGGATAACGGAGTATGCATATTTCTCTCCGGAAAGAGCATAAATGTAGCCTTCGAACCACTGCTTTATTAAAAACGCCATTTTGAATAAAAACAAAACTTTCAAGCCGCAGTCGCTAATTTTGACTTTTAAAAACATAGTACAATTGCAATTATTTCTTTTGCAGCAAACGATTTTTTATTACCGCTTACCAAAATCGTCTAAAAAATGTGCGAACAGCCTCTGTATATATATATATATATATATATATATATATATATATATATATATATATATATATATATATATATATATATATATATATATATATATATATATATAATTTTATTTATATATATATATATATATATATAATTTTATATATATATATATTTATGTAATGAAATAAGATCAGATTACAGAAATATTAGAAAAAGAAATTTATTTCCGAGTGGCTAAACAGACATCTTATCTAATGGAAAGCCAACACCCGAGTGATTCCCGGGGTTTACGTATAGAGGTATCTGCGGTTGAAGAATTTGCTGACCAAAGATGTTTCTTGCAAGCTGCATCAGTTGTGCAGGACGATTGCCTTATTTGGGCATAGAAAAGTGTGGCTTGCCCAGGGATTGCTGACGCTATGAAAATATTCCTGGGTTCTTGATAACAGAATTTGGTAATGCCATCTTAAGCATGGGAAGGAAAGAAAATTTACAGGGATCAACTTAAATTTTATATCTTTCATATCCCCCCATTTTAAAAACGCTGTCTACCCGGGTGGAGGCTCTCATACATAAGATAAAAAAATAAACTACAAAATATTACAATTATACAGAATATAACAGAAGATTACAAAAATATCTGGCAAAGTCCACAATGGTTCCTCCAGATAGCAGGTCCATGCGATTTCCCTACTATCCTTCATCTTATTTGCTTCGTATGCACTTAACCATAATTATAGTATAAGTTCAAAATATAAGACTGGTATTCAAAATATAAGACGATAACATAAATTCTATGATTACATGACATATTATCTTGATATATTTGATATGAATAAAAACACAATATAAATATTTACACTACCTGGAAACTATCTCTTAACACTGTCCACATATTGTATTATTAGTTCTCACCTGCTATTTTATTAATACTGACATTGTTTATATCACAATCAAAATTTACTCTATGATATTATTTAACTTCCTTGGGTACTTTTATATTCATTACAATTCTCTATTCGTGCAAAATTACAATATTATAAATTTTTACATTCATTTCATATCAATATCTCTTCTTTTTCTTCAAAGTACTGTTACATTAATAAAACAACTTCATTACATCAAAATTCATTTCAATAGCAATACACATTTTATACCTTAAAATATACCTTACTTCTGACAAACAAATCACATTTCTCTCAAACAACCGTGTATCCTCACGTTTGCTGAGGAATGCTGACTCTGAAGTTGGAAAGGAGGTTAAAACAGATTCCTCCCACCACTTAAAAAAATTTTTGTGGATGATCAAATGTAGGTAGATGGATTCAGTTTCTCAACCGTAGTTGCTCTCAAAGAAAAACCCCAAGATCCAAAAATAAAAATTTTGCCGAATGAAAAAAAAATGTTTTCGAGTTGTGTGGCCATCACAACCCGACAATTTTATTTAAAAAATTAGAAAAATAAAAACAAAACAAGAACAACTCAAATGAGGAAAAGAATGTATCATGACATTAAATTAAATATTATAAAATTCAAAATTCACCTTAATAATTACAAAATTCAAAATAAACTTCACATGATCAGTCTATACCATTTTTAGTTGTCCTTAAAAAGTAGTTGTAGATTCGGAGACTCACAATATTGGCAGTCCATTGATGGGAGTCCATCAGTATCCTCTGGTTTCTGTTCGCTTGGGTTTTTAATATCATTTAACTGAAAATTCTCTCTAGGACGGAAAAATCGAAGGCGAGTAGAATGTACAATCTCAGTGGGAGTTTTATAAAGAGCATTGGGTTTATCAATTTCAAAAAGAACATCTGAACATTTTTTTAGAATAGTATAAGGGCCTGAATACGGTGGGGCAAGTTTTCGGGTATTTGGATATTGAAATTCTTCATATAAAACTAAATCTCCGACTTTAAATATAACTTGTTGAAATCTTCTTTCATATCTTATTTTATTCGACTGATAATATTGTCTATTTCCTTCTTGTGCAATTTTTCTAGCTTCTTCTATAGGTGGGTATATCTCATTATCTTGGAAAGAAATTTTATAAGGCAATTCGCCATACATTAAATAAATTGGGGGAAATCCAGTTACCGAATGAGGGGTATTATTATATTCTTGGGTGACAGAGTCTAAGATTTTTGTCCATGGCACATTACTAGGGCTATTACTAACTTTACATTTTAATCTAGTTACTATGGTTTGGTTAACTCTCTCGACCTTTCCGTTCGTCTGCGGTCTATGAGCAGATGTCAAGAGCTGTGTAACATTATTATGTCTGAGAAAATGTTTAAACTTTGATGAGGTAAAGGCGGAATTCCTATCACTTAAAATTTTCTCGGGTACATGATTTTGAAAAATAGAATTCAAACAATTTATATAGGTTTCCGTGGTGGCACTTTTAGAGGGAAATGTCCAGATGTACCTAGTGGCATGATCAACTACAATGTGTAAATATTTCTTAGTAGAATTATAATAACTTAAACCACCTACAGTATCAATTGATAATAGTTCAAAAGGTTTTTCACACAGAGGAAGAGATTGCATAAAACCATATTTTTTCTGATGAGACTTCTTGTTTACTTGACAAGTTTCACAATGTTTAACATAATTTCCAACATCATTAATTATCTTAGTCCAATAATATTGAGGTGAAATAATTCTTAACATTGAAGCTATTCCTGGATGACCAAATTTTTCATGTACTTTCTCTATTAATTTAATTCTTAACGCTTTTGGTACTACAATTTTGATTAAACCTTGTCTTTTCACTACTACAATATTATCCTTATTAAAACATCTGGGTGCTGTTATATTTTCTAACATTTGAAAATGGATGATTTCCTTTATATCTAACAAGGGTTCTGGAGGGGTTGTAGTTATATTAAAAGCAATTGGGTTTCTTGTTAACATGTCAGCTTCAATATTAGTTGTACCTTTCTTATATTTTATGTCAAAATCATACATAGAAATTTTTAGAGACCATCTGAAAAGTCTACCTGTAGGATTTTTAAAAGTTTTAAGCCAAACTAAGCTGTGATGATCTGTATGTATAGTGAAATGTGACCCATGAAGGTACAATGGAATTTATCAAGACTATCAATTATGGACAAACATTCTAATTCCGTTATAGTATAATTAATTTCATATGGTCTAAGTCGTCGGGAGTGATATGCAATTGGATGTTGAGTTCCATCAGGATGTTCTTGTTTTACTATGGAGGCTATGGCTTCTTTTGACGGATCAACATAGACATGGCAAGGATAATTTGAATTATAAAGGGCCAAAATGGGTTTTGAGATTAAACTATCTTTAAGTTTTTGAAAAGCTTGTTGACATTCAGGCGACCATGCCCATTTCTGGTCTTTCTTTAAAAGGTTATTTAAGGGAATTCTAATTTTAGCGTAATCAGGAATAAATTTATGATATACGTTAATGGTGCCTAGAAATCTTTGTAAATCTTTAACGTTCCTTGGGGGCCAATAATTTTTTTATTGTTTCTACATTAGTATTATTTGGGCTGTATGATCCATGCTTAACTTCATAACCAAGAAAATCAATAGTATCTTTAGCAAAATGACATTTCGATTTTTTAAGTTTAATATTTTCCTTTTCACAAATTTCAAAAATGGTCTTTAAGTGCTGAATATGTTGTTCTAATGACTCTGAGAAAATAATTATATCGTCAAAATAATTTAGAGCAAAGTTAACTTGATATTTATGAAGTATACGCCTAATTGTTCTTTGGAATATTGAGGGAGCATTCTTAAATCCAAACGGCAGTCTGGTAAATTGGTACAAGCCATAGTTAGAAGTGAAAGCAAGCTTTTCAGCTTCCTCATCCTCTAATTTCAGGTGCCAATACCCACTACATAGATCTAACGTAGAAAATACCTTAGCATTGGTCAATTTGTCTAGAACACTGTCTATTCTGGGAATGGGTTCACAATCGGTTTTTGTAATTTGGTTAATTTTCCTATAGTCAATACATAGTCGAGTCCTAGCATTATCTTCTTTCTTAAACGTGAGAGTAATAGGTGAACTATATTGGCTATAACTAGGTTTAATAATTTTAGCTTTTAACAAGGCATCTAATTGTTTCTTTATCTCTGCGTCATCTCTAGGCGACGTTCTGTATGGTCTTTGACTTATAGGAAGTTCTGAGGTTAAGACTACTTTTGGCGATTCTAATTTAATTTCTCCCACATCAAACTTATTCTTAGCAAAAACATGATCAAATTTTTGAATTAAATTGTCAATATCACACTTATCATTATTACAAGAAATCACATTACATAAATCATTATTATTACTTAAAAATGCAGATACTTTTTCATTATTTCCATGACCACTTTTCTTATTAGGATTATTATTATGACAGCTGGTACAATTAAAATGCTTAAGTAATTTATTATCCTGAAAAAATTCTCTAGTTTTAAAATTAATAGTGACATTAAAGAGTCCAATAGCATGACCAGATAATATAACATATGGTAATTGTACATTAGGTAAGTAATAAAATTTTAATGTTTCAATTTTTTCACCCAATTTTAACGGAAGCATTATATACTGACTTACCTGGACGTTTCGTCCCACAGCTGTAATGTTAATGTTGCAATTTTTGAAATTTAGTTGGTGATTTTTATTTAATGTGGATCCTGGTAAAATATTTAGAGTTGAGCCTGAATCGAATAAAATCTGGACTTTCTGTCCACACAACAGGCTCTCTACTACTGGCACTCAGTCACTGTCGTTGGTTCTCACATTAAAGTTTTTATTATGATTCTGCATTGTCATTCTTGCCTGAAAGGAAGGTGCACTGGTGTTGAACCCTGGTCTGGGACGTTGCTGGAAACGGGGCGGATAAAAATTATTCCTCGGTCTCCACTCCTGGTGTTGAAGATCAAAATTTGGCCGAAACTGTCGGTAATTTCCTGGTTGTTGTTGGAAGCGTGGACTCCAGGCTGGAGGTCTATGGAAAACTGGTAGCTTGGGGGTATAAAAAGTCCTTTCCTCTGAATTTTGCTTATCCAATAGTTTTAACATGTTTTTTAGTTCATCACAATTTTTTGTCGAACGAAGTTGGAGATCTACTTCTGGGCGTGCGTTTATTCCTTTTATGATGTAAAATTTTTGCTCTTCAGAGGTCATCGCTGCTTTCGAAGCTATTTGCTGGATAGTGTAGTAATACGCTTCGTAAGTTTCTTCCCTTCCTTTTTTCCGTCTTAACAATTGCTGATGTATTTCGGCCTTACTTATCTCCGTCTTAAATTCTTTAAGCAGTTCTGTTTTTAATTCTTCGAAGTTTTTAAACAGGGGTTTGGATTGAAGAAATAGTTCCACATTTCCGGTACACAGCTTGCGAAAGAATATAATTTTTTGTATAGGATTTAATGTCAACAGTTCACAAACCTGCTCATATTCTGCGATGTAATTTTCGATTGGCACTTCATTTGAATAGGGCTTAATAAACACATTTACATCGGAAAAGCGGACGTGAGATGGCTCGTTATTTTCACCGGTTAAGTCCACGGTTTGATTCAAATTCGGATTTTCCCCTTTCTGCATTGCTTCTTCAAAACTAGGTCACCGAACAGCGTAAATCCACCAAGGTCAGTTAATCCACTTCTGCTCGCTGCTATTTTCCACGCACGAAAGGGCGAATGAAGTTTTACGACGGGTGCTGGTAAAATTAATTAAAACTCCGTTTACATATTGAAATTAAAATTTTAAAACTGGTATCCTCACTGCAGAACATCCTGCCGGCTATAATTTCTGTAATGAAATAAGATCAGATTACAGAAATATTAGAAAAAGAAATTTATTTCCGAGTGGCTAAACAGACATCTTATCTAATGGAAAGCCAACACCCGAGTGATTCCCGGGGTTTGCGTATAGAGGTATCTGCGGTTGAAGAATTTGCTGACCAAAGATGTTTCTTGCAAGCTGCATCAGTTGTGCAGGACGATTGCCTTATTTGGGCATAGAAAAGTGTGGCTTGCCCAGGGATTGCTGACGATATGAAAATATTCCTCGGTTCTTGAAAACAGAATTTGGTAATGCCATCTTAAGCAGGGGAAGGAAAGAAAATTTACAGGGGTCAACTTAAATTTTATATCTTTCATATATATATATATATATATATATATATATATATATATATATATATATATATATATATATATATATATATATATATATATATATATATATATATATATATAAAGAGAGAGAGAGATATGCAGTGAAATTTCTCTAGCCGGCCACCCCTCTAAACGGCCCTATTTTGTTCAGAATGGATTAAAGCCTCTATAGGCCCACGTTATGAAAGAGACCTCTTTCGACAACCACTCGTCAAAACGACCACTTTTTGGCGGAACCGTTACTAGCCGCCATATAGAAGTTTCGGTGTATATAAAGAAGTGCATTCCCTGAATTATTTATGAAAAACTATACATTTCCAAATGAACAACTTTTGATTCCAAAAATACCATTTACCCTCCCGGAAGAAATACATTTCTTATAAACCTTTCAAAATACGTTTCCTATGAATAACATTTGCATGCGTCCCCAAATGAAGAAATTTTAATTCAAAATATGCAAGAATTCTTGAACTTTCCGCATAAAGGAAATGTATTTTAATCTCGTTTAAGTTAAAATTTTTAAGAAATAAATTTTCTTTCTCTATTGTATTATCCTTCTATTTTTTTTATTTATTTTTTTACTTTCCGTTTTGAATCGTCGCGCAAACAAATATGTTTAAAGTGATTGGTTTCTTTGCTACAAATCTCTCTCTTATTGTATTTTGGTTTTGTTTTTCAAGATTTTCTGAAAAAAATTCAGTTGACATTGTTTGTGAGGATTCCTTTTGATGTTCTGCTTTCATAAAAAATATAGCAACTCGTATCCGCAGAAAAAATACATTCTAGAACAGAGACGAAATTTGTTTGCATGATTCTGGTAACACTATTGAACTACTTCTATTCCAAGACTAGCTGAATATCCGTGCTTCGCTAAGGAAGTACATTCAAATTAAATAAGACAGTCAATGTATGCATTGAATGTCAATATATATATATATATATATATATATATATCGTAACGGATATTTTTATAGACAAAATAATGTAGAAGAAAATATTCGAATTAAATCTAATAGAACATACTAAAGAATATAGTTCAGTTAATATAGTACAGTTTGAGGAACATTTCTTTTATTGTATTTTAATTTTTTTTTGATAATGTCCAATCATCTATACATTAGAAATAAAAATATATATATTTTTTGTCAATTTATTTCTTTGTTATGTACGTGACGCAAAATTAGTTTAAATTATCACAAAAAGAAAAGCAACCACGTGATCAGCATTTAATAAATTAAATTCTAAAAGTTAATCTTTAAAAATTCACCGAAAATCAGAAAAGGGAGGTAAAGATTCGAAAAAGATTTCATTTTAAAGGAATTTTTATGATCTTTCTCGTAATACAGTTGGTTCTCTGTTTAACGACGCTCTACTTAACGACGATCTCTATTTAAAGACGATATTTACCGGTCCCGGTCCCTCCGACGTAAAAAAATTCTATTTTAAGACGATTTTGTTTCTATTTAACGACGATTTTTTCTTACTTGATAAACTTTTTCTTCAACATTTTATCTACTGGAGGGTTACTTTCTGTGGGGGAGTTTGGTTTCAAAAACAGACCCGGAATTTCCTTTATGTTTGTTGCAATCATAGACTTGTTGCAGTGGAAAAAACGGAGGGAGGGGGGGGGGGATTACTGTTTCTCGGAAGATCGAACATTCTTCCCTGGTGGATCGAATTTCTTAGTGCGGGTGTGGAATCACTCTATTGTACCTACCATGTTGTCATGTGATTTACGAACTGTCCAAAAGCACCCCTCTCTTACTCCTTCTGGGAAGCACGTGTTCATGTTTAGAGAATTCATGGTTGGGTGTAGGAGCTCATTCCAGTACAAATACGAGGTGAGCAGAGCAAAATGGCATCAAAGCGAAAGCATCTTACGCTACACGAAAAAGCGAAAATTATTGAAAAGTGGGAAAAAAGTGTTGGAATAACAAAAGTCCAATTCGCAAGACAATTTCAGCTACCCGAGTCTACTCTCAAAGGCATTTTAGCAAGCAAAGAGAAAATTCTTGAAGCAGCACAAAAATTTGGTTTGAGATCCAAATCCAAACGGCAGAAAATTCAATGTGGCCTATCAGAAGAGTTTGAGAAGGCAGTCCTGCAATGGTTTCATCAAGCAAGAGCATCTAACATTCCAATTTCCGGAGTGATATTTAAAGAAAATGCTATTATTCTGGCAGAAAAGTTTGGATGAAAAAATAGTGGATGAATGGAAAATAGTGCTGAAGGGGAAATTAGATGGATATGATGAGAAGAATATATTCAATGCAGATGAGACGGGCCTATTCTACAATATGGTGCCTAATAAAACCTTAACGTATATGGGCGAAAATTTTTTTGGTGGAAAACACAGTAAGGAACGATTGACTGTTTTACTGTGCACTAATTCGGATGGATCTGAGAAATTTCCACCACTAGTTATGGGCAAATCAAAGCAACCAAGGTGTTTTAAGAATATCACCAGGAAACCTTGTGAGTACCGCAATAACAATAAAGCGTGGATGACATCACAAATTTTATTGACTGGATTAGAAAATTTGATGCAAAAATGCATCGAGAAAAGTGAAAAGTTTTACTTTTAATCGACCGATGCACTGCACATACTCCAAATATCCCTGGACTTACAAATTTGACTATCCATTTCTTACCAGCTAATTGCACTAGCAAGTTGTAGCCATTAGACCTGGGTATCATTCGCAGTGTGAAAGCATAGTACAGAAAGTCTTTAATTAGGAAATTAATAAACAATTCGGCTGACAGTATAAAAATTAGAAAATTTACAATCTTGGAAGCAATGCACATGATAACATCAGCATGGAAGGAAGTTTCTTCATCCACAATAAAAAACTGCTTTCGCGTTGCTGGAATTCACAAATAGCTTGTAGTGGAACTGCAAAGTACGGATGTAGAAATCAACGAAGATGATATTACCCCTGAAGAATGGAGAAGTCTTGTTGAAGATGAGGATGTTTCAATTCAAGATTTCTACAATTGTGATAAATATGTTTTAACAACAGATTTCAGAAATGTAGAACAAATTTATTAAGATATTGTAAACGAAAACACAGTGTCAGACGAAGCAAGTGAAGTTGAAAACACGGAAAACGAGACACTGCCACCGTCTTACACAAATGCAATTTCTGCTCTAGATGTTCTCCGACGCTATATTACATCGAAAATGGAAGGTGACTCATTTAACATTTTAGAAAATCTGGAAAAGAGAATAACGAAAACAAGGCGAATGAAGCAATCAACACTTTTTGAATTTTTTAAAACGTAATTTATTGTATTGTTTGTACTCTTTTTTTTTTCAATGTAATTTAAAATAACTTTTTGTGAATAAAATAATGATGATAATAAAAATAACATTTTTAAACACGCCAATATATTAAGAAATATATTGACAGTCCTAAACCTGTAAAGTGTGAAGGGAAATGTTATTTTTTCACAAATTCTGTTTAAGGACGATCTCTACTTAAGGACGATTTTTCACGGTCCCTTGAAAGTCGTTAAACAGAGAACCAACTGTATAAATTTTATAACCCCCAGATTATTATTTTAAACGCAAACTTAAAAGGATGTTACAAAAAAAGCTTAAAAATTCAATTTTAAACAATCTAAGAAGAATTTTTCAAAAATCTTTCTTGGTGCACCCCTACACTATATAAGAAGAATCGCCATGCAAAATTTCAACCCTTTAGGTCCAGCGGTTTGGTCTATGCGTTACGTCAGTCAGGCAGTCAATCAGTTACGGAACTGTTTTATATGTATAAAATACATTCAAAAAAGGTTAAAGAGATACAGTCATAAGGTTAAAAAAGATACAGTCGGAGAACAGAAAAGCATTCATGTCTTTAAAATCGTTTGCCTTGCACTCCAGTCCTACTCATATTAGAAGGGATAATGAAGCGTTTTGACTCTGAAACCCCACGTGTCACTAAAATTTTACTAAAATAACTTATATCAGTGTATTTAACTTGGCGAGAGAATATCTTTATCGAGGTGCGCCTTGGAAAAATACGCTTTCGGCTGATAGATTGTGCTGCAGATATATATAAATCTTAACTTCCAAGCCTAAAATTATTCTTTCCTTATAAACGTAATATAGCCATAGGGTGGCTAGGGCCACGAGCTTCTATGGAGTGGGTTCGGGTTCGAATCCCGACTACAGTTTGGGGGTTCTTATTCTGTTCCTTCATAAGGAGTGATATTGGTTCACCTATAAATTGTTCCGATAGTACAGATATCAACAAATTTTCTCTGAATAGACGAATGTCCAAAAGGTAGGTGCCTGCAGCATTAGAAGAGTATATATATATATATATATATATATATATATATATATATATATATATATATATATATATATAGTAAAACCTCGTTGATCCGGATCAGATTTGTAGACATTTTTATTTAATATTCACATTAGATAATAATTTTTAACTGTGATAGCAAGAACGTTACTACAAGTACGCCAAATATTAGCTCTTTAATTTGATTCAATGTACAGTTCCTGCACAGATTGTACAACCAATTATGGTAATAAAAATCTTTTTGCCCAGTTTAAGAAAGCTTTACGAGATTTATCAATTCTTTGTTAATAAATTATGTGAAAAGTTATTTTTATATTTTTAATGTCTTATAAACAATACTATGTAATTTTGTTACAAAACATACTGCCACACGACGGACACTGGTACTAGCCTGTTCGTTGGAAGCTTTGTTCTCTTCCACCTGAAGCGCAACCTTCTCTATACAGCTTCTGCGGAAACAGGTTTTCTTCCTCTTCCAGAACAAATGTTAAAAGAACCAGATTCTTCAAATTTGACCACCATTAATCGAAGATCTTTAATAGTCAATAGACATTTTCGTATCCCCTTCAAACTCCGAAATTTTCGTAGAGCAGCTAGTGCTGAATTATCGGTTTGGAAAAACAATTTTACTTCCAAAGCTCGATCTGGTAATCGTAACGACGACATTCTGATCAGCAATAGCAAGTACGCTGAAAACAAAATCTCCATGAAAGTTTCTAGGTTTTATAACAGCTTCTGCTCTACGCCGACAAAACTTAATTTGCATATTTGTTTCTTCTTCGTTCCTTCAAATCTTTTGTCCGAAAATTAGTTATTGAATAAGTTTCCGATCGACTTTGCAATCACTTTAAAGATTGTAAAATTTAATGAGTATGAGTTATTGTGTTAAGGTGACCTATGGATAAAAAGATGGTGAAATCTTAAGTAAAGAACCAGTCGTAAATGTGTAATTCATCAAAAAACGCCCTCTTTTGCTGAAAGTTTGAACAATTTTTTTTTATTCGCTCAAACAAATTCCCATCCCTTCAATATGTCCTACACAAAATCTCATAGCTTTTTGAACAACAGTTTTGACTGTAGGCAACTTTAAAGTAGGGATGTTTAATTATGGACACCCTGTATGTATATATATATATATATATATATATATATATATATATATATATATATATATATATATATACATATATACATATATATATATATATATATATATATATATATATATATATATATATATATCTTATATATATATTTCTTCTGTCCGTGTGTATGTAACTGAACTCCTCCTAAACGACTGGACTGATTTTTATGAAATTTTGTGTGTGCGATTAAGTTGAATCGAGAATGGTTTAGATTCACAATTTGATCCGATAGAAAATGTTTTTATATTTTTAATTAATTAATAAAAAACCAACAATTTATAAGGGGGTGCGTCCGGTAAATGGAAGCTGTTACAGTTTGTGGAATCGGCCCTCTGGATAATGCCGTCCACGTTAGGTTTAGTTAACAAACAGCGAGCGAAAAGATAAAAAGTAATAAAATCAAAAAGTTTCAAGTCATATATTAAACCAGAATAATAAATGAAAATAATAATCTTTCAAGTCAGATTTTATACTCTAAAATACATCAGATCCAGCGGCATATTCATACTCTCGACACGCGAAGGAAAATTCGAATCAACCACGCTAAGTGACACGAGATCTTTTTTAATCGCTACTGCAATCCCCCTCGCATATATATTTGTGTCTATTGAAGAGCTAAAGACTAAGCTTCTATCCTGCTAACTTATTTCTGAATAAAAACTCCTCTGACATGTATAATCACCAGCCCACAACTTTCGAATGACGAATAAATTTCACTTTACTCAGTATACTACCGTGTCATCGTGGCGTATTCGGAAGGTCGCGCAATTCCCATGCTATCGACCCGGGTTCGAATGCAGAGTCGTGTAAATTTTGCTAGACCTGTTATTTCAGCAATTATTTAAGGCTTTTTGGATTTAAATGGTTTGCAGCCCTCAATCAAACACTTCATTCTTTTAGAGGGACGCTGGAGTCATATCATGGTTCTATTGGAAATTTCTGCTAAACCTGTAATTTCAGCTACTTAATTTTGCCCCAATGATGAAAGGCTAAATCTCGCTTAATTCTGAGGAGTTTATTATAAATTTATATATTTTGATATTGGGTTTTCCTTTTATTCATGTGTATAAGATTTCACGTGGTTTTTTTTTCTATGTTATTTGTACAGTGTTTAGTTTTAAATTAATTTTGGTTAACAAACATTAGAGAATTTGACATTTTTACTTTTTAGATTTTAGTACTACAATGATGAAAGGCTGAAATTCTGAGATGTGTATAACATTTCACATATATTTTTTGTATGTAATTTATACTGTGTTAATTTTTAAATTGATTTTGGTTAACAAACATTCTTAAAATCCCGAGCATTGCCGGGTACTTCAGCTAGAATTACAACGTTTGAACAGAACAACGTCTGTCGGGTCCGCTAGTATATATATATATATATATATATATATATATATATATATATATATATATATATATATATATATATATATATATATATATACAGTGATTTCCGCTTATAAGGATCACGTTTGTTATTACTGCTTTTGATTCTTATAAGCGGTTGATTCTTATAGCCGAAATTTAGGTTTTTGGACGGGCACACATACACCTATATATACATATATTAGATAATTTACCATAAAATGCTCTTTAATTTACATTAATTATCTTTTATTAAAACTAGGGGCTTTTCCCCTAGGCTCGCTACGCTCGCTCCTCTGTTATGGCTAATAGCGAGATACATAGGGGTGATTCTCGGGCAATGTAACAGCCATTTACTGTTGTCAGTCGCCCTTATGCGAAGGGGAATCACTGTTGAATCACTGTTTCAGCTTTAAAATTCAATTAAAAATCGAAATTTTAAGATAGAGACTTGAAATGAGGTTTATGTGAATGAGAAAGCTTTCATCTTCCAGATAATAAAATATTTTCTTTGTAAGATAAAAACTCGAGGAGCATCGATATTACATCCACATATGTGACGATATTTCTCGAAAAAGTGGGTTTAATATTTTGATGAAAATATTAGTCTGTTTTAAATTATTTTTAAACAAATGAGGTCTTGTTTGAAGAAGAAATGTCTGCTGTCTTAGATTGTAAAAAAATCATAATTCTACGATTAATTTTTGGCGAGTTATCGTAATCTAAACATGAAAAAGTCAATATTTTTCCACAAAACATAAAATAAAATTAAAACTTAAAGTCCGACGAAGATGAGACATGTCTTACTTTCTTCCCCGCATTTTTCTGCATCTATAGGTATCGGTCTCGACCCCATACCCCCAGCGGTTTCGGAGGAGATAGCGTGACAAGCTTTTGACAGCGGCTGCGGAGGCGGCACCAGTTACTTTTTTTTAGAATAGAGAGACTATTTTTTATAATTTTAAAAATGCAACTTAATTTTTAGACCTATAAGTAGATACACATGATTATAGTGAGAGAAGAAAAAATCCAATATTTTTTACAACATACCTGCTTAACGGTTTTAATATTTCAACAAAAGGAAGGGAGCAAGAAAAATGTTTCTATGGTAGTTTGACGTAATGAAGTTTTCAGGAGGCTGTTTATACCTATTTCAATACTAATAAGTCTCAGACGAAGATTCACCTTCTAGCTTACGTTTCACGGTTTGATAACGTGCTGAATCTACTAATGTCAGGTTTGCCTAAGTGATAGTGGACACTTCGCCGAAAATTTATGTGTTTCAAGGTCCAGGAAGCCGCAACCAGGATGTGGGAGGTGGGAAAAAGGGTGTCCCTATTTTTGTTTGTCAATGGAGAAAAGTGAAATCGGACCCGGACGGGTAAAGATGCCCCCGGGTCAAGCTAATAGGACAGTGCTGTGCTAAAGCGTTTAAGGGTAAATTATGTTATGTCTAGCAAAGAAAGGGATGAATTTTGTGACTATATTCCATCCCATCTTATCAATCTTCCTTTTAAAAAAAAGAGAAAGAACTTCGTGTCTTTGAGGGTTTAAGTGACTTTTTTGGAAAAATGAAAGGAAAGCGAAGAGTGTAAAGTGATTCTTAAAACCGGTGGATTGATTCTTTAAAGCGAAAATTTTAACATGGAAATAATACATTTGTTTTTGTTTTAGCGATATTGATTCTTATAAACGGTTGATTCTTATAACCACTGATCACTATAAGCGGTGGTTACTGTATATATATATATATATATCGCTCACTCCTTTCAACAACGTCCTATCTCAAAAAACAAGATTTTTCAGGAGAGTGATTTGAAAGTTTAAAAGTACATTGAAATGTATTGAAAATGAATTTTAATTCTGCTCTCTATCGGCTAAATATTGAGCGGTGAGATATGACGATCTTGCAGGGATATACTACTCTTTCAGGGCATTCTGAAAACAAGCATAACTAAAAATCGCCGATTTTTTATATATAACGTTGTTGAAAGGAGTGAGCGATATATCTATATCTATAAAGGAAGAAGTCCTGACTTATATATACATATATACATACACGTATCAACGCCCAGCAAAAACTATTGGAGATACAGATATCAAATTTTAGGAGCTTATTACTTTTGTGCTGAAGGCGTCATTTAAGAAGCGATTTTTCAAAATTCGCCCCCCAAGGGGGGGAGGGGGGCAAAACGTGTTTTTTGCACATTCCTTCATATCTCAAAGAAGGATATTGATATCCATAACATTCTTGCTTTAAAATGTAAGTAACATGAATACCTAAAAACCAATTTCAGGATTTTTCAAAATTAGGCCCCCAAGGGGGGGAGGGGGGAAAAACGTGTTTTTACGTGTTTTATCACATTTTCCTTCATATCTCGAAGAAGAACACAGATATCCATAAGATTCTTGCTTTAAAATGTAAGGAACATAAATACCTAAAAACCAATTTCAGGATTTTTCAAAATTCGCCCCCCAAGGGGGGGAGGGGGGCAAAACGTGTTTTTTACATATGCCTTTATATCTCAAAGAAGAAAATCGATATCCATAAGATTCTTGCTTTAAAATGTAAGAAACATGAATACCTAAAAACCAATTTCAGGATTTTTCAAAATTCGTCTCCCAAGGGGGAGAGGGGGGCTAAACGTGTTCTTACGTGTTTTATCTATATATATAAAGGAATCAACACCCAGCAAAAACTATTGGAGATACAGATATCAAATTTTAAGAGCTCATTACTTTTGGGCTGAAGGCGTCATTTAAGAAGCGATTTTTCAAAAATCGCCCCCCAAGGGGGGGAGGGGGGCAAAACGTGTTTTTTACATATTCTTTCGTATCTCAAAGACGGAAATTGATGTCCATAAGATTCTTACTTTAAAATGTAAGGAACACGAATACCTTAAATCCAATTTCAGGATTTTTTAAAATTTGGCCCCAGGGGACGGGGAGGGGGTCTTAACGTGTTTTTCACGTATTCCTTCATATCTCAAAGAAAGAAACAGATATCCATAAGATTCTTGCTTTAAAATGTAAGGAACACGAATACATTAAAACCAATTTCAGGATTTTCAAAATTCGGTCCCCCCATGGGGGGGAGGGGGCAAAACGTATTTTTTACATATTACCTCATATCTCAAAGAAAGAAACAGATATCCATAAGATTCTTGCTTTAAAATCTAAGGAATATGAATACCTAAAAACCAATTTAAGGATTTTTCAAAATTTGGCCCCCACGGGGTTAGGGGGGCTAAACGTGTTTTTACGTGTTTTTTACATATTCCGTCATATCTCAAAGAAGGAAACTGATATCCATAAGATTCTTGATTTAAAATGTAAGAAACACGATTAAATGTAACAAACACGATCAATGTCACGATTTTTCGACATTCGCTTTAGATTTTGAAAAAATTGCTAGAAACAATCGAATAATTTATATTTCCTATATATCACCATTTTGAACACCAAATTGGTGGTAGGAGAAAAGAGAGAGATCAATCTTAATTAAATGAAGTGTGGAAAAGTGTGTGTGTGTGTGTGAATTGTATATATTTCGGTTGTTAGTACGTATACATCTAGAGCTCAGGTTAACTCCGTTCATTTTTACGGGGAAGCCCTCAACGGGTTTACGGGGAAGCCCTCAAACTCCTCGAAGGGCCGGGATCCAGTGGGTTATCAAAATTGAAAGAAACATTTTAATGCTGACATTAGAATGGGGAGGGGGGGGGGCTATTATAATATGCTGATGGGATGATGACCAGTGGAGAGGGGTATAGATTGCCATAAAATACAAATATACATATCATACAAGTAAGCTTTATTAAGGGTTCACCCGTGCAACGCCGGGTATATAAAGCTAGTTGATTATAAATATGGATATGTATTAATATAATTAATTGCAGTAGCTAAAGTTGAAACGAAAACTTCATTTTTCCCGAGAATTCAATGAAATTCTCTACGAAAAATGATCATACGTTTATGCATATAATCATAGTTTGTATATACGAAACCACATGATCATATGTTGATGTTGATGATACTCTATTTCTCTTGCTGCGCTTCCCTCCGCACTTGAAATTTACAACTGAGAAAGCAGAAATAAGTAAACGCTTGCATCTGCAAGCAAAAGAATTTCCCAGAAGCGCTCTTTTCAACCGTAAAAATTCGGCGAAATGAGAACGCGCTTTTATATTTTTCCAGATGCATGCAAATGAACAATCTAATTTTCAAAGGCTGAAGAGCATTTCGAGAACAGCTATCTACGCATATTTCACGTACTGTTTATTCGAAGAAACCTGGTTCTCGGGATTTTTACTTGGAAATAATAAATGTAAGTTCATCTCTACATCTGAGCGTCAGAAGTGCAGTTTCCTCACTTTATTATTCAATCAACGCTGGTTATAATCGGAAAAATTCCAGCTGTCATGTGAAAATCTATTTAGGCGTGTCTCTCAAAATGAAAGCTAACCTTATAACCCAGGGGAGGGCAATTGTTTTGGCCCGGGGGCCACTTTGTGTAAGCGGGGGTTAGCGGAGGGCCGCACCTGTTAAAATAATTGCATTTATTCGTTAACTTTGCATTTCAGAAAAGGTATAAATTGCATCGTAATAATTACAAGATAAAAAGAACTTTTTATGTACCATGTTTTTAAATTTTCTGTTGAATCATATAAACTTGACAATTCTATGTATTAATAAATACTTTTTTAAAATTTTTTGATGAATTATCCCATCAAGTTGAATGAAAATGAAGTTAATTGGAAGTTAACTTGCGTTTAACTTTTCGTTCCCGTCCCGGTCGATAGATGGCTGCACCAGTCTACAAAACAAAATGAACTGAAAATTAATTCAATCCTGCTTAAAGTTGTCTAAAATTATCAAAAGAATGCATTGTCATCGTGTCCTGAGCTATTCTAAAAGTTTCAAATCTCTAGCTAGTCGGAAAGTTAGTTAAAAATCGATTGCAAGATTTGTACTGGACAAACACACAAACAAATAAGAAAGCGAGTTAATGAAAACATGTAAAAAATCAATAAATATAAATGAAATAAAATATTAGCAGTTTTTCTGGTTGTCTTGGAGTGTTTGACTGTCTTTGGCAGTTTTTCTGGGTGTCTTGGCGGGCCACAAAAAAAATTTGTAGAGGGCCGCATGTGGCCCACGGACCATTATTTCCCCAGCACTGGTATAACCTATTAGTCTCTATTCATTGCTTTCCATTTTTAAAAGAAGAAAGTTTTCCCCGAAGAATCGATCATAAAAACACCTGTTAAAATGACCGTGCTCAATTTACCACCACTTGTGATTAATCTTTCCTTCATTATATGCAGATGTATCACCTTCCTCGCATGTTATAATTCATTTTCTCTTATACGTTATTGTGTGAATCTTTCGGGAGGGGTGGGGGAGTACTTGAATTTCGTTCCAATCTCGAACACACAGGCATCCGGTGAAATAGGGTCGGCATACGAGAATTAAGAGTGGCAAACCTTTTTTCAACCAAACGGTGATTGAGTGCGAAACAAGTAGGTTACGCAGAGCAGTATCATATCGTCATAACCGTTGTTGCCGCTGTTTATAGAATACACGTTGTTCGTATAAGGAGTTTGAGTGATTTTGGAAAGAAAAAGCTTGTTTTGATTTATTAATTTTGAGCTTTGAATGTGGAATTGCAAGTATTTTGGGACCGTTGTTTGGCAGACACTGTAGGGCCTTGTTTACGTGGCTTTCGGAGCGGAGCGTCAGCGATGAAATTTTTAACCAATCACAGAGCTCAACGCAATGATCGCGCGATGCGTCAGACCAATCGCAGATTATGTCAACAATCGCGGCACTAACGGAGGAACGCTACATCACTGTAAGGACTTTGCCTAAAAATAAAGACTGTCAGCCTTTTTATTATTTACATGCGTTTATTGCATTCTTGATGAAATAAGGCTATTTACATTATATAAAATTTGTGGGTTCATGGATGCGACGAGGCAGGTCAGATGATTCGGCAGCATTCCGCTTCAGCTTTCTTATGTCTTTGATTACCGTGGCTAGCAAAGTTCCGTCATCTCTAAAAACTGAGTCACTAACTCACTGACATTCGGCGACTTTTATATATAACTTTTGTAGATCATTCGGGAAGGTCTGGGTAACGCCTACTTTCTGCGACACCCCTTTTTGCCTGGCCTGCTGTCAACGCGTCTTTTCTGGAACGTTTGGTCTATTCTGTTGACAAGCGCCAACCTGTCTCATTGTGACAAGGATGTTTAGATTCTATTATGCGCGCTGGGTGGATTTTCTCAGAATTTCTATAGGCGACATTCCGTCTGGCCCATTGTGTTGACAGGCAGCAAGCTGTCAGCTTTCGGCAAAGGTGACTTAAATCAATTATAAGCGTGACCGCGCTCTGGGTGTGCTTTTCCTTAGAATTTCCACGTGTGAAGGTGTTCGACGTCTCTACACCACGCTCCGGAAACAAAGGTGGATAGGGTTTAACTCGAGTATAACGAACACTAAGGTGCAAACGTTTTTGCTGCTCATCTGATTTTGGTGAAAGGGGCGATCCTATATTCTAAAGGGAAGGGGAGAAAGACATGTTGCGCATAATCAAACATTAAACGTAAAGCAAAATTAAAATTCAACCGAGTTTATCTTTCTCCCGCATGAGGGAACGTAGTTGTTTCTGGCAGAGTGCTGAACTATTTTCTCTTTGAGCTGAGGGGCTATAAATGTTTTTGTGTAAACATTTACGTATAGTCAATAAACATTTTAAGTGCATGTGAGATAAGAATATATTTACGTTAGATGATTCGAAAGGGTTGAAAAAATTAAATAAACCATTACAACCAGATTAGTTCCTGTTCCAAACGTAACATAATTCTAAAATCCAAACAATAATATTTTTCTCTGAAATAAAAACATCTCTCGTCGAAACAGCCTCTCTAGACTGTGCCAAAATTTTGAGAATTACGGCAGAGTCTGACAGTGCCGGCGAAGATCGCGAAATCCGCTTATTTTATGCTTTTAATTTAAAGATGGAATGGGAAAAATCTCTCATGCATAAAACATCTGTCGTCGTCAGTCTTTTACCATAAATATGGAAGTGTTCATTAGCACAGTCGCCTTCTCCAGATTCTGCATTTCAAATACAGCCTCTGCCTCTCCCACCATTTTAACGTATTTCACATCTGTTGAGCTCATAAACAGTTGGTCCCCTGTCGAGAGTTAAAGAAAATACGTCTCCGCTCTTTAAGTAGGGAAAATAATTTAACATAATATTTCGTAGTTTCGCTTTCTTAAGCTTTTTACCTACAGTTGTATATTTAGCGTAATGAGGGAAATTTCGCATCGTGAAAACGACTCGAGACTGTTCTTTTTTTTTTTCCTGCCTTCTTCTCTAATGAAGTGACGTCAGAGTTTTCGCTATCAACTGAGTGAGAGAAAAGGGTAACTTTTATCGGGAAAACCTAGAATCACAGCTTATATTCAAAGCTGGCAAAATAACTTTTTTTTTCCTTTCGGGTTAAATGAGCGCAAAGCTTTTCGGGAAACGGTGTGATTCGGCGTTTTTGGCGTGATATATTTTCGGTCTCGGTCGCCAGACCGAGAAGTTGAAGCGCTCCCAAATCTTACCAATCTCACGTACGCTGTAGATTCGAAAATTATTTTTAAACTGATCTAAGTTATCTCTTCAGAAAATAAACATTTAATTGCAGATTAACTCACTGCTGTTGAGTTAAATTAGTTTTCCTTCGGTCCTTTTCGCAAAAATGATTTCATTAACCACCCAATTAATCTTCCCAATTACAGTGGATGCAAGGGTATAAATCTCAAAGGTAAAATATAGTTACTTCTCTCTAATAATTTTGAAAGGCATAAAAAAATATTTTCGTCTTGTCATTCTCTGTATAAGATTTCAGGGATCTACACATATGATGGTACGGTGCCCATTCCCAATGTCCGGAAACCGCAGGTTTGTTTCCCACGCTGAGGTCAAATCCTCTAGAATCTTCTGGAATTTTCTGAAAGAGGAGTATATAAAAGGAAGAAAGAACGGATAGGGGTCAGAGATGACTATGAACTGAGAAGAGAGATAGCTATGAACTGATGATAGAGAGAACTTGAGGAGGTGTTATCCGTCTCTATGCTGGACTTTAGACTGAACTGAGTTATAACTCTCTCCCCCTCTGGTTTCCGAGTAATGACTGTGCTGTTTGTGTAAATGTTGTATCATAGTTGCTGTGTGTGTGTGTGTATATATATATATATATATAAACAAGAGATCTGTATATATGTAAGGAGAGTGTAGTTTATTTGTCCATGAAAACCATTAACGAGCCATTTAACCACAAGGTCAAGACAAAAGACTTAACAAGAAATGAATAATTTACATCAATTGCCCGAATATCAGTACTGACCATTAATCAATAACAAAATAAAAGGAGCACGCCTTCATGGGCGGAGCCACAGTTGCAAATTTATACACCTCGGGTGTGCCAAGCAGCCTTAGATCTAGATTTCTCTTGCTATTGGCTCCTCATCGAAGTATAGCCAATAAGTACGCGGGGAGGAGGATAATTCCAAATGTATAATTCTTCTAATTTTTTACTGATGAATGATAAAGTGCAGTAATACACCCTACATCAGTAACAAACCAACGTCTATAACGAGTTGTGGTACAAAATTGAGAGTGCTTGAGGATGGCAAAATTTTTGAAGCAATGATTCCGAAGCTGCGATCCGAGAATTAATGGTATTAGATTCACAAATAAATTATTCTTTAAACATTCGTCGACCCGTAAAGAGTACGTGACATAAAAGAAAAGAACTTGAACATTTAAAAGAAGTTTCCAGAAGTGACGTTCTTCCACCAGATTCTTGCAAAAGCTGGAAAAGATCTTACCAGAGTATTCAGTTGTGAAAATATTCATTAATGTGCCAAATTAAGGAATATTTCTCAGATCTTCATTCTCCATGCAATGCTATGGCAAATATTTCTCTCTGTAAATATTTTTTTGAATCGCGGATTGCTAAATGCATATTTTTGAATGCCTAGTTGTGCATTTGAAAATAGTTAGCAGGACTATTTCATTTTGTTGAACACGAGTAAGGGTCTATTCACATAGAATCCGTCAGCGTCAACGTTACTCGTATTAACATATGTTTAACCAATCACAAACCTCCAAATGATTAACAACGAAATTTTTAAAGCCTGTGATTGGTTTGAAATATGTCGATAGGAGTAACGCTAACGCTGATTCTATGTAGTGTTGCCAACTTGGGGGTTTTCCCCCTAAGTTTGGGGGTAAGTTAGATGAAAAGGGGTGTTTTTAGAGGCCACATTTTTTTAGGGGTATTTTGTGGGGGGGAACATTTTTTAATATTTTGTACAATCGATACGCGTTTTTTTTTTATTAGATTATACGTTCCATACATATGTAAAATGTAAATAAACCTCCATTTCATTATGTAATTGTGTATTTTCTATTTATTTCAATTTATCTCTCAAACAGGATGCCTATTTGGAACAAGAATTTCTTTTAGGAAGGTCTAGGGTGATCTCAAGTTAGTGTTAGGGTTTGGAACAGGGGGATTTCGAGATGGCGCTAGGGGGAGGAGCTTCGTAGAGGTTGGCAACACTGATTCTATGTGAAAAGATCCTAAATGTCCCATGCATAAACGTCATTGCGTTATATCCCCAAAAATTATCTTTGAATGCGATGTGTGTGCTTTTCATAAAATAGAATTTCAGTTTCCAATTAAATTCTATTTTTTTTTCAAAGAAAATTTAAATATTGCTTCGATAGGCGTCAATAAAAGTAGTAAAAGAAAGAAAAAATTACGGAAGTATTAAAAAAATTAAACAACATGCGCTCTTAATTTAAACGTCTAGCTTCACATGTAATGGAAGAGAATTTTAAAAATGAACATTTCTGCTAATCTACTGCAACGACTCCCGTACAATAGCGAATATTTTGTGCGTGGAAATTCCGGGAAGACCAACCAACGCGAGGTTTGTGCACATAATTGATTTAGATGGCTGCAGACAGACAGTCTTGGCGAAATAAAGACCGGAAGTGCTACCGACAGCTCGCGGAGCAGTTCACCAGCTACTAAAAGGAAGTTGCCGACCGGAGGCGCCTAGTCGTCTGGGAGCGTAACTGAATAATGAAAGGCGGCGTTTTCCAGACCTTTCGAGAACGTTCAGCGGAGGTATATAAAGTCGCCAGACGCGAGTTAAAAAAAGTCAGTGATTCAGTGATTAAGTTATTCAAACTGATGCTGGAGCTGGAGACAAGGAGATACTGTCGGACTTAGATAGACTTGAATGAGCACAGTGACAACTCAAGTCTGACCTTCCTCGTCGATGCCGTGAACCCACTATTTAAATTTTATATATATATATATATATATATATATATATATATATATATATATATATATATATATATATATATATATATATATATATATATATATATATATATATATATATATATATATATATACATATACATATACATATATATATTGATTGATTGATTGTAAATAGCCTTTATTTAGTCGAGAAATGCAATTGAAGTATAAAATACAAAAAGTCTGGCAGTCGTTTATTTAAGGCAAAGTCCTTACACTACGATTAGAAAAATACGCAGAAGAAGATCTCTATGGCCTAACATTGGTTGAACCAGGCTTTAACAATTTCATGTCCGCCGTTGCACCGCCCCAAACAAAATACTTTACAGCTTCCTAATAGAATAAATCTACAAGGCTATCACGTGGTAAAGCCAAAAAAAAAAATGTTTACAACTGCCTTAATTTATTAATGACCGACTAAAATCAGACGGCTGGAAGTAAAGAGTCCTCCAAAAGAATTTCTCTATTTGAACAGTACTCTGTCTTTCAGATTTCGGAATCCACTGTCCCAGTGCCAACATTACATAATCTTTCCAAACCATTACGTCCATCCCGACCATTAGAACGAACTACAAAAATATATTGAATTCTATTTCCCAGCACGAGCGAAGAGTTCCTCGGGACTCACCCGGAATGATCCGTTCCCGCGGAAGCATGAGAAATTAATATCGTATTATAGCAGGAAACGTCAGAAAAATCTCGTAGGATGCCATCCCTCCCCTCCCCTCCCCTAATGACATGTTCCGTCTGTCACAGGAACACGTTATGATCCCTTCTTCCTTATTTACCGTGTGATATGTGACCTCCATCAATGGGCTTTATTGCCTCTCTTCGTCGGACGTACGCGGGACGATGATGAATGATGATACAGATGAGTGGGGGGGGACGTAAGTCGGCCCTTCTGATTTCTCACTCTCAGCTGCTCTGGGATTCGAAGGCTGCCCAAATCACGACCTTGCTTTTGCGTTACTTCTCACGGCACACTGAACTGAAAACCTCTTCCGTTTTTACGCGCCTTGCATCCATTTTGAGTGGGCGGAGAGGGGGGGGGGGAAATTATGTCGCAAGACACATTTGTGGCAACGGTGGGAGAAATGGCTCAGAAATTATCACCCATGCGCGGCAATTTTGAAATTTCTCGGCAATATGCGATGTTTTATATCACTTAGCAGTTTTCTGATAACATCTCTGGGATATTTTGAGGTAAGGTCTGTCCTGCAACAAAGATAATCCCGTTTTGGAAATTTCGAAAATGTTTACACGCATAGGCGTAACGTGCTTCTAACATTTTCTTCTTCTTCTTTTTTTTTTTTTTTTTTTTTCTGGGGGGGGGGGGCACAAATTGAATTCAGTTAGGCCCCTCCTCAGCGCATTGACTACCGGACGGTCCTTAAAATATGAAATATTATGATTTTTTTTAAATTGAATAACAATAGAATTGCTGTTTGAGTAGTATTCAAAAGTTATACAATGAGAAAATAAAAGTTATACAATGAAAAAATATAATATAAATAAAATGAGGAAAAAACATATAACATTGAATTTTTGTTATGGATCATATGACTGTTAAAAACTATGCTAAGGCTAAAGACATAATCGGAATATTCTGTTTCACAGTTTGAAAAGACGGAAAAAAAACCAACTTTCTTAAAAGTTTTGTACAAGTTTCTGATTTTAACTGAACTTCTATTAACATTTTAATTTATTTCAAGTTAAGTTGGGGGGGAGCACGTGCCCACTGTGACCCCCCCCCCCCGACGTTACGCCTATGTTTACACGAGTTTACTACATTCATTCAGATCTTCCATATTTGTTCATTAGATTTCCACCAGTGATCCATGTAAAACAGAAATTAAAAAATTATAGTTAGTTAATTTTTTTAAATTAGTTAT
Organism: Dolomedes plantarius; assembly: GCA_907164885.2. Taxonomy (NCBI): domain Eukaryota; kingdom Metazoa; phylum Arthropoda; class Arachnida; order Araneae; family Dolomedidae; genus Dolomedes; species Dolomedes plantarius. Next base: position 33,085,851 of record OU015496.1, on the reverse strand, counting down.
TTTAATCAGGCATTGTGAATAAATGACCACCCATGCACAACAATTTTGAGATTTCAGGGCAATATGCAACGTGTTATGCCACTCAACAGTTTTCCGATAATTTCTTTTAGTTATTTTGAGGTTTTGCAACAAATCGTTCGTATTTCGAAATCTCAAAAATGTTTACTAGAATTTACTATATCGATACAGATCTTTCATATTTTGTTCTGGAGATTTCCACTCGTGAACTAAACAAAACAGAAATAAAGATTTTAAAAATTATCATTGGGTGATTAAAAAATAAATCATATGTTTTAATCAAGAATTATTTTGAAATTATCACCCATGCACGACAATTTCGAGATTTCTGAACACTTTAAAATGGGTTTTTTCAATCAATTTTCCGATAATTCCTCTCGATGATTTAGACGTAAGGTCTGTTCTGGAACAACGAGAATCTCGTTTCGAAATTTCGAAAATGTGTACATAAATTTGGAACAATGATACAGATTTCTACTGTTTGTTTTGAAGATTTCCTATAACGATTAACATTATTGCAGTTATTTTCTGAAAATCAGTCATTTTAGTTAGTTTTTTGTCAGTCATTGTAATCAAAAATTGTTGAGAAATTTTCACCATTAATTAACCACACAGCAATTTCTGAAGTTTTTTTTTTCCAACTTGACAGGTACTTGTCTTGATGAAATTCGCCCAACCGCACCTAAAAATTTTATTAGCTACTTTAATGCTGCTGCACCATGCAGGTGAACCAGCGTTGGATCCTAAGAAGGGGCAGCACTAACCACTGCACGATATGGGAGGTGCAATTTGTACAGTAGCTCGCCTTAGCTGGTGTTTTGAAAGGCTCCCTACGTACTGCATTTATCTTTGAAAGCCTGCTGATGTGGATAAATTTAATATGCTGTTTCATGCTTTTGATTGTTCTTCTTGTTATTTACATGTGTTTATTAACTCGCTTTCTTGTTTGTTTGCGTGTTTGTCCAGTTCAAATCTTGCAATCGATTTTTCACTATCTTCCCGACTAGCTAGACATTTGAAACTTTTAGAATAGCCCAGAACACGATGCCAATGCATTATTTTAATACTTTTAGCCATCTTTAAGCAGAATTAAATCAATTTTCAGTTATTTTCAGTTAATTTCGTTTTGTAGACTGGTGCAGCCATCTATCGGCCGGTACGGGAACGAAAAGTTAAACGTAAGTTAACTTCCAATTAACTTCATTTTCTTTCAAGATGATGGGATAATTTATCAAAAAAAATTTTTAAAGTATTTATTAATACATAGAATTGTCAAGTATATATGATTCGACAGAAAATTTAAAAACATGGTATATAAAAAGTTCTTTTTAACCTTGTAATTATTGCTGTTCTTTCTAATGCCCTGTGACGAAACAACACAGCTATTCATCATGAAAAAAAATTTATTCACATTCAAACGACGAGGGACAACACTTCATCAGCACGGACCTATATCACAACAGGAACGTTTCTTGAAGGGAGGCCATCTCTTGGACGATATTCACCACTACGAAAAATCACCTGCACCAAAAGAAAATACGGCCGGGGTCACTTACGCTCGACGTGAACCTCACTCGACTGCCTTGCCAACTCGTTCGACACCTTCTGACCGCTACTCACTCCAGGGCCTTTTTATCGCATGGGCAAATCGGGACTTTGCCCAGGGCCCCCTGACGCTAGGGGGCCCCAAAACCCCCTTGGTGTATGCACCTAGTACTTCTAATAGTATGTATAGCCCATGGATAGTTATTAATTTTATAAGTGTTCGTAAGGGGGGCCCCCAAATAGCATCTGCCCAGGGGCCCCCAGCGTTCATAATCGGGCCCTGACTCACTCCACTTCAGTGCGCTCGGAAAAAAAAAACCTTTTACCTTTCCTCACTTCACTTCCGTTCGTTAAATTCGGAGATTCTTTCAGCTCATCGCTTCATCCCGGTCTGGTCAATTGGAAGGTTCTCACAGCCCCCCTGGCCGGATGTATTCCAGACCAGGTCCATGTGGGCTAGCGGGCAAAGCGGTGTGGCTCCGGTTTATAATAGCACCACAAGGGTCGGAGTCCGATTGAATCAGGTGACACCTCCATTGGGACCGAGCAACCCCAGGGAAGACATCTGGGGGGGATCGTACCCTCTCCCATGCTCTCTGACCTCATAGAGGGATTTTTCGGTCTAAGGATTTAACGTGCCCCTATCCGGCCTAGAGAGAGGTATTTAATTGTTGAGATTCGACCCGAGCACCCTTAGCACCAAAAGCCGACGTGCTACCACTAGGCTACCTGGGGTCTTTTTTATGCTGTTGATGCCTTAAACCATAAGTTAGATGTGCTATATTACCTAAATGTAGAGAATTCTGTGAACATTTCTTATAACAGTTTAATAGATTAAAATTATCGTAGTCAGAATGCATTACAACCAAAAAGAAGAAAAAAATTTCAGGTAGTCTCATCTAACGAAACTACCGCGGGTTATTAACGTAGGATTACTTATCGTTGCTTACCTCTTTTGTATGTATATATGTATCTATATATATAAAATTATCGTAGTCAGAATGCATTACAACCAAAAAGAAGAAAAAAATTTCAGGTAGTCTCATCTAACGAAACTACCGCGGGTTATTAACGTAGGATTACTTATCGTTGCTTACCTCTTTTGTATGTATATATGTATCTATATATATAAAATTATCGTAGTCAGAATGCATTACAACCAAAAAGAAGAAAAAAATTTCAGGTAGTCTCATCTAACGAAACTACCGCGGGTTATTAACGTAGGATTACTTATCGTTGCTTACCTCTTTTGTATGTATATATGTATCTATATATATATATGTACGTATGTGTATATATATACATATATGTATGTCAAAATTTTGACGCATCTTGGTACTTTTCTGTTTAAGTTGTCCAAGCGATAGACTCGGTTTGGCGCGCTGCCAAAATTATAACTCGCGAGGACGAATGGAAGGACAGTTTTAGAGTCTGAAATTTTCCTTTCCGCAGGACCGTTATAGAAGAACGTAATTCTACGTTAAAAAATCTCACAAATATTACTTCACTTTCAATAAAAATTATCTTTCACCATTTACAAAACAAGATCTTTAGAGAGTGACAATTTTTTTTTTACCAAATGAAAATACACTTTACGGTAATTTTTCCCGAACAACACACGAGCATCAAGAAACAAACGAAGTGCTTTAACCAGCCTATTAATTACGATACAAAACACTCAAAATACAAGCATCAAGTTCGGCGTCTCGTGCCATTAATTTGCATGTTATTTCCTAACCCATTGCATCGAATAAAAATATCGCCGCCAAAGCGCCATAAAGAATTTAATATGTAAACAGGCTCTGGGTTTTTTTTCTCCTGTTGCAAATGATCCGCTAAATACGTAGAAATATTTAATATGATGAAAACGTCGTTTGATCGTTAAACGATTTTATTACACGATATTTTCGGCCATATTACGAACTCCGGGCATGCCGGTAATGATAGCTTTTCCTCTTCGCTTAACCTAACGGATATAAATAACTTCGGGATGGAAGTATATTGAATTACTCGCGTTTAATTCTTCGGGGATGCATTTCGGAGCAAGGTTTTCAATTTAAAAGGTTTCCTTTGAGAAAGATATCCATAAATAAAGATATTTTGCCCATATTGACGATGTTATCGAGTTAATCGCAGTGTAGATGCTGCGAAATCATATAAACCCCGTAATACTATATATTCCTCAAGTGGATATAATACAGCTGTTAACTATTCGATCAAATTATACTCGCTCGAGAAATCAGTAACTGGCGAAATATTGGTGGGTTTGCTCGAACAGATAAGCTGAGATAACAATTTTAGATAATCCGATCACCAAATCTTAGGAATAAATTCCCGTGCTAAAAATACACAAAACACGAGATTAATAATGGTAACGTCTATTAAAGGGTAAATAACTTATGCTACTGTTAAAATAGTTAGTTCCCTAGTATGTTACAAGAGGCAGAAAATACTTGCAAGATTTTCATCGAAATATAACAAAAAGAGAGATAAACTATCTTACTAGTTTAATATTTGGCGTGAATCTATCTATACATATCCATGATTCAGTTAAGTATATATTTGCTTCCATTTCCTAACATCATAAGCTCGGTAATGGAATTCTATTACGTAACTATCATATTTCTTGCATCTGTGACTTAACTATCATATTCCTAACTTTGTGTTTGTTTCTATTACCTAACTTTATATCAATGTATATAAATATATATATATATATATATATATATATATATATAAATATATATGTGTGTGTGTATGTGTGTGTGTGTGTGTGCGTAAGTAAGTAAAGGAGGGGTGGGTGTGTTAAGTTAGTGGAGTAAACCAAAAGCTAACAAAACACAAACATTTAATTGAAGACAATTACAAACAGAAGATAACACAGATAAAACATATTCGTCAACATATTATATTGAAGACATCGAACAATAAACAATAACAGCGTTACTGCCGCGTTATAACGGTTTTTCAGGAGCTACACGCAGACCCATTATCCCATGATTTTCCATTATCCCTGATTTCCCGGGCCTAGGGGCCCCCGAATTTTGGGGGCCCCCAAAAAATTTTTATTTTAAAGGGGAAAAAAAGAAAAAATTCCCAATTCAATTTTTTTTTATTTTACCTTTTTTAATAGCAATTTTTTTATATATTCTTTCAAATTTGATTGATTGATTAGTCCATCATAAGTATGTTATAGTATTTATAAGGGATTAAGAAGTTTTTCTAGTTGCATTGTATTGATGTTTTAATGGTGAAAATAATATGTTGTATTGCTTTTTGTTATTTGATAATATTCTAGGCTTCTACTCTTCAAATAGCACATTCTTGGTAAAATGGTACTTTCACAATGATTCATTATTATTTCTTTGTGTGTCAATTTTGGAAATTTTAAACCCACATCAGTGTTAGGGGGGGCCCATCCCAAGTTGTGCCTATAGTTAAGAATTTTCTAAATCGGGCCCTGGCTACGCGTCGTTGCAACTTAGCTTGCTCGCACAACATCGTCTTCAGTGTTGCCAACCTCTACGAATCGCCTCCCCCTACCACCATCACGAAATCCCCCTGTTCCCCCCTAACAACAACTTGAGATCCCCCCCAGACCTTCCTAAAAGAAATTCTGGTTCCAAATAGGCATCCTGTTTGAGAGATAAATTGAAATAAATAGAAAATACACACATAATGAAATGGAAGTTTATTTACATTTGACATATGTATGGAACTTATAATCTAATATTAAAAAAACACGTCTCGATTATAAAAAATATTAAAAAATATTAAAATAATATATATATATGGGAACACTTACATACACATGTGTGTATACATGTGCAACATATATCTAACCCAGTGGCGCACCCAGGGGGGCAAGGGTCCCTGCCCCTCCCCAAAGAAATAGAAATTGCATTATGAATATTGATTTTGCATTATAATTATTTTTATCCATTCATCTCACACCCCCCCCCCCCCAAGAAAAAATCCTGGGTGCGCCACTGATCTAACCACACTCGTATGGGGCTTGATTTATAAACGAAGCTAAAAATCACCTGAATGATCCCTCTCGGGGCTTAAGCCAGATGTACAGCAGTGTACTAAAACTCCAGTGATAACGGAGATGACCCAAGAAAGTCCTCTTAACAGAGTAATTCCGTCCCATTGTAGATCCTTTTTCGCGTTAGCATTGACATTAACAGTTTTTCGTCTTTTTTTCTCTTTCAAAAGTTCAGAATGTTTTTCAAATACTTTTGAGGCTTATCTCCCTTTCCTGCTTACCACAAATAATCTAAACCTTGCACGTTCCAGTATCTGTTTTTAAAAAAATTTATCGTTTCCAAAACATTTTAAAGTGTTAGTTTATTCAATGACCCGTTTTATTCCTTTGGATATTCAAACAAAAAGTCTTTCTTTCAGTTTTTTAATTCCGTTTCCCTGCATTTAGACTTATTCTCGCAGTTTAATTAAATAAATTAGGCCATCAAATATTTTTAAATTAAAATATGCATTAAAAAAATACAACGTAAAAACTTCTAACAGGGAATTACTCTCAGAAAAAATATATATTATTTTTTTTTAACCGGGTCTTCAAAATTAATTTTTTCTATAAATAAATTAAACACATATTTTATTCCGGGCATTAATAGCATGTGAGGCTCACTTCGAAGCCTTTAGCGAGCACCGACTCAATTGGGGAGAGAGTTTCCACTTAATTTATGTTACGTTCCTGCCAATTCCCGCAGAGACCATAAAGAATTCAGGCGGAGGCTTTAAAAAAATTATTTACAAAACTGCAATCAATATATGCATTTTAAATGACGCGAGGTATACGTTAGGAGTTCGGATAAAAAAAGAAAATCAATCTGGGAACTTAATTTGCAAAATTATGTCCAATGGGTTTATTGGACGTGATAAATTTTATTTTCCACTTTCAGATTAAATTTTTTTTTAAATTATTGGAATCGTTTTCAAAAAGATATTTTAGCCTCTATTGCTATCGTTATATCTCGAACGTAAATTTCTAGCCGAAAAAAATAGCACTCAGAGATGACTTCTTTCAAATGAAAAGTACTATCTTAGATAGGGTAGCGTTCCGTTCGACGTTTTTTTTCTGAATGACGTCTCCAGGTAACAGCGGTGCAAGCAGGGCCTTTTTATCGCATGGGCAAATCGGGACTTTGCCGAGGGTCCCCTGATGCTGGGGGCCCCAAAACCCCCTTGTGTATGCACCTAGTACTTCTAATAGTATGTATAGCCCATGGATAGTTCTTATTTTTATAAATGTTCGTAGGGGGGGGGGGGGGCTCCAAATAGCATCTGTCCAGGGGCCCCCAGCGTTCATAATCGGGCCCTGGGTACAAGTTCATTTTCTGTACACAAATATTACAAACTGTTACTTTGTACTACGGCGAAGTTCAACTAAAAGACTTCATATTTGACGCAGGGCACAGTGATAGGCCTGACTTCACATACAGTAGTTGAGCTCCAGTCGAGAAATAAATGAAAGACAAAAAAAAAACTTTTCGAGCCGAGTTCGGCATACTTATATACCCTTGGCGACATGCTCAATTTTTCTAGAAATAGAAAATTACAATACCAATGCCGTCTAGGTGAAATTTGATCGGCTCTCCGAACACCGAGTTGCCAAAGATCACCAAATGTGACGCCAAACTCGTCAAAGGATCACATATTGAAATACAACGCTCGATGACGGTAAATAAATGGTATTTAAAACAAAATAAAAAAATTATGAAGAAATATAGAATATTTACAAATGTGTAGAAATATCTACAGCTATTTACAACAATATTCATGATAGCTAAATTTTATCAATATTCGTGAAAAGAATTTCCTATAAACAAGATCTCAAATCCGAGAGCTTTATACGTTTTTATTAATTTAAATATAGTAAGATGAGTGATATCGACTTATTACTGTAAGGAAATTTCCAAGTTGAACATATGTTACTTTAACGCTCTCAATTGATAGACGCATCACTTTGGTAATTGGTCCAGCATTCATTTCCATTTACCTCAAGATGATGCAGCAGCCTGTGATATCTCGATCGGTAACAGAAAAATCGGTGTCGACGAGGGAAAGAAACTTTTTCGAACTCACGCTGTGCAGGAGCAGACCATTCATGGGAAATGGACTTAGAACGACTTTAGTCATCCCTTCAGTCACATCGCCTAGTTGAAGAAACGTTGTTTTTTTAAATTCGTGATTATATTAAGCAGCACTGGATCTTCGAGTATAATCCCTTTTTAGGAGGGAAGGGGCATTCATTTATTTGCCTTATCGTGGTCATTCTTCGTTTGAATAGTTGTGAGGTGGATCTTCTGGTTCCATAGAAGTCTTCTCCGGGCATCTTTGCTCTAGGCCAGTGATTCTCAACCACTGTGCCGCAGCACTTTTGTGTGCCGCCAAATTCTTAAAGTGTGCCGCCAAATTTTAAAAATGTATATAGTAAAAATTATAATGCTTTTTTTTATTACGAGTAAAGTTTGTTTAAATTAAAGAAAAGTACACTGTAAAAGAGAACTGTTGTTTTTACAGTTAAATGCCATATTTTTAACTGTTTTTATCCGTTTTAAGTAAACAACTTTTAAACTTATCTTTTTTTTGTGTGCCGCCAAATTTGGAAATCGTTAAAAGTGTGCCGCGACATAAAAAAAAGGTTGAGAATCACTGCTCTAGGCGTTCAAGGAAGTAGATAATAAATTTGCGAAATGTACATGTGTGTATATATACATGTGTGTGTGTAAGTAAATATACAACCTTTGTCCAGAAAGTTCGGTGAATGACGTCATAGTGCTCACGGTCGTAAGAGTTTGCAACAGGCGCATACCGTGCAGGACAGGTGAAGACTGGTCTGAACCAGTTCCTGAGCGGCTGCGCTGCGAGTTAGTTTATCGTGGGGAAACAGTTCATGGTAGAGTGAAGGTGCTGTGCGCTCGGTTGAAATTCAAAATTGATCAGCGAACGAATATGCTGTTCTGTTTCAGACTTAGAAAATCAGCGAAAGAGACTCGTGAAAAGCTGCTAAAAGTTTACGAAGAACGTCTGTCACCTTGAAGTGCGTGTATGAGTGGTTTAAACGCGTCCGAGAAGGGCGGGACACCATTGAAGACACCTCCCGAAGTGGTCGGCCTGCAACTGAACGCACCCCGGACAACGTACAGAAAGTGAAGTAATTGTTGGCCAAGGATCGTCGTGTGACAGTGCGAATGATAGCGTAGGACGTGGGAATTGGTCGTGAGATTTTGCCTACCTCATACTGACCCAGGATTTTGGGGAAACGCAAGCTTTGCTCCCGACTTGTTCCCAACACTTTCACGCCGGAACAAATGCAAATTCGGCTTGAAGCCTGTGGAGACTTCACCGACATGGCGGATCAAAACTCAAATTTCCTGAAAACCATTATCACGAGAGACGAGACCTGGTGCCTGAAGTACGACCCCGACGGCAAGCGTCAGAGTATGGAGTGGCGGATTCCAGGGTCACCGACAAGCAAGAAGGTGCTGTAACGTCACGTGTTTTGTGCGGTTCCCACGAAGAGCCCTCCCCAGCTGCAAGACTTAAAAAACATAAGCAGTGCGTACCCCTGTATTTTAAAACTCTGTGGCGGATTAAAAAAGCGATACCAGCAAATGCCGCCAGAGTTTTTAGCCTGAAAGTTAAGCCCATGCATATCGGGTTCTCAAGCAAGCGTCTCCCACCATATTAAAAGGCTATAAAATACGGTTTCACTGCCGGAGTTCGACGTTCCTGGTTTTCTGCGGGTTAAGCCCCAGTTTCATCCTCCCTAACAAAATCGGGGAACCACCGCCTTTCTCCCTCATAAAGATGTCCACCGGGGTCGTCAGTCAGAGTATTCTGACGTTATAGAAGCGATATGTTCCCATAAAAATGCCATCGCGTCCAAGGCTGTCATCAAGCGCGGAATTCCTCGTTCCCCCTCGGAAAATCCAACAATTTCTGAGAAGACGCCACGCCACCCGCGTGGTCCTTAAAGCGAGATATAGAGAGACTTGGTGTTTTTGAGAGAGATTGCCATGTAACATCGCTTTGAGCGGACGTGTTTTTTAGAAGCTCCCTTTTTTTGACCATGGGTCTGGGAGCGTACGCTGTGAATCTGCACGTAATTTAATTGAATATGTTGTAATTGCTTAATGTTTAATTTTTTTGTAAATAAATTTTAATGTTAAGTTTTTGGTTTTAAAATTTGCCTTTGCATTTTAATTAGGACTCTGTTTTTCTTACAATGGATTCAGAAATAGTAATTTTAATTATGCCTCAGAGAATTGCCTTAGCTACCTATCGTGATGCCACACCTATTAATTGGTGATCAGCGGATGGGATCCGTTATCCATTTTTGAAAGCAGAGTTCAGTATGCCGATTTGCGGGTCATTTTTTCGAACCCATAAGAAGTATAGAAAGGAATGTGCAGATTTTATTACGCAGCCATAGCAGAGGAGAGCCGTGAAAGTTCATCGTGAGGTCATCGACTCAGCGTCGCAGTAGGGGAAAATTGGGATAGTACCCCGAGTGCTCCTGTGTTTTCTAATGAGACGGTCAAGAATCCCTTTCTGGAAGAGGGTGTTTCAGAGGTCTTTGACCCCGGTGCTTTCTCCTGCGCAGTGAAATTGAGAGTTTTTTCGCCGGTTGATGCAGTTTTCGGTTTGTGCGGATTTGTGTTGCGGTCAAGATCGCAGGAAGGGGAAACGTCTCCTGGAAGTGAAATTGAAACTTCGCCTGAAAGTGTATCAACGGTGTCATCTGTGGTTTGGAGAGTGCCTGCGAGTGATCAATGACCCTCGCGCTGTTTGCCTACAAAAAGGGGTAAGTACTACTTTTAAATAATCGAAGTTGCATTGTAGTTTTTTTTTTTGGATAGGTATCTTTCGGAAATAGGTTTAAGTTTTAAGTTGTGATGAATTGCTTGAAAAATGCATATCAGTGCAATTGTTTTGATGGGGAAAAAATAGAGTGTTTTGTATTTTTTATGTAACGTGTGATTGCTAAACTACCGATGTTGCTGCAAGAAGTGGTTGTATTTCTTATGGATGGTAAAAACTACCCTGTTTGTACTGTTTAAACTGTTTAAAAAAATAGATACAATGGTATTTTTTTTTCTCGATAATTTTTTGAAGCAGTTATTATTGAGTTTTTGATTTTTGTGGGTAAACTACCCTGTTACAAGCTGTTTGTTTTAAAAAACATTAGATACAATGGTATTTTTTTCTCGATAATTTTTTGAAACAGTTATTATTGTTTTTGATTTTTGTGGGTAAACTACCCTGTTGCAAACTGTTTGTTTTTAAAAAAATAGATACAATGGAATTTTTCTTTCTCGATAATTTTTTGAAACAGTTATTATTGAGTTTTGATTTTTGTGGTTAAACCACCCTGTTGCAAACTCTTTGTTTTAAAAAAATAGATACATGTGGTATTTTTTTTCTCGATAATTTGTTTGAAACAGTTATTATTGAGTTTTTGTTACGTTAAAATAACGTGTTGCTATTTAGAAGGTTTCTAATTGAATTTAAAAGGTCAACTAAACTAGTGCCTTTGTGTGCTGGATATACAAACTGTATATTCCATTTAATTGTTGTAACGGTATAAGTGTTAATTAACGTTTGCTACTTAGTTTATTTATTGAGATCTTAAAAAAGGTTGAGTAAACTAGTGCCTTTGTGGAATATATATACAAGCTGTATATCTCAATTATTGTAGCGGTATAAACGGTAATCTAACGACTTGCTATATAGAAGTTTTGTTTTGTCATTGAATGTTGAAAAGGTTAAACTAATGTTTTGATATTGGAAAAGTTATTATTGCATTTCTGAAAAATTGAGCTAACGTATTTTATATGAAACTTTTGATATTTTGTTTGATTCTGTGTATGATTCCATTATAAACTACATGGTTTCACGAAGAAAATTCAATTAAAGGTGTATTAGTTGTTTTGAGTTTTTTAAATTTGTGCTTATATATTTGTTAGTGATATAGTGTGTAAAAAGGGCTTACCTAAGCAGGGGAAAAAAAGCAGATTTGAAAATTTTGGCAAGGAGGTTAGACCAACAGCCCGCCCCATATTCATTAATAATCCATCTAAAACAATTAATCGAGAATAGTCCAAATTATGAGGAGAAATTTGTTAGGGGTCTGCTTGAGACCATTATAGATAATAGATTACAACAGGAAAAAGCGGCTAGGGAAAGGGAGAAAGCGGGAAAAGATAGGATTTTTGCTATGGAGCAAGAGCGAAGAGATAGGGCTTTCCAATTAGAAAAATTGCGAATTATATCTCAAGCCCGTTTTGCGACCCCAGAATATCCTCAGAATAATGTAAGGGAAATGTTGAATTATGGTTTTGAGCAAACAGAAGAGGGAAAGGAGAGACGGGTAAATTCTGCAGATATTCCGCAAACGGAAAAGCCGCCCGGAAGAAAAATAGGTTCTCAGTCCGAGAAAACAAGTGGAAGTCAAGTTCAGTCGAGGGATATTACGATAAGAGAAAATGGGGAAGTAGAATTGTGCTGTGAAAATAGTCCAGGAGCGGACCCTGCTCCGTGAATTAGCGTAGAGGGAAAGGAAATATTGGTTTGCGGTTTCGAAAACGCAGACAAGAGGAACGCAGTACGGGAGATTTTGCAATCGGGGGAATGTGGGACCGAGATGGTTTGGCAGTCCCAGCAACGTCAAAGAGGGGGAAAATTACCCCCGTAAGAATTACGGTCGGAGAGGGCCAAGCGGGGGTGTTAAGTACCTCGCCCGAAGAAGAGTTTCCCTTAGCTCAAGTTACGGGGTCGGAGAGTCATTTTGATACCGCGGATATTCAGTCGGGAGAAATTACGATAAAAGAAAATGAGGGTGTAGGCTTGCTGCGTTTTGAGAATAGTCGGGCGGCATTTGAGAAAATCCAGCAAAGTTGTGGGAGTTGTGGGAATGTGAAGGAAGAGTTACTGTTAGGGCAGGAGGTCGTTGAACCCGATGAAAGCGATTTGCGATTGAAGGATAGGATCGAGGACTTAGGAAAATTGTTAGTGGTCCCGGGAGAGTTGGAAGTTTTCGGAATTTAAAGGGAACTTATGAATATGAGAGACGATAGAGAACCTACTTGTAAAGGAGTGTTAGGATTAGAGAGGAATTTTGGAGAGGAGAAAATTGAGATAGAGATAACAAATTCTGTGGACGTTTCAGAAGCTTTAATTGCGGTTAAGAAATCAGGGTTACCTACTAGGGCCAAAATATTCAATCCTGAGAGTTGCGGTTTTTTATTCGTGTTAGGAACTAAACATCTCGCGTCCGGAGAAATGATGAGGAAGTGGAAAGATTTGATTTTGGAGGTGGATCGGTCGGAAGAGAAAATGATTGATTTGTATTCAGTTACGGGTTATAAGCCTGGAATGAGTTGCACTATGCATCTACCTGTGTTTCATATGTGTATTATGTTTTTGTATTTTTTAATTATTAGTAAGTGGATAGTCCATGTTGAAAATCCAGATTAATACACAGGAGGTTGTTTTACCTTATATCGCTTGTATGTGTTATTAAATTGATTTCTTATCCGATAGAAAGGTATAAAATTGTTGTATTTTGGTATGTGTATTTAAGTGTTTATTATTATTACTTTTTTCTTATCAGTGAATGAATATTGAATTATAGAATTTAATTGATTTTTTTAGAATGACATCCCGTACAAAATAAATGCACTGAACACGAATTTAATAGCTTATTAATTTTCAAAATTTTGGTTATGTGCTTTGCTTATTTTTGGTTGCAACTTGAGTGTTAAAGGTGGTGCTGTTTATGTGATTTTGCGTTAGCTCTGTGTATGCCGGTGCACAAACTGTGCTATTTGTGGTTTATGTGTGTTCGACGGACAAACTTTTTCCTCTGCGAACAAAAAGTTTCCTGGAGCGTGGAGGAAGCTGTAACGTCACGTGTTTTGTGCAGTTCCCACTAAGAGCCCTCCACAGCTGCAAGATTTAAAAAACACAAGCCGTGCGTACCCCTGCATTCTAAAATTCTGTGGGGATTAAAAGGATATAAAATACGTTTTCACGGCCGAAATTCGACGTTCCTGGTTTTCTGCGGGTTAAGCCCCAGTTTCATCCTCACTGACAAAATCGGGGAACCACCGCCTTTCTCCCTCATAAAGATAACCACCGGGGTCTTCAGTCAGAGTATTCTGACGCTATAGAAGCGATATGTTCCCATAAAATGCCATCGAGTCCAAGGCTGTCATCGAGCACGGAATTCCTCGTTCCCCCTCGGAAAATCCAGCAATTTCTGAGAAGACGCCACGCCACCCGCTTGGTCTGAAAGCGAGATATAGAAAGACTTGGTGTTTTTGAGAGGGATTGCCATGTAACATCGCTTTGAGCGGAAGTGTTTTTTAGAAGCTTTTTTTTTAGACCATGGGTCTGGGAGCGTACATTGTGAATCTGCACGTAATTTAATTGAATATGTTGTAATTGTTTAATGTTTAATTTTTTGTAAATAAATTTTAATGTTAAGTTTTTGGTTTTAAAATTGGCCTTTGCATTTTAATTAGGACTCTGGTTTTCTTAGTCATGGATTCAGAAATAGTAATTTTAATTATGCCTCAGAGAATTGCCTTAGCTACCTATCGTGATGCCACAGTGCGTAGTGATAAATCCCGCATCAAGACAATGCTCTTGGTGTTATGGAACTCCGCCCCTCATCCCGGCGATGACCATCAGTCACTTATATTGACACCAGAGTTCAACCCTTTTCACGCCCCCCCCCCCTCTGTTGCCAAAGACAGGCAGCTCTCGGGTGACAAAGACACATCAAATATATTCCCACGGCTGACTGCATGAAGAATTTCCTATTCTTCACACCATAAAGAATTCCTCCCTGAGGGCACCACGTTAAATGCCGCTAAGTACGTGGATATACGGAAACGTCTGCTGCAACGGATCAATCGAGTGCGCCCCCATTAAGCCAAGCAAGGCAACTGGACCTTGCTTCTCGACAGTGCCCGGCCACATACTTCCTTTCTGGTGCAGAAGTTACTGGCCAACAGGCGAGTTGTGTCCCTGAATCACTCACCCACTCCCCAGACTTGTCTCCCCCGGACCTTTTCTTGTTCTCCAAATTGAAATCAGCCCTGAAGAGCCACGGGTTTTCGGACATTTCGGACATCCAACGTAATGCTACGACCCAGCTGAAGGCCATCCCTAAAGACGATTACGACAGGAGTTTCTAAGACTTGTACAGCCGTTCCCAAGTGTGCATTAACGCCTACGGGGATTACTTCGAAGGACAGTAATAGCTGTTTCATGTAAGACAACAATCCATTGTAACTATAGACACATTCACCGAACTTTCTGGACAAAGGTTGTATTTCAAACTTATTCGTGCTATTATCTATCATCTGAGCTAATACAAGCTAATGACCGTTTAAAAAAACGTGGGTTCTAGCTACGAGGAACGTTTTAACGTAGGATTACGTTCCTCCATAACGGTCCTGCGGAAAGAAAAATTTCAGACACCAAAACTGTCCGTCCCTCCGTCCTCGCGAAATTAATTTTGGCAGCGCCCCAAACCCAGTCTGTCGCTTGGATAAGTTAAACAGAAATTCCAAGATGCGTCAAAATTTTGACATACATATATGTGTGTATATATATATCGCTCACTCCTTTCAACAACGTCATATCTCATGAAACAAGATTTTTCAGGAGAGTGATTTGAAAGTTTTTTTCTACCTTACACTACCTTATAACCTTTACACAAACTTATAACCTTTAATTTATATTGTGAAACCAACTGAGCGAGCTTAAATTGATTTTTACTGTGATGTTAAAGAACATTACCGTAGTCCCTCAGTATAGGCATAGCGTCGGGGGAGCACGTGCCCCCCCCCCCCCCCCCAAACTTAACTTGAAATAAATTAAAACGTTAATAGAAGTTCAGTTTAAAAATCGGAAAATTGTAGAAAACTTTTATGAAAGTTGGTTTTTACCCGCTTTTTCAAACTGTGAAATAGAAAATTACGATTATGTCTTTAGCCTTAAACATAGTTTTTAACAATGATATGATCCATAACAAAAATTCGATATTGTATTTTTTTCCTCATTTTATTTATATTATATTTATTTTTCCCATTGTATAACTTTTGAATACTACTCAAACATCAATTCTATTGTTATTCAATTTCATAAAAATCATAATATTTCATATTTTAAGGACCGCCCAGCAGTCGAAACGCTGAGGAGGGCCCTAACTGAATTCAATTCGTGCCCCCCCCCCCCCCCGAAAAAAAAAGTTAGAAGCACGCTACGCCTATGTCCCTTAGAGCATAAAAGTAACTAAATCTGCTAACATTTGAATTGCAGTTCCCAGGAATGATCATCGATTTTGCTGGGCTGTAAAAGTATCTTGAGTGAACATGCAAGAGATGGGTGTAAATTTCACCCTTAAAGCCTTACTATAAATAACCATACATATTATATTTTATACAAAAAATGATAACTCAACCATTCAAACGCTTTTTCCTACGCTCCGGGAGAAACTGAAGCCGCTAAAGAAACAGATATGCCAAAATGCATATAAACACTTCCCTTTTATTTAATATATTCCGAGAAATATGTTTTATTCAAATAGAGCATGATAAAATTTCCTAATTGAAGTCTACTTTCAATTACTCTCTCCCCCTTTTTTTTTCCATCGTGATGACTAAAAGCAAATGTTGACAGATCATTAGGAAATGTATTTTTTATGCAAAGGAAATGGGAGAAAAAAACCCGCTTTATAAAGTCATCCCCGATTTTCTATGGAACATTGGCACTTAATTTACATTTCATTTCCATAATTTCCCTTATAAATAAAAAGTGCAACTAAAAAAAAAAAATGGCGGAGTCAATATTACGAAGAAGTAATTATTGGCTGAATTTCAAATGACACCGGAAAAAAAAAAATGCAGAAAATATTCAGGAAAATTGCTCCAGTATTAGTTAAATTTGCGATTTACTGCCTCCGAATCACGCAGCGTTTCCCTGACGTTATTGCCTCTTCGACGCTGATGTTTACGAAGGCAGTTTTGCTCTTTGTTTTATGGAAAGGAAAATTTCTTCAAAAGCTAAAATAAATGGACTGAAAAGTTGCAACAGGTTCGGCTCTTTCGAGCGCCATTTTCTTAGCGAAGCAAAATTTTGATTGTCGTGTGGAACTTGCGACCTGAGGGAAAAAACATATTAAATTAATTTATTGGCACTTTTTTTTTATAAACGCACTTTCGCTTTTCATTTCCTTGATGCATAAATACTTACGTCGAAAATTTGAAATCGTAGCGAAATTCGGAACAAAGACTTGTCAATGAATGTTTTTTCGGTTTACTCTCGCAAAACAGTAATAACGCCATCTGCATGATCATCTGCTTACAGACATACGATTCGATTCGAACTCGAGTTCAGTTGTCTGAGTGCGCTACCGTCATTTTTTGCTCCACGAGGGCTTATTCGATCATATAATTCGATTTCATTAGAATAATTTGATTCGATGATTAATTTTCTGGCATTGCAACTCTAAATTTCGAACATTCTTACAGGCTACGTTTTAGGGTTTTTTGTTGTTGTCGTTGTTGTTGTTTTTTGTTGTTGTTTTGGTTTTTTTTTTTGGGGGGGAGGGGGGGGCGCGGCGCAAAAACAGTTGCCATAATCTTTCCTGCTGATCGGACCGTTTGAGCTTTTTTTGGTGCTGGTTCACTTGATTCAACCCTCCGTTTTGAATGTTGTTTCGTTTCTGGTAGTGACGTAACCGTGTTTCATCAACCGTTACGAAACGACACAAAAATCCATTTGTTTTCGTTTTTTTTTTAAACGGATCCAAAGTCTGTTTTGAAATGTTTGTTCGTTTGTTCATGTTCTGATCGATTGTTAACAAACGCGGCACCCACCTTGCCGAAAGCTTTCTCATATCCAAATATCCCTGAAAAATATTCTTGCACTTCAATGTTGTATCTTTCAGTGCCATGTCAAGGATTTTTTTTTTCCAATAATTTCTGGCGTGTTGAACTTAGTAGGGCGACCAGAACATTCGGCGTCACTTATGTTCTTCTGCCCGCAACGAAAGTCAACATAACACTTATTCTAAGCGAAAATGCAGACTCGCCATAATATTTATCATGCCAGGATTTAGATTGTGCCGCTTATATTTTATCAACACGCGGAACTCGTTTTTCTCTATTGTATGAGCACTGACAAGAGTTGATGGAGTAAAATAGCTGCCAATCACATACTAAGCGTCGGATATGTTTACAGTTTGACATGCGTGCCTTTGAAGCATGCTAAAGTGAGATAGCGAACAATTTCAGTGCAGTGACGCCATCTCTCGGATATCACACGGACATCAAACGACCCTCTCTCTCACTCGGGCGTCTCCAAACTACGGCCCGCTACACCACCCATCAGGCCCGCCATAGTTTATTTGGATTACATTGTAAAATTTACAATGTAAGTCATACAAAATAATAATCAGATGTTTTTATTTAACGACCCATTAAGAAACACAATAACTGACATACATAATGAAATTGAACAGTTTAACTGTAATTAGTGATATGAGATTTATCCTAAAAACTTTCTTTTTTTCAACTACGGAGGCACTTGTCACTAGACATTCGCTCCAATGGGAATTATAGGGCAGACAACGCCTTGCAGACACCAGACCAGTAATGATCAACATTCTGAAAACTTACAATAAGTGACATACATAGGTAATTTACATAATGAAATTAAACATTATGATTAATGAGATTTATGTAGCTGTAACTCTCCGTTGACAATTGTTTGCAGTTGGGGATCAAGTTTACTAGTGGAAATTATCAGCAGCAACTTCAAATACTTGTCAGTTAGGGCCTGTTCACATAGGAGTCCGGTAGAGGAAGCGTTAAAGTATTGAAATATATTTAACCAATGACAAACCTCCAAACGATTAGCAACGATTAGCAACGAAATTTTTAACGCCTATGATTGGTTTATTTCCATCTCGGCACCATCTTTCCTTTTACGCTTCCGCTACCGGAGTCCTATGTGAACAGGCCCTTAATTTGGATCTGTAAATATTTTTTGTATATTTCATTTAGGAGAATGTTTTCATACAGATAAGTAGTGCCGAAAGTGCAAAAAAAAAAGGCTCGGGCAAATTTATGCAACAAAAATTTGCGTCATTCAAAACTACAGTATGTTGGTATGATGAGCCAGCTAGCTAGGTCTTGGCCTTACGAACTTAGTGGAGGACTCGGTGTGGCCCTTATGCTAAGAAATTTAGACACCCCTGTTCTAACTTCACAATTCTATCACTTCTCGCACTTCTGAAGAAAATGCAAATAACTACAAATGTGCTGTGCAGGGGAAACATAATTAAAACTTTCTGGCGTATGAGGAAAAAAAAGGGGGCAAAAAAAAAAAAAGCATAGAAGAAAGCAAGATAGAAGCCACGTTTATGAGGTACTGCGTATCGATCATTTTCAGAGTTCATTTTGCCCAGCAATATATATATATAACATGTAATTTCAGGATGCCTGCGTGAGGTGTATTTTAAAACGTTTTACGCTAAGGGCCTGTTCACATTGAGTCCGGTAGCGGAAGCTTTGAAGTATTTAAATATTTTTAACCAATGACAAACCTCCAAACGATTAGCAACGAAATTTTTAACGCCTATGATTGGTTTATTACCGTCTCAGCGCCATCTTTTCTTTTACGCTTCTGCTACCGGACTGCTATGTGAACAGACCCTAAAGCATCGTCATAAACAGCAGAAAACATTTGAAGTTAACACGTCATTTCCAAGTTTGGCCCACTCATACGTTCATTTACTTTTTTTAAAAAACCTCCGTGAGATTCCATTAGGACCTTTGTATCGGGGCATATGAAAATGGCGTCATCGTGATGTATATTCTGAATCGACAATAATACTTATTTGTGGATTTCACAAATCTACGTCGATGGCGCCATTTTCGCTCAGAGAAATTTTCGTATGTCCCGAGACTAGAGGCCCTTTAAGTCGGTCCATACGCAACGATTCGTAAAACGATTAGCCCGCACATATTTAATTCGTCACGCAATCAGGTCGTTGCGACTGAAAGACTTGTAATTAACACTGTAGACTCTGTAATGCAGACTCTGTAATTAAAGTCGAAAATCTGAGGCCAAGAGTACTGGGAAAATTAGCCCCTGTATGGGCCTGTTCACATAGGAGTCCGGTAGCGGAAGCGTAAAAGGAAAGATGGCGATGAGACGGAAATAAGCCAGTTATAGGCGTTAAAAATTTCGTTGCTAATCGTTTGGAGGTTTGTCATTGGTTAAATATATTTGAATACTTTAACGCTTCCGCTACCGGACTCCTATGTGAACAGGCCCATCTATGTCTATATACTGTAAAAGTCCCAATACTCCTCTCTCTCTCTTTTTTTTTGGGGGGGGGGGGGGGGGGGGAGGAATGACTTCTAAAAACCCTCAGCAGAGCTGCGCTCTAAACCGAGGACCCCATCCTGGAGATCAAGTGCGATAGTTCGAAAAAGTCACCTCAGTAAAATTCAATCGTGGGGGGAGGGGAGAGGCACTTGCAATCACACAAAATTGTCTTTTTTTTCTCTCTCTTTTTCAGGGGCAATCCAGAGTGAGACAGTAATCGGTAAACTCCCGGTCTTTCCTCTCTTTTGAGGTCGTTCTTAAATGTACGTTACCGCACAGATTGTGTAATAAAAGACTGTAATAAGTTCTTATGAGTTTTCTGTCATTAAAGGCCTGTTCACATAGCAGTCCGTTAGCGTAGGCGTAAAAGGTCAACGGAGTATTCACGATGATACGTGAATCTACGGATGATGTCATAGCGCTCAGCTATATGATTGGTTAAAATTTAATGCTTACGCTAACGGGAACTGCTATGTGAACAGGCTATAACTCACCTGAGTATGTAACAATACCCTTAAGGTCCTGTTCACATAGGAGTCCGTTGCGGAGCGTTAAAGTATTGAAATATATTTAACCAATGACAAACCTCCAAACGATTAGCAATGAAATTTTTAACGCCTATGATTGGTTTATTTTCGTATCAACGTCATCTTTCCCTTAACGCTACGCTACGGACTCCTATGTGAACAGGCCCTAAGGCTTATTCAAACTGCATTCGGAGCGTTGCGTTACTAAGTTAGCTCCGAGATTGTTGACATGACCTGTGACTGGTTTGACATATCACGTAGTACATGAATTGAGATCTGTGATCGGTTAAAATTTTTAACATCCACGCAACGTCACGCTCCGGATTCAGCATGAACAGACCATGTATCATATTTCGAGTACAAAAGTCCTTTCTGAAAAAAGTAAACTGAGCCCTTTTAGACATTCAAGTAACAAATATATATTTTTATTAGTTTTTTTAAATAACTAAAGTGTCATAAAACAACATCTGAAATTTTAGCTTCAGTATCATTAGAACATACTAAAATGTCCTGAGCACCTGATTCTTTATTGACTTCAAGTAAAGCACCTTCTCTTTTCTTCTTAAAAGAAAATCTATGACCTGAAACATCCAACAAATTGAAGGTTAAAGATTTGAAATGCTTCATATCATACGACACAAATTAGTAGAAACTAATGGAAAAAATAAATAAAATAAGCATAAAGTGTATTTTTTTAACCTAATATAAAACCAACTAATCAAGAGATGAAAACTGATGTGCAATTCTGTGCAAGTCAGAAAAACCATAAAACATATCATACGGAAAATTTCCACCTCTGGAAATAACATTCTGGTTGGGCAAAAACACAAATGTTTTTGAAATTAGTTTTTGCAGACACTGGTTAATATTAGGGTAAATATTGAAATTTAGATAAAATATAATAGACTCTTTTTAAACAATAAAGGAAAAAATGATGGTATGCCTGCCCAACAATCATGTCTAGAGCATAATCAAAATTCTTGCCACAGTACCTTCTTTCGATACAAATAGACAGACAGACTTGGGACTGTGACAAACTGCCCTACGGTTGAATGTTGAACTATGCACCATTCAGACTTAAAATGCCCTCTACTGGAATGTTGAAATGTTTGATATTTATACAGTAAACACATCACATCTCTGTTAGAAGAGTGTTACATCTCAAAATAGCCTTATTTTCAGGAAGAGCTATTTCATTTCTTCTTTAGCTCTTCCTGAAAATATGGCTATTTTTAAATGTAACACTCTTCTTACAGAGGACCTCTACTAGAAGAGTGTTACATTTCAAAATAGCTATATTTTCAGGAACAGCTAAAGAAGAAATGAAATAGCTCTTCCTGAAAATATGGCTATTTTGAGATGTAACACTCTTCTAGCAGAGGTGCAACATGAAAACGTGAATGGATCATCACAAAAATTAGAGGAACAGCTTCCTTATATGCACACTTTCTCACCAACATGATTTCGCACCAATCCTCACAGAATGGCTTGTTCTTCTCCCCTCAGGAGAGCCATCTCAATGAGCTTTTCTTAATTTATATATTTTATTTTAGCTTAATATATTTATACATAGCATATTTATACCCATATACAGTATACTGGCTGTGTAAACAAAAATAGCACCAAGGTTGGCATGAAAATTTAGGCATGGTGAGAAAATGTGCATATAAGGAATCTCAGCCAAATTAGAAGTATTTCTGTGGAATGTATAGATACTGAAAATTTAGCATATTTCTCTAACAATTGCCTCATTTTTATACGCATTCAAATTTGATAGGTTGTTGCTGTTACTAATGCCCCCTCATTAGATAAATCTTAACCAGATTCACAGAAGACTGCATAGAAAATAGGTGTAGCTTCGGTTTTAGTTCATGCCTACTGGACACCACAAGCACAGGAGGCCGACTTTTTGCCTGGTGCTACCACAATTTTGACTGCACAGCTCCAGGGGCAACATCTGGTAGGTTTATACCCTCCCTCCAACCCTACAAACTGCTAGAAAAATAGGTAGAATGTATTTTTCCTTCCTATCTAGCCTTAAGTATTTACTTCGTGAGTCACCATTAACGAAGTAACATTTTCAATATTCCCCAGACGTCATCTCTGCAAGCCAAAATAATTACCAACGGAGCAAACACAATAGTGATGTCATTTTAAAGACAAGATGTGGAACTCACTTCAAATGTTTAATCTATGACGTCATTCCAACCCAAAACTTTAACCACTGTATTTTGAAATACAATAAATTTGCATATTCTGAAGATATCGTTTGTATCGCCACGGAGCACCACATTCGGTTATCGTATAAAAGCCATGTGGTGAACTTCCTAACGGGAGACGTTCTTCAGCGGTGGGTCTATGTAGAAGTAGGTAACCTTCCCACGGTTTTTCCCTGCAACATTCTGTGCCTACATGGAAATATGACATATGAGCAGTGGCTGAGCTCAAGATCGAAGCTCAGCAATGGATCTGTATGGTGGAGTGTTTTCTGTTTAAACCCACTCTTCATTATTTGGCTTCATGAACTCGTCGCTACATATACAAGGAAAGATGGCTGTCAACAATACGTATATATATCTATGTGAGTGTACCAGGTAAGTTTGGAATATAGAATGACTTTCTGGCCTACAGACTTAACATGCTTATTTCTGGCTTAAGCATGAAAGCATTTGTTAGAGCTTGTCAAAATTAGAATCAAGCATCCCCAGTGCCGCATTCCAACATGCAAACTACTAGGCTGCCCCAGGTCTCTTAAATTTTACAATGATGATAAAAGTTCTTTCCAATTAATTGAAAATAATATTTGACTGAAAATGAATTCTACATTACATAATGAAAAATATAGTTGATAGACACAAACCTAATCTATGGCAAATTATGAATCTTTGAATGTCAAATGACATTTTGATTGCAATTAAATTTAAGTATCAAGAAGTGAAATAAATGAAGAGTATCTATTCATAGCTTAGCTGTAACTTAAAATGCATTATACTTATATTTTTTACAAACAATAGAAAAAAGGGGTTTACGAGTTAAACACTTAGTAATGTCAATTGCCAGCTCACATGTCCCTTATAATGAAATGTGCACAAGGATGTGTATGCCTCTACAAGGTATTTTAGAGTTAGATTTTAAGAAAGAGTGACATTTTTCAAAACAATTAAATGTCCTCAATGGCCAAAATGTCTATAATATAATTTCATCTACAAAAATTGAAATCTAAATGTAAGATACAGACAAACCTGTTTTTGTGCAGTAGATAGGGATAAATAATTTATCACAACATATTGAAGAAATTAATTTTTTATGCGATAGAGAGGGACCGCATAAAAAAAAGTCTCACTTAGAAAATATGTCAAAGTTTTACGAAACAGTGAGAAAGTACTTTCCAAACTAAATAAATAATTGAATTACTCATAGAAACATTTGTAAAAATTTTTGATATCTCATTTTAAACATGGAAAAATTTTCAAAATGTATATAATTCGATACTACTTGTTGTAGTCCAAAATGTGCATATTCTTATGATGAACTTGTTCATAATTACTTTCGTCACTTGAAGATACGTATTAAGAGTTGATTTATCTTTTATTACCATGTAGTTGGTGATAAGTTTTTGTGACGACGGTCATTTGTTCAGCTGATTTTAAATGTCATGATAGCCAGATATACAAGATCGAAGCTCTTTTTGGAATTTCAAATAAATAATTTCAAATATATAATTTTAATTTTTTTCGATACATATTCATATAACGCATAAAACAAATCACACAAAAAGAAAAAATTGCATAAAAAAAGACCGCACAAAAACAGGTTTGACTGTATTAGGTTTGCTTTCATACTTACAGCATGTTACAAAATTTTTCCTACTTATAAGTGAATAGATTTATTTGAAATATCCACACACTGAAACTATTATCAAAACAGAACATAACAACTTCATTAATGCATATGTTACAGTAGTTATAAGAGTTTATTCTACCACAGCATGATATGGATATCTACCTCCACGTAAAACATTTCTGTAACAAACTGATTATTGAAAGCATAGAGGGTAACTAAATCAAACAACTAAGAGCAAAGCATTTGCGTTGTAGTACAAATGCAAAAGTCATAGGTCAAATTTTATACTTGATATATAATTTGAAATATACATCTATAAGCAAAATTTTTATACCCAGTATTGATAATGTAATGCTAAATTTTTATGGTGATGTATAGAAATTCGGAAAACACTGTTATTACATTATTAAGCAACAGACAAGAAATACAATGCATAATCACTAAATCCTTCTAGTCAATTAGTGATTTTCTAATGAATTACTTTAGTTTTCAAGTAATGAACTATCATAGTTTCATAACCTAATCCATTATTTTAAGCACGGAAAGTTATAAATAAAAAGGCATTCGTGTTATAAGAAATCCATGGAGAAACTTCATCTTATTTGAAACAGAATTATAATTTTAAAACACACTTTACATTATCCATTAGACATTTACAAAACTACAAATAACATATCTTCAATACTATAAATACAAATACATTAAGTGCTCTGTACACATTCATACCAGAGACAGAAAGTTACAACATACATATATGCAAAACTCACAATCACATTTAATTTACAGACATTTTTATCACAAACTTTCAAACAATAAAATAGATTTTTCCTCTTCACATTTATATTTTAACAATACTTATAAGAAATATCAAACTCAAAATATACTTTTAAAAGTATGTAAACTTACCAAAACAGTCTAAAACTTCATTAAATGTCTTTTCTCTGCAACAGCTCTTACACAGTTGATAGGCACATTTTGAGCCCTAAAATAACATTCTATTCTTAAAAACATTTGAAAACATAACATTTAATGCACTAACATTATACAGTTTTTTAACTACTGTAATTAGCATCTCGATAATTTTAATCGGTACTTTTCCATTAGCCGGGCACAAGTGATTTGTCACCAAATAGGGTTTACAAGCCACATTTTTAGCTGCTTTGTTTAACTAACTATAACTTCCAGAAATGAACAAAATATATAAGTAAATATGAATATTTTATTCATTAAATAAATATTTACTTACGAGGCCAGAAATCTTTGTCCTGTGAAATGTCTTAAAAAGGACCATTGCTACAAATATTCAGCTAGATACGATTAGAAATGGTGACGTGCCATTTCTTGGTGTTTTTTTATATTGCCGTCGCCTTTTGGTGCTTCATCACAACTACTCTATCTTGTGCAATTATGAAGATAAAGTATAGTTTGTGGTTAATTAGTTTCAAATTTTTATTCATGTGAATTTTGGAGTTATTTTGTTGGGTCTCTGAACTTAATCATGTTCTCTCAGACTTATACCCACTGATCAATCATCTTCGCCCAACGTTTTGTGTGTGACAAAGCTTCTTCAAAATTTAGCCTATCTATTACTTATTAAACCATTTTCCTAAGGTTGTCAGGTTGGCGACTTTTCATTCTCACCAATGGCGATACTTGTCAAGACAAATACCAAATGCGACCGGCTAACGGAAAAGTACCTTTTTATCTTATTAATTCTCATAAAATTAACTCATCATAATCAAAAGAATTGGCATGGTTTTAGGCTTTCACATTGACATAAAAATACCTTGATGTTCAGAAGAGTTCTCACAAATATGATCCTCTTATACTTTTATGGAATTAATATTAAGGCCTTTAGATATCCGAGATATCCCACCAAACAAAGAGAAGTTTCCCATCCTATCAAAAACAACAATCTATTCTCCTAGGGGGGGGGGGGGGTGTTCAAGTATTTCATAAGCACATTTTTAATAATTTTAGACCCCCTCTCCCCTCCCCTTGTAAGCAAAGATAGGCAAGCAAATGTCTGACAACCCCCCCTCCCCCTGCTTACCTAAAATTTGGCAAATTTCTTGTAGGCAATTTTTTTTTTTAAATTATTCAATTTATTGTAAATTTCTAAGAAAGTGTTTGGATATTACATCATTAATATTAAATAAATTGAACAATAAATGAAACACTCAGAATTACATCAACGCCCTAAATGTTCTATTAATTCTTTGAAAGTAAATAGTAGAATACAAAAGTGAGTAACTACAGATGTAGGGATGCGACATTGATGTCGATGTTTTCGCGACATCGATGTCGATGTTTTAAACATCGATTTATTGAAGCCAATGTTTTTTTAACATTGATGTTTTGTGCTCGATGTTTTATGTTGTCTTGATTTTTTTTTAATGAAAAAGTACTGTAATTATAAAAATTTACCACGTAGCATAATTTTCACACTCAGTAAATGTAAGTCTGAATTCTGAAAAGGACGAATACAAAAGGGGGAATGTTTCCTTAGCAAACAGACAAATGGCAATTAACAACCAATGAACCAATTAGAGCACTTGGAATGTTCCTGACACTCCAGAACCTTCCATGGGGTTTTATTTTACAAATAGTATATACACGAGTGCATCCATTTAAGTCTTTGTTTTGCGCTGGTTTTATATAAGTTGACGTTAATATTATTAGTAAGATGCCTCCCAAAAGTATCGTTTGGAAATATTTTTACAAAACCTCTGACAAATTGGCAAAATGCAATATTTGCCTTAAGTCCCTCAAAACTTCTGGCAATACCACACATTTATTTGGACATTTGAAGGCAAAACATGGCGGTATTTACAACGAGAATTTTGAGTCATCAATGTAGCCCAAAGCAACCAAGTTTTTGTCATTTGTGTCTGCCCAATCAGAGAGTAAAATTAAATCACCCCCTCCCCCCCACGACTAACGGAAGTAACATTAATGTTAGAGATTACTAAACCAGTTTTAAAACATCGATGTTCTAAAACATCGATGGTTTTTGGGCGATGTTTTATTAGCATCGATGTTTTAATATTGAATATCAATGTTTCAAAACATCGATGTTTTGTTATCGATGTCGCATCACTATACAGATGTCAGGGGAGTTGATGTGGTCAGGAGCACATCACAGCACACTCTCTAGCATACTTGTTTTCATTCTTATGTAAACACTGCTTTGATCGCCGCCCCCCCCCCTTCACCCTTGTCAGCAAAATTAAGCAATGTTTAAACCCCTCTCTCCCTTGCAGTAGCGCACCCAGGGGCCCTGGCCCCCCCAAAGAAATAGAAATTGCATTATGAATAATGATTTTGCATTATAAATATTTTTATACGTTCATCTCGCCGCCCCCCCCCCCCCATGCATTATAAATATTTTTTATCCATTCATCTCACCCTCCCCCCTCCCCCCCAAGAAAAAATCCTGGGTGCGCCACTGCTCCCTTGAATGCTTACATAATATTTGAATGACCCCTAGAAGGAATGGTACAACTCATAAGATATTTCATAATATTTAACTTCCTATAACTTCCTCCAAATATTTTCCATAGAATTGTTCACTTCTTCTTAAAAATGGATGATTACCTGAATCTGAGATAGGTGGTGAAACAATAAGCCTCCTTTTCTTAGTAATAAGGTATTCGTGATAGTTATTTACACCAGTTTTAATTTATAATTATATACCTATTTTATTTCAAAAATGCAAACTAATTTATAACATAAATAATAATTATTTGACATTTGGAGACAGACACACACAGATTCACAGAGATAGAAAGGCTTTCTTTTAAATCATTCATCAGAAGATTCCTTAATAGAATCATCACCTGTGATTTTTTTATGATGCTTTCAATAAATTTTCTTTCACTTAGGGTAACACTAAAATTAAATGGCAAAAAACCATGATATAAAATTTCAAGCCTCATGGTTAAATTGCAACTTTAATTTCGGAGTAACTTTTTCCTTTTTAAATGTTTAACATTTAAAAAGTAAAAGTAACAAAAAAAAAGCTTTCATAGATACTTTAGTAACATGATAAGGATATCTTGTATGTAATTTATAAACAATAATTATCAAAAGTAAGATAAAGTTGCTGTTGTTGTTGCTAATTCCCCCTGGTTGGAGGTTCCATTCACCAGGTCCTAATAGGCTATTCGGCTGAAAGGGGTGGTTCCTGTTTTTGAATTAACACCACAAGGGTCAGAGTCTGACTTGGCTAAATGACCGGTCCCGTAATTTTGAACCGAGTCAAGTGACAAGACCGGAACACTTGATCCTAGACCTCCAGAGGTAAGTGTTAGAACTTGGAGGACATTGCAGCCACAACAGATTTTACGTGCCCCGGCCACCATTAGTGAATATGGCAGTGGATTTGCAGCAATGAGCATCAAACCAGGGATGTTCAAATTACTGGCCCGCTGCTCTTGCCAACTGGGCCACAATGCCCAAGATAAAATAAATTACAGGAAAAAGAAAAAAAAATCTTTGGACTGTCTTTGACAGTACAGCAAATAATTTCCTGAAACTATTCTCTATCTGAAATTTCAATTCTGATAAATTTATAATTTATGAAAGGATAGTTTTGGTATACTTATCAAAATCAAAATTAAGGTGTGCTTGAGTCTCTGGCCATTGTGAGAGCCTTTAAAATTTTTTAATATATGGCCACTGAAAGATTGCAATAGGAATATAACTGATATGAGAGAGAGAATCTTAAATTTTAACTCTACTTTCTGTTTTAAAACACAAAATAAAAAACTTCCCAAAAACTTCACTTCAAAAACATAACAAAAGCACAAATATTTAAATGTATACTTAAAAATGTGTAAGAAATCCAATCTTTTTTTCAGAAAAGGTTAAAATAAAAAATGTTCTCTGCATGGGGTATATGAATACATATACACACAGCTGTAATGGGCTACGGAAAATCTAGCTCACTACCATTCTTTAGAAGTTACTATTACACTATTTAATTCCCCATTTTCAGTTCTGCTAGAGATCAACCCATGTCAAACAGCAATGCATTAAAACTGAGCTCAAAATGCATTATCGCATACATCTTTCTTAATTTATAACATACAATTACAATTTTTAAAATATTACCTTTGGATTCAAGCATATATTACACTTTTCAAAAGCTTGTTTCTTTTCAAATTTCTTTTCAGGATTCCTTTGTAACTTCTTGAGTTTTTTTCTTGATATTCCATTTTCACTTATTACTCGTTTTTGATTTACTTCATCTTCTTCTTTAGAACATTTTTCCACTTTCTCCATATTTGTTTTCTCGGGTCTAAAAAATAATAAGTTGTGAATAATGTAATATACAACACTAAGAAAACCAAAATAATAATAATAATAATAGGATTTTAAGTTTAAAAATTAAACAAGAAACCATACTAAAAATTCTAAACACACACACTGATATTTTTATCTTAAATTTCATTTACTTTTCTTTGTCAGCTTGTGAATTTTACAAGTAAAGTTTAGTTAAAATTATTTATTTTAATTAAAATGATTTTACTTTCTTCAGTTTATATCCTTGAATAAGAAAAAAAATGTAATATCATCCAGTTTGTGTTTAAATAATTAATGATTGTCCTTAATAACACTGATTATATACAGCTATAAATCTTACAGACATATTAGTAGTCAGGTTAGTTATACATACTTTCTATCTTTAAAACTGATATACTAGGCAAATATTCAGATTATTATTGTTTTGTCAATCTTTAGCTGCCATTTTCTCTTAATCACATGGCAAGGAGAGGCTGATTTAGTCTTTGTTGTGCTACAACAGTTCTCAACATTTTTATGTCTAGGCCCTTGGATTATTTTCATGCCCTATGCCCCCCTCCCAAACATGCCTCCCCAGGTTGAGAACCACTGTGTTACAGGAAGAGAATCCTCTTCCATTTTTGAATATTTGATCACATTTGATTCATGTTCTATTTGATGTATGATGTTTACTTCATTAATATTAATGTTAAAATTAAATTACTTTTGAACTATTATTATGATAAATAAAAATTACTACAGTTTCTACTATATAATCATTTTTACTAAACTCTTTCTTATAGTCATGTATTTCTCCATTTTAGTTTTCAGTTAACAATAAGATATTATAGATTATGCAATTAAAAATTGATTTTCTAACCAAAATCTTAAATTAGTGTATAAAATTTCTGAACAGACCCACACAAACGCTCATAAAATTAATTTTATTAACCAACTTAAAAAGATGATTAAGAAATTTCCACATTATTTCACTGTTTGTGTGAATCCAAATCACAGCTGAACAAATGAAAAGAGCTACATGAAGTCCCTGCACTATATATCAATTTCTTTTTCCTAATTTCTTAATAGCTTATGCAAAACAAAATTTTTTTATTTCATTATTCAGTATGATAAGCATTTAGCCTTTATTTACCCTGTCAACAAAATTTGATCAGTCAGATAATACCTCAATTGAAATTTGCTTGTATCTTTTTGTTACTTTACATCATTCTACAACATTTTGGTATCTGCATATTACACTAAATAAAACTTTCAGGCATTTATTGATAAAAGCTTTAATCCTCAATTCACCATTGCTTTTCATACAAAATAATAATTTCGATTCTCCCAATTTCTAAGTAAAATGACTTTATTTTTATCTTAACTATTTGTTCTTTTATATATTTATGTATTCTTTTAACCCTCTGAAGACCGAACCAGCCTAGCCGGCCGAACATTCAGAAGTCCAGAGGAAATTTTCCTAGATTGCCTTCCCCCCTAGTGACCAGTGGGTGGTCATTCTACCAACAGTTCAATGTCACCACAGTCATTCTCTTATCTGTTCGATCTTCTTTATTTATTGTCTAGAACCAATCCCAGCATACTTTAAGACCTGATGCTGATAGTGGGGACTCTTTGAACCCCACCGTGACAAATTTCAGTACAATAGTCAGGATGTTCTGTGGGGGAAGAGAAAGAGACCTCTCATTCTTGGCCGGAATGGTCTTTTGGGGTAAGCTGCAAAATGGGACTTCGGTCGTCAGGGGGTTAAGATAAAGGAAGATATTTACCACTTCATTATAATAAATTAAATTAAAAATTACACAACTTTAAACTTCATATAATCCTTAAACTAATATGTTAAGTTACATAATTTTATGAGTGGTCTGAAATTTTTTAAAACATAAAAGAAAAACCTTGCAATAATAGCAATTACATTTAACTAGCGAAAGGTAGAAGATATATATATCTCACAAAGAAATTCAAGGAAATAAAGCTGTGTGCTACTCACGGAGGCCTGACATATGGTTGGCATATCCAAGGTGGAAAAGGAAGACCATTTTTTTCACAAGAGTCAAAGGATGAGTTCCTTGAAATTTGTTGCTATAGAAAGACAAAAGGTTATGAGCTGTACTTTCTTTTACCCTTTTCTTTACATGTGTCAGAGCCATAAAAAATTAGTCAGCAAACCATAAAATATATCACAAATAAAATACAGCTACTTTTCTTTCAATTTCTTTAGTGCTTTAAATTTAATTATAACCAAACAAATCTATGGAGTCAAAATTATTTAACAGACCAAAAAGCAATTTAAATCAATTCCTATTACAGAATGAGATCACTGTAAAGATAGCCTTCTAATATTCTTTTAAGATTTTACATGAAAAATAAATTAAAATGAAATTTTTCATGAAACATGAAGCAAATCATAAATGTTATAAGTAAAAAATGTATATAAGTTATAAAGCATGTGGAAAACTTCATGTATTAGAATTTTTTTAAATTGTGTTGAATTTGACCTCTGTCCCAAATGTGTTCAGAAACTAATATAAATATATATATATATATATATATATATATATATATATATATATATATATATATATATATATATATTATCAAAGAATTTGGCAGTAAACTTACACACTAGTAAACTGATCAGAAGGAATCAGTTAAAACATGATCCTAGCCCCCAAAAGAAATTTTAGGGGATTTACATTTGAGCTAAAAAGAATAAAGGGATATTTTGAGATCATGAACCTTCATGAGCATTTTAAGCTCTATCACTTGAATTTTAAAAAACTTGATTTTATTTCATGTACACATTAAAATTATTTAAATGGAGAGCCATGGACAAGATCAGACTGAACTAATAAACTTTATATTATTAGGATTATTTTAATTGTTATCTGAATATAAAGGGATTATTAAAGTATTTTTCAGAATCAGACCATGAAAAGTCATTTGCCTCTACAATCCTTTTCAGGATTTCTATCCTATAATTAATTTCTGGTCTTAAGTACATAAAACTCTCATAATACTGAAATTATATTTTGCTATACACAAATATTGATTGTACCACAATGATTTGCCCTATGCAATGTTTGTCTTTACAATATCAGTATCTAAGCATATTTTCTCCCCTCCTCCTCTAAAGCATTAAAAGCTCCTTCCAAAACTAAAACAGAACATGCTACAGCATAGGACCAGAATTTTAACCTATTAATGGACTATGTGTTTTCAAATTGAATAATTAATTAATAAAATATAAAAATGATCAACGTTATTCTTCAAGCAAAATAATTAATTTCTCATTTTTGATAGAATAGTACAAAAGTTACATATATTTGAATGATTTAACTTCAAAAATGCCAATAACTTATTTATGTTTGTTTTAAAATAAAATTTTTGAGCACTGTATAATGAAGCTGCAGTTAAAATTACTCTATGACTGAGTATTTTACAAAGATACTATTACCAGTTTAGAATAAAACTTTGCTATCACTAAACATTTAATTAACATACTTACTTCATATTTATCTCTGAGTTCTATTGCTGCTTCTGCAAATTGGCTGATATCACTTGCTACTGCAATTTTTTGGCGAATTTCTTTATTTTCTTCCATCACAAGACTAAAATAATTCAGGACAACTTTAAATGTCAGCACACTGCATTGGTGTAGCATGAAACATGATAAAATCTTATTGATATAATTCAGTTATTGTTACAGAGGAGCTAATAAAAATGCAGACTAACAAATAAGAACAAACTTGTAGAAAGTGATTTATAAGGATGGCGATTAAGCAGATAAAGTTTTAGATTTGACCTTGCATTTGGCAATATTAAAATAACATGCTCTGTCACAAAAACCGCAGAAAAAAAATCTGCTTTATTACAGCACAAAAATCAACCAGTTAATTATTCAAATCTATTCCATAATAAAACTTTAAACTGTTATACAGG
Organism: Dolomedes plantarius; assembly: GCA_907164885.2. Taxonomy (NCBI): domain Eukaryota; kingdom Metazoa; phylum Arthropoda; class Arachnida; order Araneae; family Dolomedidae; genus Dolomedes; species Dolomedes plantarius. The sequence continues at coordinate 33,052,231 of OU015496.1, read as the reverse complement.
TATATGCATCACAGGGTATAGGGAAGGAATATACTCAAAGGGTAAAATAAATCATGGAAAAGTATTTCCTTTTAGGATCCCTATAAAATCTATTTTTTTCTTCTAACACATCAGTTTAGTAGAATATGAGAGGTAATTGCATTCAAAGATTTAATAAAAAGATATGTTATCATAAACAGTGACAAGACAATTGATGATGACAAAATTACACATTCTATATTTAGAAATTTGATTTATTTACTAGCCTTTTCCCATTAGTATTTTGAGTTAAATGCTGCATCAAAAATGGTACATTACCCCCCCCCCCCCCAGTAAAATCTTAGAGCTACTGTATCTATTTCAAATTCCTGCCAAACCAATCAAAGAATGCATGTTGGTTAAATTGGTGTGTTTAGTAAGAAGGCTCAGTTTGAGCAACTGGTGGAGATTAATAATTTACAGATTATGATATAGTACAATATCAATTACAATAGAGTAATACATAATTAAACCATACTTTACACTCTCTTACAATCAGCTACAATTTTTTTTTTTTTAAGAGATAGAATAAATATGTAATGGAGCACTAGTTTAACTAGACTATATAATGGTAGCAGACAGAGCGTGTTTGCGTCAGAAAAAAATAACAATTAGATTGACTAAGTTGTCTCCTACTCTTCATAATAAGATTCATGAATTACATGTAGTTTGTAACAAAGTGAACCTAAGAGCAATTACATGCTTGAAATCCCATAACATGGGAGGGGGAGGGGGGTAAAAGTAACCCACAACTACAATATGAGCATGTTAAGAGTTTCAAAAAGAATAATAGATGCATTTAATATGTTCTTATCAATATATTGCTATCATTTAATTCTTTGGAACCAAATATAGTATACATGAAACTAAAGAAAATCACTTAACAAGAACACACAGCTTCTTAATATTCCCAATTAAAATTTAAGAGAGGCAACTAGTTTTGAACTAGTTAAAATAGTTCTTCAGGCTGAGGAACATTAGGTGTGGGTGTCTCTTTAAGAAATTCACAAATGTAAGCTATTTAATATAATTAAAGGAATAATAGAAATTTTCAGAAGAACATCTTTAGAACTGTAAGAATAACAATCTTAATTGACACTAGTTGTAGATATTTAAGGGGCACTCTGTTCCTGTTATAGTGTGTGACTTTTGGAAATCTTCAAAATAGGAAGCTAAGATTCAGTTGATACATAACAGCTATATTACTTTTAAAAATCAAATTGACTACATTTAATTTATTCAAGTTCAAATTTTTTGTTATTTTTTTTTCAGGATAAACAGATTAATAAAGCGCTCTTTTCCATGTTAAAAGTGCAGGAATTATAATATTATATTCAAACACATACTTTGCAAATGTACAAAAGCATGTGACATTTTAAAATTTATCTACAGAACTGCTGACAAGGATAATTAAAACTTTTATAGACTCATGTTTATTAGCAACTAAGACCTTTTACTGGATGAACAAAAACAAGAAAATCATATTTTATAGATGAGACACTGGATTAAAACAATAAATCTTGTTCTAAGTAGCTATAAATTTAACTCTAATACTTACAGTCTCCCAGCAATTCTTAAGTACAAAGTGATTTTAATACCAAAAAAACACATAAAATAGTAAAAAAAAATACTGTATAACAATATTCACTAATATATTTTCTTTTAAAAAAAATCAAGGTTTTAAAAAATTAATACTCTTCCAACATACTCACCAGTGATGACAAATTTTGAAAATATGACCTCTTACATATGACATCGGACATGGATATTGTTTCACAAGGTTTAAATATTCAAGGCATACCTTCCAAACTGGAGGATTAATACCCTGAAATAAGGCTGGATTGTGAAGATTTCCTTCTGTAATGTATAATTTCAAAGAAGCAGGTGATAAACTTAAATCAGGTATTATAATGAGTTTTTTTCACTACAAATATGAAGCATATTAAAATGTCAGATTCTACAAATGAGAAGCTAAATAATTTTCACTTCTTCTCACTCACAACCTTTCAATCCCTCTCCTCTAATTGTTACTAAAAATAGCCATTGTAATACATTCTGTACATTAATTCACATACACTTCTAGAATGAAGTAGAGTAAATTATAAAAGCAAGTATACTAAAATAACAAATATGTATCTAAAACCCATGATTAATGCACAACAGAGTATATAGTATGTAATGTTTAACTAAATAATACTTTAGTGATTTCTAATCATTTAATTAAAAAATTAAGAAGTTTTTAAATATAAACATTTTAAATTACATAAGAATATAAATAAGCCAAATTTTTTATGTTTGTTAAGATTCATTACATAACAAACTGACATAAACTATTGTAGAACTGAAATGAACATTAAACATTTAGTAAAAATTAGTCATTCTAGATGACTATTTAGTCTACTATGTTTGAAAACAGTATATATATAAATAGCTTTAACATTAATTTTACCCCATAGAGTATATAAAATATAAGAGCCTACTGAAAAATAGCAAAACTGTATTAGTATTATCATTAAGCTAAACAGTGTTTAGATCAGCAGCAATGTGCAAATATAAAATAAAGAAGAAACACACCAAAAATAAAAACACAGATTATCTAATAATATATACATATTTACATATAGGCAACATAATCTGTCATTTCTAAGATGAAATAATTATATTTAAATGTCCTAATTTATATAAAGTATATAAGAACACTAAGACATTTTCTTACCAGCAGTCATAACACCATCAACACCAGTTTCTTCCATGCATTTATACACATCTGATAAATACTGAATATTGCCATTAGCAAATACTGGAATTTTGACATTAGACCTAAAACAAGAAAGTTTGTCTTCCTTTATGTCATGAGTAATTATACACATAAATAAACTAATAGATTCACAATGATAAACTGCTATACTTTATTATTATAACACATGATTATTGTAAATCAAAACCAATATATAACAGATGAATTTAGATATACTATCAGAAAAAAATCCATTGATTCTTAAATAATATTTGAGTTATCTTAGATTTAACTTTTTCAGCAGAAAGTGCAATGATTAGTTATATATGAAGAAGTTCTCCATAGGTCCCCCATTATTTGAACTAGTTGTACAATAAAACAAATATGTTTTGCTGTACTTCTAAAATGTCTCCTTATAACTACAGTAATGTGATATTTTAAAATTAATAGAATGTTTTAGAATAATCATTGAACAAATTCACAAAAAAATATGAAAAACTACTCAAGCCTTTTTTTTTTTCTAAATCACCTCTTAATATGGTTACTTTATGCAGATTTTATTCAATATTAATCAGCAAAATATATTTTTAATTATAAAATGAATAGCTTCATCATTTCATGTCTATCACAAGAAAAATATTAATTTTAAACTTGCTTTTATATTTTTCACAACAAACAAAATGACATTTCATAATTTTCATAATGGTATGAATAATATTATATCACTATTATCTGTTAAAAAGGAATGTAAGTGAATTATACATTTTACGCTTCCTTTCACAAGCATGAATGACAACTGAACTTAAAAGATAAAACTGGTGATTCAAATTATAAAATAGGTATTTTTGCTGCAGAATACTGGAAAATAACAGTAAAAAAAATAAAATTTCTTTGCAGCTTCAATCTAGAAATTGCATTCAAATACTTATGTTCATTTATATTTTTGATTTCTTAAATATTTATATGATAATAGCAAACATTCATACTTACTTTACTACTTTAATGTGTTCCCAACTAGCAACTCCTGTCAAAGGTCCTTTCTGCTCTCGGGTACGACCATGAACAGTAAGCAACTATAAATTTAAATAAATATTTAAAATTAAACAATGAATAAAAAATTCCAAATACCAGCTAGGCATATTATTTGTTTGTTTGTTTATTTAATACTAACCTGACATCCAGCAGCCTCTAACATCTTCGCATATTCAATTGTACGAGGAATGTCATGAAAAACTCTAATTTTACATGTTATTGGCACATTAACTTCTTTACTGGCCCTATTAACTATGAGAAAAAGTAATAATAGATATAGACTTATTCTACAATAACACTTAAAAAAAATTAATCACACAGCATTATCTTCAGAAAACTATATTTGCAATTATAGAGGGGAAATATTTTTATTGCAAAATATAATTAAGAATACACATAACTTGTACACTTTTTATTGCACAAATTTTTTGTCATTTTAACATAGCTTTGTTCATCAATACCAAGAATTATACCTTAATGATAAAACAGAAAAAAACAAAATATTACACTTTTTTTGCATTAGATAGTAAAGCTTAATAAAATTTATATCATATATTCAAGGCCTGTATGGACCCAAAATCAAATCATTGCCCAACCTGAGCCCAAATGATTCTTAATTTTGCTCAGTCTGTAATTATTATGAGGCCTATGATCAGCTTTGTCCATAAGTATGCCAGTTCAGGCTTTAACGCAATCTGAAAATATATTGATCACCTAAAACCAGTAAAAAACCCTAAACTACATAAAAACTGATTTTTGCAGACATCATTTAATATTTTGATTATGTCTAGCATACTTTTTATTACTTTACTATGTTATCCCAGTAAAACTATTATCAATATTATTGCAAATATCAGGCAGTTTTCTTGAATTTCAACCATACATAGTACTTCATAATAAAAAAATAAAAACAATAAATTTTTAAAACTATATGAAAGAACTCTGTTGAATTTTGACCATATTAACAATAAATTAAAAAAAACTAAAGAGCTTTTTAATACAAATTAAGTAAGGATTTACATTTTGATACTAAGGTAATATAAATCTCAAGTCATGAAATTACCATTTTATATTCATAAAGTGGTAGTTTGCACTTTTAAAAGCCCCAATATATAATAAGTTTATTTATTTAAAATGGCCTAAACCATTACAAGATTTTTTTTTTCTTCTTTTATAAACATCTTTAGAAGTTAGTAATAGTTTCTAAATTTTGAAGTTCTTCTGACAATCCGATTTAGAGTAGAAAAAACGGTATGCACAGCCCACTGAAATTAGAAAGGTAACCCGGACCAGGAACAGACTGGCCTGAATTAGTTGAAGAGTAAGGAATCTGACAACAGCCCACAGACCATGTCAAGAACAGGTTTAGCTTGGCCCATACAGATCTTACTCATATATAACAATAATTGTACATAAAACATTAAGTGTACTTTACCCATCACTTTGAGTAAATCCCACTCATCTTGTAAAAAGGCACCATAGTGACCACGTCGAGCTATTGCTTGAGGACAGCCTAAATTCAAATCTATACCTTCACAGTGTTCAGCAGCAAGTTTACATGCTTCAACAAATATATCTGGATCATTAGCACAAAACTGTCAATAAATATAAAACAAACATAATGAGAAATATAACAAATTTATAACAGTAAATTTCATAGCAGGATAAAACAGCGTTCAGATCAATATCAATTCAGTCCAAATTAATACACTTGAAATCAACTGTAAATATTTAAATTTTAAGTACAAACTAATTTAATATATAGAGTACAAACTATAAAATTACAAAATGAAATTTGCTAAAGTTGATTTGCCCTTAAATAACATCAATTTAAAGATAAATATTGACAATCTATACTTATAATCTTAAAAAGAGCAAAACAAAGCAAAAATTCTCAAAAAAAATTTAAAAGAAAACAAAATATATGACTAGTTTTTCCAATCACATTAGTTAAAAGTGAAAAATGTTCATTTTGACTGACCATCTTAATTAAGTTCATATTTCTTTAATTTTATCTCAAATGAAATTGTGAAACTCTTGAGTTAATTAAACTCACAACATAACACTATTTTATAATATAATTATGAATAGCAATACTCTTTTAAACAGCAACCTTTTTTTTAGATTACAAGTACATTCCATTTCATAATTCATAACAGAAAAAAATTTTGTTTTAGAATTTGAAATAAGGATCTATTTTATTGATTCTTCATTGCACATGATTTACTTAATTTTCTATCACCTGAATGATAAGAAATGCAAAATAGGTAAAAAATTAACAGAAAAATGGAAAATTTCCATATTATATATTAAAATTTTGGATAACAGATTAATGCTTCATAAAAGTTTACTTTTATGCAGATATATTTAAGATTTAAATGATTGTAAGCTCCATGAGGAGCACAAAATGAAAAATTCGCCATCACTGTATATAACACTGAACATACACTGATATATTTTACTGCTCTTGCGAATATACCACAATGAGTCGACATAAAACACAAAAATAATTTCTGAATTTCAGAGCAAAAACACCTGCATCTCATAATTATATTTCGATTCATTCTTATTAAAAGTTCAAAAGAAGTATTTGGCAATAACTCACTATATAACACAATAATGTAGTATATAGTGAGTAATTTCACAACCTTTGTACAAGTTACAAGATGCCTTTGATCTGGGTGAAAGCTGTGATATCAGTCCTATATGATTGCCTAATCTAGCATACAAGCTTTATTATCATAAAACGTAGGTGACATATAAGATGGCACAAATAGCTGTGTACTGATGAAGGGTCAGGACCAAACATGTGAACTGATTTCACAAAATTTAGGTATGAGAATGATAAAAACTTACATTTAATCCAATCAAGAAAAAGCCTATTCACCTGAACAATGAGGGGTCTATCTCCAGCGCAGGACTGTAAACTTTCTTTCCGATAACGTGGATCTTTTACAAACACTGAAGCATGAAGCATCGGAGTATAACACAATTGTGCCCCGTATTTCCGACTTAACATTCTCCATGCTAACTCACTTTGATCGACCATAGGAGCCACAATAAGCCGTGGACTTCCTAGTTTCTCCTTCCAAAATCTATAACCACTATTTTCGTGCATAGATTAATATATTATTGAGCCTGTAATAGAGAAAATGTGCCATTAACCTCTAGGAAATCTATTTCAAATGTGTCGACTGCTATGTTTGGGTTGAATAATTCCTAGCGGTCACAGTGAAAAGTGAATATCGACAATCCTATAATCCCTAAACATCCACGCTTCATTCCATCCTCCTTGGAAGATTATTATTATTATTTATTTTATTTTTTTTCGCTGTAACATGAAAACTAGTAACTTGTTATCAATTTCCGTAGTGATTGATTGTATATAGTTATATAGTTTGGTTTTTAATTTTGATATATTTATGTGTGAGCAATAAGAGGGTAGGGTGTAAAAGTTTGGGATTCAGATATCTTTCTTTCTGTATTGAGAAATTCTGGACAGTAAACAATGTAAGTGCATGTTTTATGTGGTTATTCTGTTTCACATGTTTGAGTCATTGCTAAATTTCATTTAATATTGTCTTGTTTCTAGCAAAATGAAAATCTAAACAGCAATTTAACACATCTACTTTTCGAACCTGTTAAACTTTTTTATCGTTTATTAATTCCGATAGTACTCGAACATTTTAAAATAAATTTATTACCTTAGTGTTTTCTTTATATTTGCTCCAATATATATTTGTTCCTACCTGATTCTAATAATCTCAGTTATGAGTGTATTTGTATTGAAATGTTGTTCTACATTAAAATTCTTTGTTTTTATATTTTCCAACCCTTTACATTCAGCATTTAAAGATCTAAAGACGTATCTCTCTATTTATTGTGTTGACATTGTAGTCCTGGTTATTTTGCCACATTTTTAAAGAGGTGTCACTATGAATTTCTCAGTGCCAAACATAGCAATTGATGCATTTGAAATTTAATTTCTAAGAGGTTAATAATACATTTTTACTTATTTTAAGTTCAATAATATATTAATCTGTGCATGAAATTAGTGGTCATAGATTTTGAAAGGAGGAACTCAGCAATTCGTTCAGCGTGTAGCGATAGTGGTTCAAGAAATTTAATAATGAATAAAAATCTTGGCATTTCTTAAAATGTAATCTTCACAAAGATTACAGAACTTGGTGTACTTTATTCACAAAGATTTTTTTCAGACCAACTTATTTTTTCATGATAACATTCCCTGTATAAATACTCGTAACTTTCCTACTAAAAATCCATAGTGAGGAAAAAAAGAGGTAGAAATGAATGTAGGAAAAACTTTCAAAAGTATCATCCATTTAAAATTCTGATAAAATATTAGTAAAGAATAGTAACTGAGGAAGAAAACAAAAGTATTGTGTTTTAAATTGAAATTTTTCTTAACTAAATTATTTAAAAGAATTTAAATGCTGAATCAAGATTTCTAACTTATAAATTGTCATATTCAGTGGTTGATTTTATCTAGATTATTGAATTTTCACATTACAGAATTATTATTCTGAAACATATCCTTATCTTACCCTTTAATGTAGCGAAAGATAGAGTAATGCTCAAAATACCAACTTATTCAATTCAATTTATAAAATTTATTTGCTTTAACTTAGAGAATATACAGTTCAAAATCAATTATAATTAACCAATAAATAGCATACAGAAAAGAAGTACAAGTATAATATGAGAGAAATTTTTCATTCTTATCACTCAAACAGAAAACTTATTCCCCATGACATCAATTTTTTAAAATTTCTCTTAGCATAAATTAAGAGAAATTAACTTACCATTAATGAAATTCTCTAAATTCTTTTATACCAACCAAATATTTTAAAATGTATCAATTAAAAAGGTAGTTAATCTAATAGGTCCCTCAGAAGTTGTGTCTCTGGATTTAAGTTCTTTCCTGGGCGTGAGTGTTTGCTTCCATCTTTTAACTGTTGGTCCTGATCTGTTGATAGCCTTTGTATGCAAAATGGGACATAACATTCATAAAACCTTTCAAAGTATAGATTCAGAATTATGCTATTCTTACAATGGCTAATTAAAATCATAGACAACAACAACAAAAAAATTAGAACTTTGTGCTTACTTCTTTCTGTAATATTAAATTTATCCTATATATATATATATCTTTTACAGAAAAATGACTATTATGGCAGACCTAATTGCTCTAATAGACAGTGAAATACCAGACGGGAGGCAAAGTCTTCAGGACAGTTATGTAAATTTGGAAAAAGTAGCTGAATATTGTGAAGCAAACTATTTTCAGGTAAGTAAAGTTAATATTTCCTTTTTCTTTTTCTTCCCTGCTTTTCTCTCTCCATTTTAGTGTGAATTACAATCTGCGTAAGATAAATAAGCTAAAAAATAATAGATACATAATCACAGGAGCATTTTTTCAGGCTAGGGAAAATGGAGAAAGTCTGCAGTCAGAGAATTTTGAAAATTCAAAATTTATTCAAATAATATAGAAACATCTAAGTACTGTCAAGAGAAAAAAATTTAAAATATCTACTTTATAATTTAAGACAAAATATTTTAAACTTTTTAATCATAAAAGTCTTAACATTTACCAAAATGGTGTGGGATAAAATTTGGAAAAGTGACACAAAATTGCTTTTTGATTTCACTGTCACATTATTCATATAAATAAGAATTCAAAAATTTTATGAAAACTAGTAAAATAAAATAGATATTTAATTTTAAGTGTGGTTCATTATTGTATGATAAGTTGTTATTTTCCTCTTCAGTATTTTTTTATATCATAGTAGTTTAGATTATGCCTGCATCAATATCTGATTTTAAAAATATATGAAAACAAAAACTAAAATTTGATGCTTAAATCTGTTTTATAATTTCAACTGTAGGGGAAAAAAGGGGGGGGAGATTGCTCATTCGGTTAATTTTTTTTTCTACAACTTTTATCAGTCTGAAAAACTGGCATTGGCATTTTTACAGTGAATTTAAGTTCTCCAGACACAAAAAAGATGTCCTGAATTTTTCAGGCCAAAATAAATAGGTATAGATGAAATGTAAAAATATGGTATTTAACACCAGTTCCCATGGTCGTCCTTAATTTTTTGAGAAAAAAAAATCTAAGTTCTAAAATTTTGAACCCCTATTTATACATATTTATAAAAATTTAATTTAAAAAAACTATTTTTCTGTGATTAAAGTAGGACCTCATAAGATTTTGATTCTAGAGGACAGTTGCCATAAAGCAAAGGATTCTTGACTTTATCCCTAGAAGAAGCTCAAGTGTTCTTTGTTTTAACTGAGAAAGTTAGAACTGAATAGTTGTAGTCATTTATCATCAATCAGCCCATTTGCTTGAGTTTATTGCACACTTTATAGACAGTAAGAGTATAGTTAAGCAAGAGGAAAAAAGTAATTACAATGTTTGTACCTATTTGGGTGTGGATTTTGTATAGGAAAATGGTTTTAATTGTACAACATAATGCTGTTTAAGAATTCTCTAACTTTTAAAATAAATCACAGTTTTATTTAATATCACATTTAGATCTTAGTCCATAACTTTCTGTATTTAATGTGGAAATTTTTTTGTATTCCTAGCTATGTTAATATTATTCTTACAATTTTATTGGTATAATAAATTTATATGAAATAAATAAGCACTGCTTGCATAGCTCTTTTTTTATTGCTTTTTTATTCATGACTATTTATATATATTTTATAATTGTTTTATTTTTTAGGCTGAAAATAAAAGAACAGCTCTCGAAGAAACAAAGAATTATACAACCCAGTCTCTTGCAAGTGTTGCCTATCAGATTAACACATTAGCATACAACTTATTACATATGCTTGATTTGCAAACTACGCAGCTTGCCGAGATGGAGTCTCAGATAAATCATATATCCCAAACTGTCATGATCCATAAAGAGAAAATTGCCCGTAGAGAAATAGGAATTCTGACAACCAATAAGAATACTACTCGGCAGCACAAAATTTTAGCACCCGCAAATCAAGAACGACCAATCAAATATATAAGGAAACCAGTGGATTACACTGTGTTAGATGATATTGGCCATGGTGTAAAAACAACCAGTAATACTCCAAGGTCTAAACGTACATTAGCTCCTGTCCATCAGAATCCTCTTAATGGAAGCAGTGCAGGGCCTGCTCCTACTACTAAACCACCTACCCCACCTCAACCTATTAGAGCTGGGGGTAGTCTGTCCCGTGGTGCAGCAAAAGAATACAGAACACCTGCCCCACCAATTGCACCCCCTCAAATTCCAAGCAATTATGCACCAAATTATCCCGTTGGTCATCCTCGTTCTCAGGAAAGGAGGGGAAGTGGCTATTCTACACTACCAATGGTATCAGCACCACAGCCCTCTCAACTACATCCACAAATTGGTATGGTCCATCCCATGAGTCATACTCTTAGCCATCATGCCAGTACATTGGGTCCATCATCCCCTATTCCACCTCCTCCGCCTTTAGATAATGATAAACTTACAGGTAATAAGTTATTTTCATCTGCATTGTGCCATTACATATACTTCTGTACTAATCTCAATTATTATTACGTTTTTGGAGCCTTCGATATATGTTAATCTTTCTAAAAGTTGTTATTAAAGCAAGGCATCTTTGAGGGGGACAATGTAAAGACAAGCGAGATCTCACATTTTCCCTTAAAATGGTTTATTGTTCCCTAACCTTTATAAATATCACTAATTAAATTTTATTCTCTTCAGTATTGTATTCAAAAGTAGTTCTGCAGAAAGGATTTTATTTTCATTGCTATTTAGTTTCATCTTATATTTGTTGTATAAAATATATTTCTAATGTTTTAATTTCTAATACATTATTTCTACAGTTTTACTACCCTTTTTATAGAAAGATAATCAAGTTTAAAATTGTAATAAAGACTATAATGTTCCTGTGTGCTTTTCAGTCAGTGAAATATACAAAAATGAAAATTATTTTATAGGAGAGATGTTTTTGCTCCAATTATTTTTATCGTCAATCTAATATGTTAAATTGGCTTTATATTATTTGTAGTTTCGTTCCCACTAAGTAATTATTTAATTGGGTGCAGTGTACTTTGTACTCAGCAATCACTAACCAATCAGATTGAGTAGATAACTTTTAATAGCACTACTGACACATGAAAGAGTATTCATTCATTGATCCTTTCAATTGAAACTGAAAAATTATCTCAGAAATGGTCAGTTATCTCTGATCAATTATCATTGCTGAACCATACCTTTTTAAGATGTACTTATCAAGAATGCTTAGTTTAATTTACCATTTGACTGTAATCACTTAGTTATATGAGTATGTATGTAGATTATTTCACAGTAAATAAGGTTTAATTCTAAATAAAATTAAAACATGTAAAATTATAGAAATAAAAATTTTAAAATAAATGATAAAATACATTTTCAGAGTTGACCTTTTGAGTGTATCTTCAATATATGACTTAAAAGAATTTGCCCCATTTAAACTGTGCTGTCATAGATTTACTTTAAATTGTATTGTTACTTTTACTCTTATCTTCATATAAATTTGATACTGAATCGACATCAGATTCTGCTAAGTGGTGTTGAAAATAAATTATTTTCCAATAGATAATAATAATAAAATTTTAGTGAAATTAATTTTAAACATATGTTATATTAAACTATTGGTTTTGTTTTCCTTTATTATTTTAAAACCAGTTATAAACTCGAAATTGAAATGTAGACATTACGCTACAGCTGAAAATTTATTCGGTCTTGCCTCTAAAAGACTTATAACTGCCAAAAGCTGAAAATATACATGATGTTTTGCATTATAATTTATTTTGTCTTTAGGTGAAAAATTAGTTAATCATCTTTTGCCTACAGTCTATAGATTTTTTTTATATACCCTGACAAATGTTTTATCAGTTGCTTATATAATTTTATAGAACCAAATGTTGCATGCTCACTTTATCCCAAAACTGTCCTCTTTATTGCCTGTTTTTATTTTTGCTCTTAGATAATTATTAGCCTACACATATACATCATAATTGTTTTGCTTAAACTTTTGGTCATCGCTCTGCTGATTTTTATTTTCTTTACCCAGAACCTCCTATGCATGTTCCTTCAGATTTTGATCATCCTGGGAATAGTAAGTTTTAATTTTTATGTAATAAATACTTGCATTACACCTGCTTTATTGCTTTAGTTGAAATGTGTTTGAAAGAATATGAATTATATTCCTTGTATATGGAGTGAAAATTCAGTTTAGTAGCTGAATTTTTAATCTTGTATAATAATATTCATTGTTTATTGTTATGCATTGCTTTATTCAGAAAAGAACCTCGGAGATTTTTTTAGCTTATGGTCGTGTTGCTTTTGAAATTTTTGCATCTACTCTGTGTATAGATCTTTTTATGAAACTATATAAAAAGTATTATCCTAATATTAAAGTTATTCAGAGTAGGTTCAATAACAATCCCACTATGAAAAAAAAATTAGTTGATTAAAATGGTCTGTTTTATCAGAAGAGAAGCTTTGCAGGTTCTGCATTAACCCTTTGACGCGCACAATATTATTTTTGTAAATTTTAAACTGAAAAACTCAAAAAATTGTATATTCTGATCTCTGAGACAAATAATATATGAATTTTAAAAAATCTACATTCTCCCATTCATGTGTGGGTGGTGGTCGCGCAGCGCAACCAGCACGCATCTGGGTCTTTGAAAGTTAGCTGTGTTAGAAGGGGGAAAAACTTACCTTGTTTTGTGAGCATTTCGAATGAATGATGATAAATGTAAACTTCTTAGATAATTTGTATTTAAAAATGCAGTATATATATTTTAACATTATTTTACAAAATTAAAATAAGAAAAATAAAAAAAATAAACATTTGTACAATTTCGGTATAGTAGAAAAAAAACATCGGTGAAATTTTAAAACATTTCAAAGAACAAAGAGTTATTTCTTATGAAATTGTTCAAAGCATGTTTTGTCTTCTTGATACATGTATAAACCTACATTGCATGTTTCACACATAAATCTTGTTCTTGGGGGGTTTTCCCTTGTGCTACAAAATGTGCACCGCCGTGGTTTACATTTTATTGGCATATGGTCGGCATTTTTCAATCTTTTTGGGTCTGGAACATTAGGTTTGTGGCTTTTTATGCAAACTGGGCTTGATAGTTTTCTTTTGGGAACAGATCCTTTATTTCCCATTGTAATCAAACTGCTGATGATACTCATTCTGAAAGACTTAATCCTAGCCCTTTGCGAGACATTTGAATGTCAACAATAGAAAAAAATTACAAAATACTAAAATATATTCTTATTCATTATTTTAAATTTAAATAAAACTTTTACGCGAGTACTATTTTCAAGAAAAAAAATACAGTATATAACAAAATAACGGAAAATGGAAATTTTCTACTATATAAAAATTACCGTACTAGCCTGGGAGTAAATGTAATGTTCGACGCACAGAAAAGCACAAACTGAAAAGTCCTAAATGAGAAACACCAAAAACACATGTTCTCTGAGGATATAAAGGGCATGTGTTGTTTATAAAATACACGTATTTATAAAGTGCACCTGTTGATAAAGAAAACCTGTTGTTGATGTGGTATAATGTGCATGTGCAAGACCCCTTTTCACTCTCAAATGATCTTTTCCAGTAATAATAGATACCCCTTGTATTGAAAACCAGCAAACGCCGGCTGTGTTTATTTAGCCTGGTATTCACATGTCAATGTCGTAGGTGCGTGGTGGTTGCAGGGTGCGACCACAGACAATTTCCCTAAAAATAGGAACGTGTTTTACGTATCTGGTTCAAATAAATGCTATTTATTTATTGTTTATGATAGACGTGATGGTGTAGGATGTATAATTTCTGAAATTTAAGATTGTTTGTATGGATAAAAAGAGGTTATTTTGAGTCATTAAAAATGACCTTTAAATAACAGCATATTGGAAGGAATTAGAGCTCAAAATTTATGATGTTGCTATGTGTTAGTGTTATTTAGAAGTAAAGGATAAGTAATCAATAAGTTTTAAATGAAAAATCGCGGGGAAAAATGAGAAAAAAAAAATCAAAAATGTGTGGTTTCGTGGCACGACCACCACGCGTTAAAGGGTTAACAGAATCCTGAAGTTGAAAACAATCCTAACTTTAGCTACCACTTGCAAAAGATAACTACAAGCTGCATTAAAAATCTGATATATCTTTTATAAGACACTTGTGCATTAACAATTAGATTCTTCAGCTTACACCACAGCCATGAACCTAGGTTTTGACCCTATAGTCAGTTCCTCAGTATAGTAGAGCCAACAAGTATGCAGGAGAGGGAGAAATTCTGAAGTTGAAATTATTTCAAGTTTTCTGGTTATTGTCATGTGCAGTGAATCTAGCATACAGCATAAAGAACCAAATATCTTCTGTGATTTCAACTACAAAATGTAGATAGCTTGAAAAAGATAATTTACTTTAAAATATACTAATAAGGAGTAATCATGTAATGGACCCTCATATAGGATTTTTTTCCCTCTTCATAATTGTTTGCTATGCTGGGGAGCCCATAATATGATGAAATCCTTGTTCATGGCACCTAGATAAGCTAAAGCTGCCTTTCTTTGCATTAGTGACCCCCTTTATTTAGGATGTTTTCCTTGAAATTTCATCATTCTATACAACAATGGTTTGAACAATATTTTTTAAGAATATCTTGAAGTTTAAAAAAATTCTTATCTTTAAAAAAAGAAGAAAATTCTTACAACGATTAAGTTTTAAATTTTCTCAAAGCTTTCAAGGAACTTTAACAAGCTATTATATATATATATATATATATATATATATATATATATATATATATATATATATATATATATATATATATATATATATTATTTCAAATAATAATTTTGAACTGAATTTTTAAAATTTTTCAATTATGATTGTGTAACATCATGACTGAAAAGATCTTTGCATCCAGATAACTAAAAATTGTGTTTGGAGTTTCATTTGTACTTCCTAATCAAGAAAGTTTTTAAAAATCCCATAAAAATGTGCATATAAATATGGCATATGTGGCTATGTTCATAGGTTAAATTTTTGACAGTTTTAATGTGTTTTATAAATAATTAATAAGTATTATATTTTAAGTAAAGTATCTGATTAACTTTTAAAGTAGACTGTATATATTACTTCATATTAGTTACATGTACTTAATTTTTAAAAAAGAGGCAAATTCTTTATTAAGTCAAATAAAAGATCTCTTTGAAAAGATTTTTTTTTCTACTGTTGAGGCTGTTAAAAAAAACCTTGTGATCAATTGTGAAGAAAAAAAAATTTCAATACAAGGTGAGTCTTTTTTTTTTTCTTAGTTTCAAACATTTTGTGTACACAAAAATGTGTTTTTCATTTGATTAAATGACTAGTTTGTATTAGCATACTTACTATCATTAAATTTACAATACTTTCTTAAAGTATATCATTACGAAAAGCAACCACTTGCATGAGCAAAATCCTTGAATTTTACTTATGCTTAGAGTCAGTAATTATATGCATGCATTTTCTTATATATACATATATAATTAATAAATTTCTATAAAAAAAAAATTATTATATTAACTTTTATCTATCATTGTAGCTGTAAAACGGATATGTCTCTAGGGAAGAACACCTTCTTTTGTGGAGTGTGTTCTCTTTGATTGCATTTTGTACCTGTTGAGATGGCTGTGAAATAAAAATAATTTCAATGTAAGAAATTAAATTTTGTCCATTATTGTTATTAGGTGGAGGAAAAAAGTTTTTATAACTGTGCTAAATAATGTCACCGATCATCGTCATTGAGCAAAAGAAAGGAAAGTTAAAAAACAAGTGTTTTTGCCTGAAAACTAGAGAAATAAGATTATATGTATGTTTTTATTCCTGAGATTTAGAGTGGCTAATGCTTTTGAAAGTAGGTATAGGTTAAGTGTCTATAATCTGAAATGCCAGAAAAAGAATTGCTGATTAGGATTTTACTTGGTTTTGAACTCTGATTTGTTGACCCCAGAAGCATGAAATTATTTTTAATTGTAAATGGATTGTATGAAATGGAAACCTACTGTATATTCAGCATTGCATTTCATGGTATACCAAATCATGATTCATGGTTGTTTGGCTTTCAAACAAGACAGTTCTCTCCGAAGGAGTAAATTCATTGCAGATTTTAAGTCACCATTATGAATGAGCAATTAACAGAAATCCTAATAGTTATCAACAGAGTATACTGACAGCTTAGGAAAAGCTTAAATTATTTTAAGTCTAGATCATAAAATTTTCTTATGCAACCGCTGTTCAAACCACAAACATTTTATTGAAATTTGAAGTAATTGCTGAGTGTTGTATGATAGTTTAATTATAAAACTAGTTCATATACGTTAATGTATCAACCTGAATGAAGTATTATTTATGCAGTATGATTTGAATTTTCTGCTGTCTAATCATAATTGCACTTTTAAATAATTTAGTTTTGGAGAACAATAAATCTTTCAAATTATAGAAACATTTCTCAAGATTTGTTGGTAAGGCCCTTAATAATGTTGCAAGACGGTAATGATAAATCCCTCCCCAAAGAGCTTAAAATTTGATAGAAAAAATATATATACCTAAAATAAATTTTCATCACTATGTAATCTAACCTACCAGAATCCCCCTTCCTGCAATCAAAATTTCTCCTTTGGAAACCAGAAAGGATTATTGTTCCACTACTGGTATACAGTGTTTTCTCAAATGAGGCTGATAATGCAAAAATTTCTAAAATATGTTGCTTTTTTTTACATAATATTGAAAGCATGTTTATGTTTTTTAGTTTCTCCTCCTTTACCACCTCCACCACCGGATGATGAACATATGTTTCATGAAACCTATAACCCTCCTTCTCCACCACCATTTCTTCGTAATCGTACTGAGCCAGAAGGGGTTCCAAAGAATTATTTAGAAAGAGGTATTTTTATTTTTTTCATAATATTAAGCTATGAAATTCAAATCTTGTTTAAATTTCAAACTAGTGACTATTTTTACTTATGGGATGCTCCTTTTTTTTTGGGGGGGGGGGGGGGGTTGCTTTCTAACACTTATATTCATAGGCCATATTATTCACGCCTGTGAGCACCTTTGCATTCTGTTCTACACCCACAAAGGTAGTTTACAGACACTTCCTTGAAGGAGTGCATGCATACTAATTTTTACGTGTCTAAATTTTACAGATGCTTTTACTGATGCTTATTTTTGCATCTATATAGAAATATTTTTATCTGTTAGATATCAATTGTATCATTATTTTACCTCCTTACTGTATAAAAAATTTATTCAAATTCTTTGTCTGCACAAGAAAAATTGACAAATCTGAGATATGTAAATGAATTTGTTATCTTTGTTTAGAGAAACAACCTTGTCTACATGTGAGATTCATGTAAATGGTTATTTTTATATTAAAATGTGAAAAATCAAAAAAAATTCTTAAAATTTCCTGAAATATTTTAAGATACATTGTTTTATTCTTTATATTATGGGGAGTTGAATGTTAAAGTGCATACTGTCATTGGACAGTATTTCAGCAGAAATAAATTTATATCTTCATTATGATAAAATACTAGAAAATTTATATATAAGTTAAACTATTTCTTCATTTTGGCATTAGGTACTGCATAAGTTTATTGTTCAATAAAAAAATTTAGCAATTTTTTTCTTATTCAGTTATATGAGCTGCATAATTTGCCAAAGTTGATGCACTTCAGGAAATTTTGAAATTATTAACCAGATTCCCATAGCTCTACATTGACATTGCAGAGATTTTTATTATTATTGTTATTCTGATTTTTTATCCAAATATTTCAGATGTTTGCTGCAGAAAGTGGATTTCTTGTTTGGTTTTTAAAAAATAATAAACAAAAAATTTCCAAAAATTTTGTTTTCATTTTTTGCAAATTTTAAGTTTCTATCCAAAGAAAGAAAAATCCAAAAAGTTTTTAATCACACTTTAGCTTTGCAAATGTAACATTAAAGTTTATTTTTTTTATCAAATAAAAGTATAAATGTTTCATTTTGTTAGTGTTAAATATCTTCCTCCTTCCACATTTGTTTGCATGATTTATAAAACAACATTATATTACATGACATGCTTTTTACATTCTATATTATATGTGTTACATTAAGAGTAATTATCTTTAATGAAAACATTTTATGGTCTATATGAGAGAAAATTTTTATCTCAAGCTTAAATCACTTAGTATGATTATCCTTAGTATATATTTGATAGAATATGTTTTTATTTAATTAACTTTTTGAAGTGCATTTAAAGTAGTTCTAAATACATATATAACAGAAGTTATTGATTTTCTTTTTATTTAAAAAGAAAGAATTTGTTAAAATGATGATTGTAACTCAAAATTTTTATTTATTATTGTTATCACATACCACTTTTAATGCTGCATAACCTGGAAAAGTTAGGGGGGGAAAATCTACTGTTGGAGATTAACACTCTCCCTTGTTGTCAAATTTGCTAGTAATTATTTTCCAGTTTCATAAACACAATGCAAATGCCATGAAAAATTGCTTTAACGTTTAGGACAGAATTTAAATCATGTCAATTTTTATTTACCAAGTTTGGTTGGGAATAAGTCAATCTTTTACTTAAGTTAACTTACATTGACCCCTATTAGCTTATTGAAGCAACTGTTTGTTTCTTTCTTTTAAAACATGCGACAGTGGAACCTCGATATATCGAACCTCAAGGGGAATGAGAAAACTTTGAATTATTGAGGATTTTGATATACCGAGGTTCGATTTAATAATAACATAGTAGTGTTTGACAGGTTCAAGCGGAAGGGAAAAACTTCGATTTATCAAGGACAACAAAAGAATGTGCAAAAAAAAAAAAGCCTTTTGTTCAGCATGAAATATCTATTCTTTCCCTTGCCCCACTTATTTTGCTATAAGCAATTATGATTTATTAGGACCGGTGTTCTCACTTGCCCCAAGTACGGCAGCAAGTGAGAACGCAAAACACAAAAACATAAATATTTATGGCAAAAAAAGTTGTGAATAGATTTTTTTTTTAAATAAAACTAGAAGTGCAGAACATAGCCAAAAGTATGTATGCAAATTTTCATACAAATTAAACAAGTTGTTAAAAACTTATTTAGATTCAAAGTGGAACTGAATGATTTTGCATTCTCACTTACCCCACTTTACCCTATATTATATCACTTTTCTCCATTTTTTATTTTGTGAACTTTGGCAAGTGCACAGCTCATATAAAGGTCTCCAAAATCAGATGTTGTATATGTTGAATCTACAAAGGAGGAAAAGCCTCTTTGATTTTTCCTCTTAAAAGATTTGAAGTGAAAAGTAAATAGATATGGGTTTATTTAAGATTATTTAATTTAATAGTTATATTAAATCTGTTATGGGATATAAATATTAGTTTGGCATGCCCCTCTAACTTACAAACTTTATAAATTTTAAGTACTTTTATTATGTGATTTTGTAAAAACCATTTGACTTAAATACACCATTGTGTTTTCAGTTGTGGCCATATATGACTATTGTGCAGATAAAGAAGATGAGTTGTCGTTTTCCGAAAATTCTATAATTTATGTTCTAAAGAAAAATGATGATGGCTGGTATGAAGGTGTAATGGATGGTGTAACTGGTCTGTTTCCTGGAAATTATGTTGAACCTTGTTTATAAAGGAAAGCATTTCTAATATATTATCAGTGTTTGTCATCGTAATCAATTTTATATATGTGTATGTTTTTTTACTCTTTTTTATTTTTGACAAACATTGAGATATATTTAGATTATTTTGTTTGGACTGTAACCTTTCTTTTATTATGAGTGGTTTTTCATTTTTTTCAAAATAACTAAGTCATTTACGTATGTATCAATATATTGGAATATCATGCAAGTACAGTTTTAAAAAATTAATTTCATGTTTATATATTTTAACTCATAAATAAGTTATTTATAAAACAGGTGATATATATAAAACATCTGATATATATGCTTATATATACATCAGATGTTTCATCTTAATTTTTCTGTATGTGTGCAATGTTTTCTATCTTTAATTGTTTATTTTTAAGGTAGTAACTTCATTTTTAAAAGGCATAAAGTGCTAATTTTTGGATTTCTTTTTTTAAAGATTGAACTGAAAAAAGGTTACTTTTATGGTATGACTTCATTTTAGTACTTCTGATTTATTCTATCAGCAGATAGCATAAAATATTTCATCTACAGTTCTTCAACGAGAATTTTTGGTAGATGTAATCATAGCTTACATCCATCTGCTGTTTATTGGAATCTTATACTATTTCTTCATGTTTACAGTTTTATGACCAAAAATATTAATCATGGTGTAGATAGTTATGAATATGCATAGAAAATTCTCTTCAATCTTTATCATAGCAATTTATGTGCTTAGCATTACAGATAGATAAGTTTTTAGGTGGTTAAATGGTTTGTAAGTATCTATATAATAACTTACCAGAATTGAAAGATATTAGCGGTGCCTTGTGTTTGTGATATTTTCGATGAACAATTCCTATTTAAATGCAGTTTGAGATTATTTTTGTAGACACATTAATAGGGGATTGTTCAAGAAATGTTCTTCTGGTATGTCAAGCTACTACTGTTTCTAATTACTGACTTTTTATTATTATTATTTACTGGTAACAGGGTCCATTTGTGGCTTGTATATAGGATGTACATATATCATGTACATATGGCTTGTTGCTCCCCCCACCCCTAAAAGATTGTCAGCAATGACCATGGGGGATGTCACTCAGGTTTTTAATCAGAGTTACTATCAAAGAGAAACACCCAATGTTTCTTATTTGCACTAAATGTTATGTACTTGAAGTGCATCTTTATTGATTCAAAATAACATTCCAGTGTCATACTGTATACTTTGAAAAAGTCAGTAATTAACATTTTAAAACTCTATCTATTATTTTAATGATCCTAAGATCCTACCTTGAGCTATTTCTTCCATTGCTTTTAAATATTAAAAAAAAATAGACTAATATCTTATACATTGCCTAATGTTTCAAAAATTATTACTGACTCAGATCTTCCAAAAGCTATTTTAATGGTTGATTTCCGTTACTTTGGTCTTAAAAAGATGGTAAATTCACATACAATACCTAAAGTTTCTTACTAAAGGTGTCCTTCCTCAAAATGAGCTTCCGAAATTTATAGAAATATAGAAAATACTGTGATCTGATTCTGCTGCCAAATGTACCTTTAAAGCTACTATGATCAAATTCATCATGTGTGAGTATAGTAGTGATTATGATTTTTAGTAGCTTTTATTTAACCCCATACTATAAAGTTATTGACATAGTAAATCAACTGTTATGTGTTTGGGATTATTTGACATTGTAAATGGTCTTCAAAAAACCAAGATGAGTGAAGAATTTGTAAAATTAGAAAGTTAAGTAAAATTTGTTTTCTGTAGGGATATCTGTGAATAAATTCATAGTGTATTTTAATAAAGTATTTTCCACTTTTGAAAATTTTAGTTAAATTTTACTTCAGTTCCTGTTTCCTAACTTTCAGAACTGTTTGAATACAAGTCATAAAAGTTGGCATTTGTAAATGAAAACTGGATAAATTTTATTTTATGCTTATGCATATGCATGCTTTTATTTTATTATTTTGTTTTATATTATACATTATTTTAATATAATTTATTATCTTTTTATGTTGTCACACATTCTAAATATCTAATTTTGAATATTATCAGTTTTGAATATATATATGTAGTTTGAAATCGTACACTCTGTGTTATGCAATTTTATGTTGTGAAAATATTATTAATATAGTATTTTTATTTGTAAATATGAAATAATAAATTAATAAAAGACTCTATGATATCTATTTTTTGCCTAAATTACTCTCAGTTTAGTGATTTGTAAAAGATGTTGTGTTATTGAGTTTTTTTGGAGGAAATAAATTTTCAGATGGTAAATATAAGTGGAGCTTCTTGGTCATTGTCAGATTTGAAATATGTAACAATTAGCATACACCCAAAGTCGTTCAATAGTGTCTCTTTCCATAACAGTGCTTCACAGGTTGCCCACAGTTTGGTTTTTGTTTGTGTGTGTTGTTACCTCTCAAAATTAAAATATTTTTTGTTGAGGACATTGCAATATTTTAAGAATGTGGAAGCCTTGAAACAGAAAAGTTAATATATATTTTTCTATTTTCATGGCACCAATTTCTAGATCTAGAATTCACATTTAATATGTAATGGCTTTCCTTTGAAATTTTGAGAAAAGATTTCACTGCTTTTGGATTATTTTATAGATAATTTTATTTCATCACCCAGTTAAGCTAATCTCAGCAAGAGTGATGTGATTTTATTAGTCTGTGTTACCTTGAGAAAATAAGAACAGTCCCACTAGCAGAGTGTTTATAATACATAAAAAAAATTTCAAGTAGTCTCCTCCAACAAAACTACTGCGGTTCTTAACGTAGGATTACTTATCGTTTGCTTGCTTTTTTTGGGGGGGGGAGGGGGTGGCTACTGGGTTTGGCATGCTTCCAAAATGATAACTTGTGATGCAGGATAATTTTTTTTCTCTCCGAAGGACTGTTATTGAGGAACGTAATCCTACATTTATTTCCTATATTTATTTGTTTATCTATTACAGTAATATGAGTAATTATACCCTCTAACTTTTAAAAATGCCTTAAAATCAAACTAGTTATTTAAACTAAAATGTTCCTGTTTTATACAAAACTTATTTTGAATTTATACATATACATAACTTGTAGTTCGCTTTTTAATATAATGCGACTGTAAATAATTTTGCATTGCTGCCATTTCAGAAAAATTGAATTAAGGAAAACTTTATGGTGTTTTTAAATTTTGCCAAAGTCAAAAGGAAGAAAAAAAGTGAAATTTCTGATGATTTTTTGTTTCAAAATTGGACTTGGAGATTTTTAAAAAAATTTAATTTAAAAGAGAGTTGAGGAAGAATTCTCTGTGAAGTATTTTAGTTACTATTGATTGTGTTCATTTAGTTTTCAAATTGTTAAAAAACCAAAATGTAATTTAAATGTACCATTCTCTTCTGTTAAGGTATTTTAATTTTTATAGACTAACACATCCCAAACCTGGAGACTTTTTTTTTCTTATTTTCCTTTTTAAAACTTTTTGTCATAAAGGTAATTACGTAGTTTATTTGTAATTTTAGTTTGCATGCTCCGTCCCCCCCCCAAAAAAAATAAATAAATAATAATAATAATCCTAACACTATGCTTACTAAAATAAAAATAAATTGCCAGTTACACTAAGAAATGACTAGCATTGTTATCTGATATCAGATAATTTTATCATGATCTTACGTTTACGTTTTCAGATATTTTTTCGATGTAGTTGCTGTGAATGAAAGCGTAGAATTCTTTCTATCTGCAAATTGCATGTTAACTAGCAATGTGTTATCAAAAACGACTTGTATGGAATCAGATTGGAATTTCAGAAAAGCATTGTCGACCATTCTTGAGACGTTCATTCAACAATTTTCTTCGTGAAAATATAGTTTGTTATTTATTTTTTATTTTTTTTATTTCCATACCCATTTATCTAACTTGTATAAATTGGCTTGAAGTTCTCATTTCCAGTATATTTTCAAACTCTCGTTTTGTCCTATTAATAGTCGGTCGTAGCAAAATATGGATCTTTTTAGTGTAAGATTACGTTCCTCAATAACGGTCCTTCGGATAGAGAAAAATTGTCCTGCGTCGCGAGTTATAATTTTGGCAGTGCGCCAAACCCAGTAGCAGTAGACTGTTAAACAGAAAAGTACCAAAATGCGTCAAAAAAAAAAAAGAGGTAAGCAAACGATAAGTAATCCTACGTTAATAATCCGCGGTAGTTTCGTTAGAGGAGACTACCTGATTTTTTTTTTTTTTTTTTTTTTTTAACGTTGATTTCGGAAGCGTTGTTCGATCAGAGAACTTTTGATATTTTGAAACCATTATCTGCGTATGAAGTTGATCGTCGTTATATCTGCGTACGTACCCGTATCAGCGTAGGAAGTGAATCGCAATGAGTATGTAGAATAGCAAACATTTGTTTCGATTTTTCAAGGTAATCGTACTTATCATTTAATTCGACAAGGTTCGGAGCCAAATATAATGTTTGTATCAGAAACATTAAATTTAGCTCGGGGAGGGGGGAGTAGATTTTTTGGCCTGTTTACTCTTCCGAAAGAACTTTACCGCCTATGGAAAAAGCAAACTGATAAGATAATGACGAATGAGCACAGTCGCCGAGTATGCAAAGTTCACGTTTTGTTTGAAGATGGGGGTTCGTCAAAGGTTTGTAGAAAAACTAGCAAATATTCATTCTGAAAAACTATCATATTTGTATGTTAGCATATTATATAGTTGAATCTTTCTTCTCATTCTGATTTCCTTTTTAGTTCCCAAAATTCCAGAAGGATTATTTCCAGCAGAAATGGAGAATTTTACTTTTTTGTTTCGAAGTAAAACACCGAAGGGATTTTTCCGTTTTCTTGACTCGGAGATAAATTCCAAAAATAATATACATGCAGATGTTAAAAATCGTATCTTTGCTGCTAGTCGTGCGCTTGGTGTTTTTTTCTTTTCTTTTCTTTTTTTTTAATCTAACTTACAAGAAAAACAAGTACTGCTTTACAAGACAATTTTAACCCTTATGTTAATGAAATCCAACTTTCCATGTTTGAAAGAAAAATTCTTAGACTAATCTGGGGAGATAAAGATTGTGGTGTCTGGTGAAAAAGATACTATAGTGAATAATATAAATTATACAAAGATATTGACAGGGGCCCGAGGTAGCCTAGTGGTAACGCGTTAGGCTTGGAATTGGGGTGCTCGGTTCGAATCCCAACGAACGGCATTAAATACTTTCGTGCCGGCTGTTAAATCCGTGCCTTCTACAAGGTCAGAGAGGGTGGGAGGAAGTACGATCCCCCTGGGGTTGCTCTGTTAAAATAGAGTTTGTGTTGGTTCTTCTATATGTTGTCCTCATTGAAAGCAACGAAAGGTGGTTCTCGCTGATTGTGGACAAATGTCTTCGGTTGCAACTGCCCTGCATTTGCAAACAACATATATCGACATAGTAAAATACACTAGTTATCAAAAATTGAGGAAAAATCACAAAAAGAGGGATAACACGTTCAAAACTAGGCCAATCTGTTTAAAATTTGAATATGTTAAGTAAAAGGTGCTGAACAGTACTACATTATGCAAAATAGTGGCGCTGTAGTCGGAATACGTCATTTGCGAGGAGCATAAAAGTGTATGTCTCAGAGCAAGGTGACAATTGTCGCTGCGAGGCTGAGATTAGACATCTGGCATAGCCAAATTGTAACTATGACCTCCAGGCATCATTTGACCGAAGAACTGCGATGGAGAGCTATTGGGAGACTAGAGGCAGGACAAAGTCAGACAGAAAGGGCCAGATGGCTAAATGGAAGTCCGTCTGTGGTTCATAGACTTTGGCAACAATTTCTTACCACGGATTCGGCATCCAGGAGGTTCAGCTAAGGACGGCCATACGCTACGACGAATGCCGATGACCGATATTTGTCATGCGCACGAAGGAATAGAACCGCAACTCCGTCTGAACAGATCCTCCCTCACTGCAAGCTCCGGAAGGTTGACATCAACGTCAACCGTGGGTAGAAGGCTTCACGAAGGTGGTCTTTTTGCGAGACGACCAGCCATTTGCGTCACGCCATAGGCGGGAACGTTTGCAGTGGGCACGTCAACATGTCCACTGGACGCGTGATCAATGGAGGGCTGTTCTCTTTACAGATGAGTCCAGGTTTAGCCTCCAAAGCGATAGTAGGCGTATTTTGATTTGGAGAGAACCTGGAACTCGTTTTAATCCATCACACATCTGTGAAAGAGATGCATACGGATCAGGCAGTGTCTGTGTTTGGGGTGGTAACTCTTTGGGTGGACGCACCGATCACCATGTCTTTCCCCGTGGAAATGTGAATGCTCACACCTATAGAGATGACATCCTTGATGAATATGTGCGCCCTTATGCCGGGAGAATAGGTGATGCTTTCGTGCTACAGGACGATAACGCGAGACCGCACAGGGCTCGCATCGTGGATGCTTATCTTGAGCAGGAAACAAATCAGCGCATAGAATGGCCAGCTCGATCACTGGACCTGAATCCTATCGATCATGTTTGGGACGTTTTAGGACGACGTATAGCTGCCCTCAATCCTCCTCCTAGGACCCTAGCCACACTTTCAACTGCTTTGCAAGAGCAATGACTCTCACTTCCTACCGAACTCGTAGACCACATAATTGACAGCATCACACATCGGTGTATGTTCTGTATTGCTTCTCAGGGGAATCATACGCCATATTAAAGGTACTTTTCCTATACCAAACTGACACATCCGATTTGTTCATTGTATACATATGCTAGTTTCTATAACGCCATAATTGTCTGGCGATTTCTTTTCATGCCATTTTATACCTACCAATGTGTTGTATAATGTGTATAAGTTTCATTAAATTCTACACGTAACTTTTTGAGTAATCGCTATTTTTGTGACTTTTCCTTAATTTTTGATAACCAGTGTATATTAAAATCAAGCGCATGAAGTTTACTGGACACTTATACCGAATGAATTCCCGTAACCAATCAAATTCTCATTCACATGCCATATGGCACGAGACCTGGGAAAGACCTGGATGGTGTGACTGTGTATGTAAAACCAAGTCGTTTGTAAAACCAAGTGGAAAACCCGGGCCCAATAGAGACAGGAATGAAAAAATATTCATTGGAAGGAAGGCCTTGGCTCACACTGGGCTGTTGTGCCAACGATGATGATTTTCTGCGTTTTCAGTAACCTAGATTTAATCAACTTTTTTTTTTTTTTATAACTACGCTAGAAGCAAAATATTATAGAATAACGCAGAAAAATGTAATTGTAGGGGGTCATGTAAGCTTTTTTTTTACTTTTATGAGGAATTTCATAATTTTGTGTAATGGGAGAGAACCTCGTGGCCGTGGGTTTTTCATTTCTATAGAGATTCTTCACCAATCGGAGTTTTATAATTCTACCATCACTCTCCATAAAATACTTAGTTATTTGAAACGTTAAAATACGGGAGATTTAATAATTTTCGGTAGTTCAAAACATGGGTTAGAAATTCTGAAGCTGTTATGAGTTTTGGCTCAGAAATGACATCGTTATGAATAAGGCCTGTACTAAAAATTATGAGGATTTAAAAAGAAAAAGGTATAAACTTGGATTACCACAGAAAACCTCCATGGAGAGTATCAGTTTGATGTTTTGTCTCATGAAATCACCATTTCCTAACTATGATGACCAAAATCTCCGACCCCATCTGAAATTAATCATGATTTAATCGCAATGCAGTTAAAGTGGAGTTAACGTCTTTTGAATATGAAACTTCAGACATGCGAACATAGTACTCGAGACAAACATTTCCTAAAACTAAAGACCACTATATGATGAGGAACGTAACTCCTGGGGGGCGGGGGGGGGGAGAAAATTATGGAGAGTGTCCGTCTGTTTTCGGGACCTGAATAGTTTATAGAGGCAGAAAACGCAACTTTACATACTTAGTATATATATATATATATATATTCAACCCACACGAAACAAATCAAGACCTCGTGGTGAAATTCTCCGTATCTCCGAAACTTCCGTGACCAGTTGACGACATTCGCGACTTGAATGGACGAAATTTGAGACTTCATGATTTTCGGGATCAGAAGAAACCTCGATTTATAAATGAAGAAACTGCGGTACAAGGCGTCAGGAGGTAATAGAAGATTGTTGAAAAAATCAAAGACGTATTACGTATGCGAAAGTTTCTCGTAATCACAGGCCTCTGTGCGATGTGACGTCAAGCCTGTCAACCAGTGGCGCACCCAGGATTTTTTCTTCGGGGGTGCCGAGATGCACGGATAAAAATATTTACGTATGCGAAAGTTTCTCGTAATCACAAGCCTCTATGCGATATGTGACGTAAGCCTGTCAACCAGTGGCGCACCCAGGATTTTTTCTTAGGCAGTGGCGTAGCGAGCATAACTGGCGTCCGGGGCACGATACCTTTTTGCCCCCCCCCCCCCGAAAAAACATATAGTAATATAATATAGTTGAATTAGTTAAAAGGACCATTTGGCGCCCCTCTGCAAGTGGCACCCGGGGCATGGTAGAGCCCCTTGCCCCCACCCCCTTTGCTACGCCACTGTTCTTAGGGGGTGCCGAGATGAACAGATAAAAATATTTATATTACAAAATCAATATTCATAATGCAATTTTTATTTCTTTGGGGGGGGGGGGCAGTGCCCCTTGCCCCCCCCCCTTTGGGTGCGCCACTGCTGTCAACAAATGCAATACGTCTACTACAGGCCCTGATTTTCCATTAGGCCCGGGCCTAGGGGGCGCCAAAAAATTTTAACTTTAAAAGGAAAAAAAGAAAAAATTCTCAATTCATTTTTTTTTAATTTTACCTTTTTTAATAGTAATTTTTTTATATATCCTTCCAAATTTGATTGATTGATTGGTTCATATGTATAGTTATATGTATAGTTTATTATATGTATGTTATCTATATAAATAAAGCAGAGTGTCTCTATGTATGTAACGTATACAAATCTACATTTCTTGACGAATCTGGTTGAAACTTCGTATACTTATGTTTTGAAGCCAGGAGATAATTCTAAGATTAGTTTGGAAGCTTTAATATAGTTTTAAAGGTAATTTACTTCTAAAAGTACTTCACCGCTTCACTTATCCTGAGAAAACATGGCCGACATATCTCCCGTATGGTGCAGCCATCTGTTGGCAGCGACGGGAATGAAAATTGACGGGAATTTAACGGGGAGTTGACGGGAACATTTGTATGGCCCTGATAAGGGCCTTTTTTTTTCTTTTGTGGGGCCCGAGCATAGCCGGGCGAAGCCCGGCTAGTAGTGTATATAAGGGATTAATAAGTTTTTCTGGTTGCATGGTATTGGTGTTTTAATGATGAAATTAATATGTTGTATCGCCTTTCGTTATTGGATAATGTTCTACGCTTCTAATAGCCAATTCTTGGTAAAATGGTACATTCACAATGATTCACAATTATTTTTTGTGTGTGTCAATTTTGGAAATTTTAAGCCCACATCAGTATTAGGGGGGCCCCCCATCCCGAGTTGTGCCTATAGTCAAGAATGTTCTAAATCGGGCCCTGGTCTACTATGTTTCTCTCAACTATCAAAGAAACGTACTAGAGTATGTCATTTGACAAATTGCAGTATCGACTTCTGGTATTTCTCATCAGATGACATGACTTGAATCAATCCATAACCCTTAAAAACTACTATCAAAGGAAAAAACATCAAAACGTAATTAGCATGAGGTGAAATTTCACCCACGCTAGCCTCTACGATTGAGTATTAAGTTTTGCTTCAACCAGGTTTTCTTTACAATCACTTTCCAGTCGCTCATTTCTCGTACTAGCAAACTGTAGCGCCTCAAAACCAATCAACTGCTATTTAATTCAGGAAAAAAATGTTTTGTTCAAAAAGCGTTTTTATTTTTTTAGCTCAGAATTCCTCATTGCTCTTTAGGAAAGGCCTTTCTAAGAGCAATGAGAAATCATTCATCTGATTCTTGAATTTGGAATACGAATGGATAAAAGTAAATTTCATAATAGATCTTCATTTCAGTGTTCACTCGCTGTATTGCTGAATCGCACACTTTTTTTTCTGTGTGGCATATGTTAAAAAATGCCCATGAAAATACATAATAAAAAATAAGAAATTAACTACATGGGAATTTTAAGTTATTTTAAGCCATTTATTTTATACGGTCCCTATCCATCATACAAAATCAGGTTAGAGTGTTAAATTTTAGCTAGAGAGTATTCTTCAAAACCTTTAAATACTGAGTTACCAGTCATCTAATGAAAATTAAAGGTCAGCATAATCATGTTCTGTATACATTGAAATTTTCACATTGTCAACTTCATGACATTCCGAGTACAACACTGATTTATATATTATAAAAAAATTTTTAAAAAGATCTTGTATCATAATAAACATAAACACAAGCAAACATGAATGTGAAAAATGTACAGCCATATCCATGTCACAATGTTTAGAAATTCCTCGTGTAAAAGATCTGGCAATTCCATCTTTTTTACATGTATCTGGTTCTGATAAAGTTCACTCCCACCCCTTCCAATAGGGTATGGACTTATCCAAAGAACATTCATCCACCACTCTACAAGTTCTATTGGCAATATTTCATTACCTATTGAGATCACCCAATCAGTTAACAAATGTAAAACCCCATGAGGGGACAGAGCAGACATATCCATGCCTAGGCTAGCATTCAAACTTACTCAACAAGGTAACTTCATTAACTATGCAGTCAGCAATACAAGCAGAACTTGTGGAATCAAAAGTAGTTCAAAAACATGGTTCACTGATTCTAACATTGCCACTCACATGAAATGCACATTAACGGCTTATATCCTTTTCACTAACCTGGGCTATTAGTTTCATAGTAATTTTTGGTCTTATCTCAAAGAAAATTCAATGGTGTTCTCATTTATCCCTCATGCACAATCATCTGTGCCTACTACAACTCTCTTAGTACAAAAAGTGACAGTAGCCAACCCTAAATATTTTACTTCATGCAAAGTTGATACAAAAAAAATTCTATCACTTAAGCTTCCAATATAAAAAATGTGTAAGTATATAATACAGAATTTAAATGGAAAACTTTATGGTAAATACTTAATTCTTAAAAAAAAAAAATTATAATCATTTATTACAATTTAAACCAGAAGAATATTTGTATGTGGGTACAAAGTGCCTGGCCCCAAATATCTTCATGATAGCATAAAATTCTAGGGTTTTGTTTTGTTCAGCAAGTTTTTGTAAAAAAAAACTTTCTTAGTGATATAAATAATTTTGAGTTTTGCAGTACAAGTATATTTCTTTTTATAAGAATTAGAAACATCATTAGCTGTGACAACACAGTGAACTGAAATATACAGCTTAAAGTTCTACTTATTAATTTTTATAATTTTGCAGTTTTCTATTTCTATTTTGTAATCTTTATTTTACTTTGGAAACTCATCATACAAGCATGCCCAGCCAAATCATTTATGATTCGGCTAGATATGTGTAAAACTGTTATAAAAAAATAATTAAAACTGTACATATAAAATAAAAATAAATAAAACTATTAAAACTTTATATGTAAAACTGTTATAACAGTTTTCACCAAATTCTGGAGAGGACCTATACAGATTGTTAAAATGGAACTCGGTAATATGGAAATTAAACTGGACAGAAGAATCAACTTTAGTGAAACATGCAAATAAGCAAAATTTAATAATATTTAATATGTTGCTAATGTCAGATACATTTGCAAGTGAGAATTAGATTAATAAGGCTAAATACTGCAAGGTGATCAGATGAACTAAACAGAAAATCAGTTGACAGCAGAGACATAATTTTCACTCTTTTTTTTTCATCTTTCTAATAATCAGTTGTAATATTGTACAAAGGGACAGCAAACTGATATTTTTCAACTATTGAAAAATTAGGTTAGAATAAGATGCAGCATCACATCTTTTTTAAATTTTTCCAGAAAAGGTAAACATTGTCTAGAACAGGCCTGCACAATTTAAAATGTGATGAGGGTCATATCACTTTATTGAAAGCTGCTATGGCCAGAAGAAAATAATGGAAGAGCAAAAAAACATTTTACCTAACAAAAAATAAATTATTTAAAAGTTAAATAAATATTGATATTCATTGCTTATACATTCCTTTCATAATATTATAATTCTAAAAATATCCATATTTTTTTTTTAGATTTGTAATATTATGCATCTGCATAGACGGCTTCACGGACCACAGAGTAATTGCTGGCAGGCTGTCTGTTGTGCAGGCCTGGCCTAGAAAATAACTGTCAACATATGAAACTGGTTGATAACACGCACTTAATGCGAACTAGGCATAAATATGATTAATAAACTGTATCTCCTAAGTATATATTATTCTAGGGCAAAATATTGGCTTTAATCTCAAGAATTTACAGGTACATAATTTTATTCTTCAAAAAAGGGATGACTAAAATAACCAAGATTTTCCTGACTATATCCATAAATTTTCACTTTTAGAAATAAATAGATGCACTAACAGACAAAAGTAATATAAAAAGTCCATAGATTTTTCAAGCTTTCTCCCATGAGACAATGTTGAAATGGCATCTTTTTTTTTTAGGGTGTATGAGGGTAAACATGATTATTTTTTTTCTAATAAACAGGGTGCTCAACATAAGACATTTGCCTTTTGTTATTTACCACAAAGTGTAACTGATTTCTTTATTGTGGGAGTACCATTTAGGTGAGCCAGCATTGATCTCTATGAGGGGACAGCATAAGTACTAAGTTTTATTCCGAATTTGAACTCAAACCAGTGCATGGAAGCTCACGATGCTGACCACTATACCATGTAAGTGGCCCAAGATTAATTATAGAGTATTATAAATACATACATTGTGTAGGTAAAAAAATACAAAACACTGAGTAAAATTCCTTTTATATGATCTTTATAACAATGTAACAAAATTGCCAAATCAAATTTACATATTTGTATTTCCCATATGAGATTGTTTTCCTGTCAAAACAATAAGGAACACACATAGTACAGCAAATTAACTGTTATTAATATGCATTTAATTCAATGTAGTAAAGTTAAAAAAGAGTACACATGTACTCTAAAAAACAAAATCCTATATTCAAATATCTAAATATTCTAACTAGGAAATTAATGAAGTACACTTCATATTTGTTTTCATTTTTAGTATCAGAACCTGTACTGATACCATTTTCGATTGAACTATCTGGTGATTTCCAAGGGTTGTGTATTTTCCACAGGAAATGATTAGTAATCATCATCATCATCATCATTCGATTGGATAATATGGTCCAACTACAAAAAATTCTCTTCTCAGAATTTTCAAGATTATTTTTCACATATTCCAAGAGGTGCTTGAATTTTCTAGTGCTGATTAGAATGAATGTGAAAAATGCATAGAGTTCCTAAATTTACAATGATAAAATTCAGCCAAAATATGAATTTGAAGAAAAAATCTGTTCTATATCACTTTCAAATGTGACTGTCTTACACAAAAGATTTGACTAGGCCCCCTAAAAATCTGATTTGTGAAAAAGGACTGAGGTAAGAGTTCAACAATTACAAAAAATATCACAAACACAGGAGGGGGGGGCATTAAACTGGTACAGTTAAAATAAACTTGATGTACACTGACATGCACACTGACAACCACCTCACTGACGTATTTCAAACATAGTTCAAAAGTACTTGACTCCATTTCTTCATGCATTCCCATATAAACAGAGAATGGTCACAAATTCAATCAAAGCATTCCAAACATGCCTCCTCCCTATCCATCTTGCATGATAACAAAAAATGTCCTTTTCGAAAAAGTTCAGTATTGACATATATATATGTAGGAAGGATTATTGTTCAAAAGGTAGGAGTTCATTTGTTGACAGATTCATACTATCTATATACATGTAATTTTATCGTTGTGAATGAGAATGACCAGAAGTAGTAACTGGGGCACTCTGTTGGTGACTACTGTTGTTATTGAGGGGTGGAGATGTGGAATATGCATATGGTCCAGACGGTGTTCCATTAACTTTGTCACTAGCAGACAATTTGGAGAAAGCCAACAAAGTATCCGGAAAATTTGGAGGAGTGGCTGGTGTGTTTGCTGGGGTAATCATCTGAAAGTAGAAATAATTATGCTATTAAAAACAAGCTACATTAAGGAGAGGAATACGAGTTCCTAGGTACGATAAAAAATATGCCAATATACATGCATAACTTTATTTTACCAGCCAATGTAGCACTTTTAAAACAAATATACAAAATATGAGCTCATTTTTTCAAACATAGCAAAACAAAACAAAAATTCATGCTGAAAAATTAACTACTTTGAATTCTCTGCTAAAATTTTAAGTTTGAATGGCTCAAAAATTTTTTTTAAATATTTCTTTGGATATATAAATAACTAATCATATTCCTCGGTTAGTCCATATATATATACACACTGTAATTTCTGAAACAAAAATATACATTCTTTAGCGCTTCAACTAATTGTCACCAAATATTACATTCTTACTCATCAAGATAAAAAATATAAAAAAAAATTGAGGTTACTTAAAAATGCATTAACTGCCCCTCAAATCATTCCCTCCACATTTTGCATTTGTCATATTAATCCTCATCTTACCATTATGTATATTTCCTCTCAATTACTTTCTAATAAAACCAGAAAATAGCATGCAACATAGTAGACCCTCAGGTAAGAATTTAAATATGTTGGGGATAGGCAACGTATAGGTCACAAAAGGTTTTCGGTCAATCAGTAATTTATATCATCAATTTATGCATTTCACTTGGTTTATAACGGAATTCATCAGTTTTTTCTTATAGAATTTTTTGGGTGTCTACTTTGACTTCTTTCATGCAACTGAACAAAGTAAATTTGGAATACAGAAATATAATGCATGATTGTAGAATGGTAAACTCTAAATAAATAGATAGTTATTATACTTTATTAATTTCATAAACCTTTTTAAAATTTAAATATTTAAAATTTTCTTTTGAAATAAATTTTATTTGAAATAAGAAAATTATTAAATTTTATTTAGAATAATAACTATAAAATATAAAGCTTAACAACAAAAAGATTAAAGTTAAAAGAAGAAGAAGAAAAAAAAATACATATATATGAATTGCTGAACAATTTCCATGTAAAATAATATATTTAAAGTTTAAATTGGTATTTAGTGTGTCACGGGCAAATATAAACTTGTGTACTGTTAATTAATTACCAGAGATTTTCAAAGAAGCATGAAAGTGCTTAATAACAGTATAAATTTTCAGAAAAGTTAATTATAGCATAAACTTTTCAGATGCAGACAATAAAGTATTCTTCACCAGAATAAAAACTTGTCACCCTCAAAGATAAACAAAGGATCTGAAGTAGTTGAATGAATTTGCAAGGTTTAATATGGCACAAATAATTGCCTATTGTTAAAATGTTTGCATACTAAACATGTTACCATTGTTCTATAAAAATGGACTCAAATTACTTAAATTTTTTTTATGTTCTAAATGTAATTCATAATGAATTTTTATTCTATGTGTTTTTAATTGACTCACATCAGAATTTCTCATATTATAAGAATTATATTGTTGACATAAAAATGTAAAACTTTCAAATATACAGTCAACTCTCAACACTTATATAGGGTTAAATTTCAATGATTTGATTAATCACAAATTTTCAGTCAATAATAAAATAAGGAATTGTTTTTACAGTTTTACAAAAGCTATTGAAATTCATAAAATAGAGCACTGAATTATAGATAGTAAGTATGATAATTTTTTAAAATTTTTATACACTGCAGCTTGAATACCATATATTTACTGCATAACATACCATATATTTATACACTACCTCTCTGTACATTAACCAATATTTCTGATAGCAAAATTTTCAATATAAGAACCTTAATTTCAAAGTACTGTTTTAGTTTTTTATAAGTGACTGACATTATTATTAATAAAGATTAACTGTGCCTAAAGGTATTCTGCTTTTCTAAGTATCCAGCACCCCCAAACCTCAGGAAATGCAATTGGCCAACTGAATCTTTCCCTTTTAAACTTCCATCTACAAAAAATTATAATAAAGCTTTTAAAAAGGCATTTGTGTATGACTAGTTGCAAGGCTTAAATCAATGAAATGAAATTTCATAAGTAAACTACATCTTAAATTGATACTCCCTAAATTAATAAATTTCACTGATGCATTCTAAATGTATATTTATTTAAAATAATTATCTCAATATTGAATATTTTTATGAACTAAAAGACCCAAAATTATACCATAAAAAAAAAAGGCTATAGCATGCCCCTTCTTTT
This sequence comes from Dolomedes plantarius, assembly GCA_907164885.2. NCBI lineage: Eukaryota > Metazoa > Arthropoda > Arachnida > Araneae > Dolomedidae > Dolomedes > Dolomedes plantarius. The sequence goes on along the minus strand of OU015496.1, from coordinate 33,015,374 downwards.
CACAGTTGGCATTATACAATAGGGTTAGGCAGTATTCACCAAAACTAAACTGGAGAAATTTGTCAGTTCATACAACACTTTACTTTTGCCCTGAGTGCATTGAAGGTTGTAAGCTTCAACACATTTCTAAATCACAATACCCCTTACGAGTAGTCAAACTACAACATGTTTGAGACCTCACTAACAGATGCGTTATGACAGTATTATCTTTATCACTTTGTCTTACTTGAAATCACTAAACTTTCTTTCATGTGCCTTTCAATTAATCTTGCATTATTATAATGTTTCCGACTTACCTCAAACATTTATACCTTACTAAAGATATGGTGTGACAATTTTGTAAATTTGCATTATGTCAAGAAACCATATAGCATAAGAAACCTTTTGACCCTGAATTATATGTAGAGCTTCCCCTTTTTTACCTAATTTTTATTTATTAATTTTAAAAAAATCATACCAATAATTTCACTCAAGGTAAATTATTGGGTACTCAAGGTAAAAATTTAACGGGTATATAAGGTTTGCTACACAAATAGAATCATCTAGTTTATGTTCAATTTGCCTCATACTAAACCAGATACTTTAAAGCCCTTCTACAAAATTTTAAAGACTAGTAGTATTTGTATAAATAAATGTATGAATGCAACTTTATAAATATACAGACATAAACACATATTTCTTTAAGTGTATGCATATATATATATATATATATATATATATATATATATATATATATATATATATATATATATATATATATATATATATATATTGTAAATTTTTCCCACAGTTAATTTCAGAAAAAATTTAAATAAAATGGCATACCTAACAGAAACTTGTTTTAAATAGCAAAATAATTCAATAGAATAGGAATAAAAATCAATTACAAACTTAAAGCTACTGATGTAAAATAAATTTTAAAGATGTTATTTTTGATGTAAAATGAATTTTTCTTTGTCAATGTAATAAATAAGTCAAAATTGAAAACAATAACTTAGCAAACGACTAAGCACTAAAATTTCTGCTGACAGGTTTAATTTGATATCTATTTTTAAACTGCCTACATCATTATTCCCTTTTAGGCATCTACTCCTCTCATTTTCCAAATGGAAGAGAGACATTTTAGAAAATGATTTTGTTTGTATAAATTTTAAACAGTGGCCAGCTTTAGATGTATTTTTTACGTGTTCTGTAAGATACAAATAAATTTTAAAAATTTGAATAAAAGAATATGATCATAATTATTGATCAAAACGTAGGCTACATTATTTATAATCACTGTATCTTCAGCGAGTAAATTCAAATATTTTTCATTTCCTCTCTCTAAACAAGGTAACAAAAATTTCACAGGCATAAATAGAATCATAAATTAGAGTGACTATAGTTTGTTCTCTCCCTTGTTATTTTAGTGCTTTAGAAAGAAAATTTAATCTAAACTTAAAAAATTATTAATTTGGTAAAAATTTATCATTTTGATTTTTTAACCATTATTTCTTTTAACATGATTAAAATCTTATAGATTTCATGGAAAAATTTGATAAGCGATATTTAAAAATTTTCTTAAACTTGATTATGTTGATTAATTAAATTACACCAATTTGTCAGCACTTATATAAAATGAGAATATCACAGATTCAGTTGAAGATAAAGGCTTCATAAATCCATGATAATTCATAGAAGGGAAAATATCCTAAGAATGTTTAGATTCTTAGATTTACTGTTCTTACAGAGAACTTTTGAAGATTTTGCTTTACAAAAGTAGCCAATGACAAAAGGGATGACAGACAACATCCCACCAAAGAAAAATTAATACTAACCATTCAACAAATATTTATTATTTTGTTTCCTATACCCAAATTAAAACCATAAAAAATAAGTACATAAATATACAAAACAAAAACAAAAAAATCAGTTTCTATACTTAGGATTTTGTTCTTGCTAGCAAAAATGATTTAATAATTCACAGTTTATTTACAGAAAACACATAACCAGTTATACCCTAAAAAATAAACAAACACACTGAATTTAGAATAGTGAAATTTAAAATATGAAAGCATTTTTTGATAGCTAAACACTTAAGTTGCAAAGAAAATGAATATGAAGTTCAAAGTTACATTGACACAAATTTTGCACAAAGAAAATTCCTGTTTACGAATATTTTTCTTTCTTCTTCTAGAAATTTAGAGTCCGAAAAGAAGAGGATATTTAAATTGAACCTAATCATGGATTCGAAACAACACATTAGATACCATATTTCGGTACTCGAAAATTTACAAAATAGAAATATCGCCTAAGATATTTGGCAAAATCATAGAAGAGTTTCAATAACTTGGTTTGCTTTTACATCAAACATAAAATTAGTGACAGGAAAGTAAAACGCAATATCAAATAGGAACCCAAACTCGTACCCATGAATCATTGAAATATGTAAACAAAAACTAGTCGTTCAATAAGGAAGTAAAAATAAGAAAACAGAATAAATTAAGGGTCATTTATAAATAAGCAAACAGCTAGATTATTATTTAGAGGACTAATATATACTTACATTAACAGAGCTGAACCGGCCATTCTGTGTATGATGGCAATTAGGCACTGTTGCTTCTTGAAAAAAAATGCTGAGCGCCGTCTGAAACAAATAGGAAACAAACATTTTACTCGCAGACATGTAAAAACGTATACATCTTAACGAAATCTATTGTTATTTCACAAAGTAAGAATCCAAAAATATATACATAGAGCAAGCATTTTCGGGGATGAAGTAATTTACGTAAACGACATCAAAACTAAATGATAAGCTTTGTTGTTGTTTTAAAACATACCTCGAACTGCCAGTGAGCGGCTTGTAAGAGCTGTTTTGCTTGATCTCTTGCACATCCTGCTGCTAAAACAAATTGATTTATCATTACCTGTTCCCTGAGAGATTCCATAATTGTATATTAAACAACTTTAACAGTTGTTACACAATGTATACAACAAAGTATATATCCGTAAACGTGCTGATGTTTTCACTATGGCTGGTTGGAGATCGCTACATTGACGTCACGTCCGTCTTTGAATAGATTATGACTACGGTCGTTAAAGGATTAATACCTAAAATAGATCACTTAAACACATCCTATAATACATATTATCGAAGGCATCAAGTTTCTTTCAATTTTTGGCTAATATTTAAGGTACTATAACAGTACGAGCATACTTTTTATATTTCGTTTTTCTTCATAAACAAAACATACTTTACGACGCATGCGCCAACTTAATGTTTACGTTTTACGTCTGGGATTCATAATGATACAATCTAAAGACGAGAAGTGGGGAGGGAGGGGTTGTCCGACCGACCTTACTCAATTCAGGAAGTTCGTGTACAGCAATGATTTATGTAATGCTGAAAATGCGTTTTAAATTTCTACATATTATGTCACCGCTTTTACTCTCTATAAATATAGAACTTAAATACTCGAAACAAAAGGAAATTATTCTTAAAGGATTTTGACATAAAAGGATCTATTTAAATTGTATTTACTTTTGTTTCGCCGTATGAAAAAAATCAGTTATGGGATACTTACTTTAGATATTACGTTATTCTTGACAAAGACTTTAATTTTTACCCTTTATGCATATCATTAATGTAAATTTTTCCATTTTGGCGCATGGCCAAAATTTTTTCATTTGAGTATCAAGGGTCACTGATGAATAGTTTTCAACACGCAAAGTATCCTCACATGCCTTTTATTTCTATGCGATATTATCATTACGTTTGACTATGTACAGGAATGCTAATTACATAGGAAATCTTTAATCTTAAGTAGAAATCAAAGTATTTAGAATGAAAAAAATTTGTTCTTTGTACGAAATAAATTAAAAAGGGTTTTTCAACAGTTTCTTACCAATCAAAACGAAATTGTCCACAATACTCCATATAAGAGATTTATCTCATACACTTAATGCTTAAACCTGAATTAACATTCCTCTGAATCATCTCCGATTATTTGTCATGAAATTTAATATCGTGGTAAAAAGAAAAATGTTTATTAAAAGATGATACAGGCAATCAGCTTGTGATGGCCTTGCATGAAATATAAAATACAATGCTCTACTCCACCCCCCTAATATCCACAAATTCCGTTGTATAATTCAAATATAACATAAATTGTTTATGAATGATTTTGAGTATGTATATTAATTGTATTTAAATTTGTTTTAAAAAAATAGGCAACGTGTGAAAATTCAACTTTTCTGTCGTATTTTTAGTGTTCAATCAGAAATTCATGCATAATGTATTGTACTTTGATAACTATAAACTTATCATCTGCTCAATTATCAATAGTTTTTTAATTCAAATTGCATTGCTACTCCATAACAGCCGAATATTAACTACAAACAAGATACAGAAATTTAATTAACTTAGATTACATTAATTACACAGATTAATTTTTAACTTTAATGTATTGTTATGAATATATTAATTCTCAGCCTTTAATATTTTATCTTTGACAAATTTATGACAAATGACATGTCATAAATTATGTCATATTGATTATTTGACAGTCATAAATTTATGACTTAAATGACAAATTTATGACAAATATATAAAGCACTAAATTAAATATTAAGTAAATATATTCTCTCCCAAGTATTTTAATATTCTTTTAAAATACTTCACTCATGAATACCTACAATGGTTTGATAGTGTAGTGTTTAGTTTTTAAAACAGTGGCTTTATTACAGATATAACCTTGAGATGACTCTTAATTTTTTCCTCATGGAGGCATATCATTCCCAGCAAGAAAGTACAAATTACTCTCATAGAAAGTCAACTTACGAGACAAAAACATCATACTTTCATGCAGTCATGAACAATTTCTTGATAAAAGATTGAAAAAACATATTTTTAAACTATGCCCACAGATGTCCACAAATACTCACATAATATTCGCTAATTTACTTGTGAATATGTATGCTTCAAGCGTAAAACTTATCACTTACAGCAAACTGTATTTACCCTGATATCTGATGAAGAACTAAATAAACAAATTTATGACTTGTGACTAGGATTGTACAACAATATTAGTACAAAAACATCTTTACTCCCATAAAGTGTATATGAACTACACAACTTTCCAAATAAGATTTAGTCATAGTCATTCAATTTACAATCTTGATATTTATATTAATAAAGAGACAGTTTCTTGAATTTGTGTCCCCCAGTAAAAACAATTTTTCACTACATATTATTTTAAATAAATATAAGAAAGACTTTTATTACAATATACATATGTTTTACTTTGTTTTATGTTCAGTTTAGTATTAATTTTCAACAGTCTCTAAGTAAGAATTAAATGCTAGTATATAATCTTGCCTCAAGCTAAAATGCTCCAAGATCAAGAAGCATTGCCTTTGGAATCACATTTGTATTTTGGATGTTTGGCACTTTTGAACTGAGGTTTCTAACCACAATTACAACCTGGTTCAGAGACACAATTGAATAATCATTAATTCATACTACATTTCATAAGAATTATTTTAAAATGTTATTCAGTGATCATTACCAATGGTTCCTCACTTGACACAAGGAAAATATAAGTAAAATGGAAGCTCTAAAAAAATTAAATGAGTATGTACGTGTATGTCCTTGATTCTAACAAACAATAAATTGTGGATGAAGATTTTATGAATGAAGTAATATAACACAAGGAAATTATTTACAATATCACAACCAAAATAACTTTCTAGAAAAAGAAAGGGGCTCAATGAAAGAGCGCAACAAAACTTATAAAATACATTCAAGATTGAAATATTGAAAATGCTTAAAAAGAATTGGATTGCATTGTAAGTAGTTCAATATTTTTCCTTGGAAAAATGCAAGTATAGGAACAGATAATACCATATAATGAAGAAAAGAGGTTTTTTCATTATTATTACACCTTGCAGGATTTATATAACCATAAAATCATTGTGTATGATTTCATGCCACTATTGATATATCATACATTTAAATCACATGACAAGAATATCAGTATGTATGAGGATGCCAGACTATCAAAGCAATGATGCCAAATCACTAAGAATCCTGCCTGCTCTATACCAGAAATAATAAACATAATTATTCGTATACAAAATTGAATCACTTAGATACAGACATTCCCCAATTTTAAAATCTATATTATTTTCAGAGCAGCTAAATTCTGATAATCATATTGATAGAAAAATGAAAGCAATTATGTGAAAACTCTTTCTGTTGAGTTTTAATGATATTATGCCTTGTGGACAGATTGCTTAACAAAGAGTTTCCAAACTAAAATTGAGATCAGTACAAATAATAAGTGAAAAATTGTACAAAAAGCCACATTTACAAGGAGAGGAAATTTAAAATAATCCCAATTTTCTTCTCTAAACAACCCCAATTCTTTAGTATGAGTACCTTCATCAATAATTTGTTTCTCTAAAATATTGAAACATTTATTTCAGTCAACTCCAGTTAGAGGTCTGTTACTGTAATATGACTCTCTCATTTCATGTATACTAAAAGATGTAAATTTTGGCCAAATTGCTCCTAATAGTACTAAAAAACAAAAAAAAATTTAAGTCCAGTGAATAAATTAGCCTTTAATGAAAGATTTTCTGAAATATAAATGTGTTGTTGAACGAAATTGTTCCAAAGGATATTCCATCAGCTGAGCATCCATTTACAATTTTAAAAGAATTCAAAATTAAATTCCATTATTTTAAATAAAAGGGGATAAGTTCCAATCAAATTTATTAACCCCCCTCTTTCACACATACACACAAAGTTGAAACTGATATCCAAAATTTGAAAGGAAAGCAATTAGACTGGGGCAGCTTTTATCCATAGTTAAAAATGCTTAATTTAAATTAATTAAATGACCATATTTTGCCACATGACAGTTAAACAGATAGACCACACTAATGAACATATTGCATAATTATACAGGAACAATTAAAAGATAAAATAAGATGGAAACAGCTACCTGGAAAAATTTATCAGTGTTGACTTTTCTTCAGTGGTATTTACATTATCAATAAACGAAAAGGGGAATTTTAGAAGTCTGATCTTTAATAAGTACTGATAGTAAGTGATCTTTGAATCACTTACTATCAGTAGATGGATATAACATTAAACATACTTTTTCAAAATGATTGTGAAAATTAATTTAATCTTCTAGATTTTATTAAAATATATCAAGTCCAAAACTGAACAATTGTGGCAATAAACACAGATGCAGTCCATAAAGGATGAGAAAACTTTCCTAAGTTGAAACAGCTATAACATGAAAAAAAAATATATATATATATATATAATAATGCAAGGAGGAATAATATCCTCGAATAAAAAATGAGGGTAATGTTCTCATATTATTGAAGTTATGAAACACTTATGATGGAAGTATAAAAATATTTAATCATATAGAGAACATATTAATTAGCAAATAATGGCATGGAATCTCAAATACATATCTAGTCAATTTAGCATGTGTTTAGAAAATTTCATATGTACTCTTAAAATGAGAAACAGAAGTGAGTGTGTTGTTAAATTTACAAGAATCAACATCATGTAAGATTTCTATGTCTGACTAAAATACAAATTTCAGTTATAAGTCAAAAGTTAAAAAGATTTTGAGTGCAAATAAATTTTATGTATATTCAGGTAAGCAAGGACCAAATGCAATATACCTTATTACTGAGAATTATTATTTTGAAAGAGGTTTTAGCACACTTCAATAAGCAGATATGCAGGAATTTAAAAGTTGTAGGGAGAACAAACAAAAAAAAAAGTGAAAGATGTGGTAGCAAACATTTCATTTATCACACATGCATATACATACACTACCAATATGTACATTCTGAATTAAGTTTTGCCTATTAATGTTTTGAAGATGTTTATACCTCTATACTAAATTTTCAGCTAGCAACGTTATAACTTTTCATCCATTTTTTTCCTTTAGCATTTATGAAGGATGACTAAATAGCTTTTTCCTTTCGAATACCAATAAGAAGAGATAAGAGAGTAAAGAATCAATTTGTATTCTATACATAAAATTTGATATTTTATTTATAATAAATTAAGACAAATTAAAAATACAAAAATTACAATTATTTACAAAATATTATGTATGATCCAAGATACAAAAATTACTTTTAATGGTACTACTGGCCCAGTTTTACACAAGTTTTAATATAAATTTACATAGAACTGTAGCATGATCTGTAACAAAAGACACATGTCCTTCAAATTCCGACTGAAAAATTTGGTAAAATTAATGCAGTTTATTGAATTTTAAAGATTCAGTCATGGAGTCGAGAATAAAATTTAATATAAGTAATAAACAAAAATAAAAGCTGTTGATAGCAGTTTTTAAGTACAGTAATCAATGATAGAAGAGAATAAGTTAAAAGTCTCTAGAGTGCAAAGTAATTTGGTCTAGGGCAATGAATTCAAGAAACTTTTACTAAACATGTGAAAATAGTTTCTTCAATAGTTAGTTGTGACACATTAAAAGAAAAGAAAAAAAAAAAGTTTACGATGAATAATGCAAACTGTCTATGAGGATAGCGATAAATCAAAATCTATATCCACTTGAAGGAATACACTATTTAATATAAAAGGTATGTACACTTCAGAATAACTGGTTTTAAAGTGTTGGAGAAAATTAGATTTTTACCATGCAATGTAAGAATATTTTTTTTTCTATATCTGCAATCTACAAACTTTTATTATTGATATAAATATTTTAACAATTATATTGCTCATTTACAAGACATATTTGAGAAAAAAAATACAGAATACACATTAACTTTATTTATCATAAAAGCTTAGCTTTAATATTCAAATAAATATAATACAGGAAAAAGATATGATGCAACAATCTGAAATGCTTCAACGTCTCTGTGTGCAAAGTCTTTTAGCTGAGCCATAGCTTAAATTGTTCCACATGCAAAGACTTGGCAGATATTTGGCATTTATCAAACACAGTGTAGATTCAAAATGATCACAGTGAAGAAGATCAATGATAAGCTATAATACACATAGGTGAAAAAAATCTCACTACTCTGACTACGACCTAGTTGTTCGTTGCTAATCTCAACAGTAAATGCATTTAAATGACAAAGAAAACCTTCAAGTGCATACTAGAGAACATGTTAAATTTTTTAATGATCTATTTCTTCTTTTTTGTTTGGCCACTGGTTATCCCTTTGATCATTACCATGACCTTTGAAATATTCTGTTGAACCAGATTGTGTGATTTAATTCCAGGCAGCAAAGATGTAAAGAGTGCTGAAAGAAGAAAAATTAATTAAACAATGAAAAATTTTAAGAACTGCAAGAGACAATGGCTGCACTATGAAACACAAATAACTCAACTATAATGACAATATGCAATTCTTATCAATACCTATCACACCAGTCTCATCACTAAGAAAATCTCTTAATATATCATAATCTTCATTAGTATGTATTCATTTAATTAATATCATATAATAGACTTGAGAATATGCGTAATGATCATTTTTAGTTAACTAAAACAACTTTTTCACAGTATCTTAAATAGTGCTATTGTAGTTTATTTAAACAATATATAAAAAATAACGTATTTAAGAATTACCAATTCCTGTTAGGATATTTTAACAGAAAAAAATCTCCACATTGTTTTGATGCTTTTTTTACACCATAAATAATAAAAAAAAGCAATATCAAGCAAGATCTTTTGTCATTTATTTGTGTATACATAAACTATGGGTATATACACACTCTCTCTCTCTCTCTCTCTCACACACACACACACACACACACTAAATATATATAGAGAAAGGGGAGGGGACTAAAGATAAAATTAACACTAAATCCTAACTTATCAGCTACATCTATTAAATTTCCTTCATACCATGCTGTATTACACATATTAGATAAATGATAATGGAAGAAAAGACAAATTTTTATATTGGCTGAAATCAAGGCGCTGGATTTTAAAGGCTACATATTAGAACCTTGACATTGTTCTGCATAAATTTTTATGAAGCATCAAATCAGCAATTCAAGCTCTCTGTTCACCACCATTAAATAAAGGGAAATAAAAAGAAGAGAAAAATAAAAAGGTACTGCACTGGTGCAAAGTTTTAAAATATACTAGGTCTGACCCAGCATGGCCCAGAAAAGTTACATCTGAGTACATATGACACAACACTTAACACTCCTGCAGTTTATACTCATTGCTTTCATGGCAATCTAAAAAAAGAATTCACCTTGTCACCCTTAAATTATTCTGAAAACTGGTATTCCTGAAGAACATAGCATTACAAAAACACTTTTGAGAAATTTCGGAAAAACTGTTAACACAGGCTGAATCACTTACAATCTAGTGAGTGATTCAGCCTAGTAAGTGATTCAGTAGTATGTTACAATCTTGATAGCAGTGTATTTAAGTTAGTTCCCAAAACTAAGCTTTCTTCTTCCTCCTACTCATTACCAACATTCAGGCATGAAAGAAACTACAAATTTAAATTAGGATATTTGATGCCTTTAAATGAAAATATTGATATCATGCAACTTTATAAACTTCTCTTGCTTCATATGTACTGATTTTGAGCTTCATATCAATAATTTTTACTTTACTTGTCAATTTTATTTTGCAACTAACCAAGTATAACTATGCAGCTAAATCACTATGAAGAAATTGTCCCTTTTTCAAGTTGAAGAAATGTGTATAATGTGAATGTAGGTTTCTGTTTCAGACACTTTCATTTTACTCAAAATACATTTAAACATACGCATTATTGAATAACTAAGTGAATATTTTCTGTAATACAAATGCATTCTCCTGCCAATCAGTTTCAGCTAGTTAATATTTTATAGTTTTTTATTTATTTATCTAAAAAATCAATTACACACTTTGTACAGTTAAAACTAACTCATGGCACAACAGTCCGAATTGCTTTGCAGCATTGTGGACCAAAGTCTGCGGTGCCTATCCCAGCTTTCATGACCATGGGCTTGGGGTGCCATACAGCATATGCCTCAGTCAGGTGGTCAACCTGATGCGGAACCCAGAGTTAGTTGCCAAGTATGCTTGGTCCTCATTTTATCGACACACTCAAGGGATGAAAGGCATGACTTTGTTCAATTATGCAAGCATTATTAAAAAAGATCTTTTTTAGGCCATAAAAAAAGCTATGCATAGAGAACACTGATTTCTGAATATTTACTAGACATGAGAATATTAGAAAAGTATATTTCAAAAACCTTATTTTCAAATAATCCTGTTCCAGAAAATCTTCCATTCTAATAACTACATATTCATACTTCAAGAAATTGCCAAATATACAATTAATACACATAAAATGGAAAAAAAAGTGTGAGAAGGTTTAATTTCTAATTCGGAGACAACTATGGTAAAAAGAAATATTTGTCATTAATATTACATTTCACAAAGTAATAATAATGATGATGATAATAATAATAATAATAAACCTGTGTACTGTAAGTGAACTATTCAAAGATTTCTATGAATAAAACATACTGACTTAAGAAATTTTATTTCAAAAAAAAACAAAACCCTTATTTGGAAAATAAAAAAATAGCAATTTTTCTTTTGGAAAAAGTCTACTAATACTCCCTTTCAGGAAGCATGTTGGCACTCTCTTGAATGATTTCTTTATCGCTAGTACAGAATTTATTATATATAAAGATTAAAACAACAAATGTTCAGAATCAAGAGAATTTTCTCACTTTCTTAGAGAAGATTTAACAGAAAATTTAAGAAAGTTTTTAATCATTATATATCATAGAATAAACACAAAACTACACCTCTGTTCAGAACTAAATGCATCTAAGATGTGTATGGCTCAATGTGACTAAATTTTATAGTTTCTTTTCAAACATAGAAAGCTAGAGAATATTAAAAACACACCGAAATATTTCATACCTACTTACAAATTGAAAATACACTATGTATATTAAATACATATATTTAAAAAATAAATTATAATTCAAAATTTCTGGAAAATGCCTCAGTGTGTGAATATTTTAAAGTGAGAACTAGTTTCAGGAAAATAGGTATGCTAGTATGAGTATTCTACCTCAGGACATGAAGCATAAGATGCAATTGTTTTGATGGACAAATTATAAATAGTGTTCATATTCAAATAGATTTTTACCACCATTTCTCTCTTTTGCAAATGATCTAGCATAAAATTCTGATAAAATGTTATAACAAAAAATCATGATTATGTTTTATAATCTATTTATTTCATACCTATTTAAATAAATATTTGAAAAAATCTGCAATGTTAAACACATTTAATTAGAATTGCTTATACTGTTAGTTATAATGGTGGGGTTTTAAATGGTTATAGCTTTGGAATAAAGCACTGTAGAGAGATGAAATATTCGTCAAATTGAAGAGAAAATCTCCAAATTTCTTATCTGTTCAGCAGACTTTGTGCTCCGCCGACATTCTTCAGTGATCCGTTCTTTTAGATGGTCCAAATTTCAGACATGAATGGATACACTTGTGTTTTTACAAAACCCCAAAACAGAAATCCATGGGGGTGAGGTTTGGAGATTGTGGGCAGCCAGACAATCTACCCTTTTTGTCCGACCCATTACTGAGGAAATGTTTTGTTAAGAAATTACTGCAAAATTGTAGCAAAGTGTGTGTGGGGGGGGAGAGGGGGGAGAATCGGTCTAACTGCAAAATGGAATTCTCCAGAATTTTCCGGTGCTAGTCCCGGAGTCTGCTGGAATCTGCACGTAAGCTTTCTCACACATAAACTTGGAGTAGTTCGCTTTCATTTAGCATATGACTTGTGTCTGCACTATGATTTGTTGCACAGCTGTGCCATTTGAAACCCCACTAATAGTTTTGGGACACGCTGTATATATATAGAGAGAGATACACACGTTATTTTATTTCTCTGTTTATATGCTTTCTATCTTCAGAGGGGAAAAAAAAGGTACAAAATTTGTTTTACAGCAATAATGTAGAACTTAATGGGCAAGAGATTTTATAATCTTTGTTTAATACTCTACTAGAAATTTAACCACAAACCCTAATACCCAACACTTGAACAGAAACAAAACAAAACTTTATTAGCAGTTAATGAGCAAAATTCAAAAACCTAGTGGGCAAACCAGGGTGATGCAAATTTGCATTCCTCCATCAATTTATGCAAATAACGTGAACATATTAATCAATAATATAGCAAGTTCTATTACTATATTTCAACACTCATTTTTCATAGTATATAGTATTTAATAGTATTTTCATATTATTTTATTTCAACAGCAACACTACAGCTTTTATAGCAAACACAAGATCACAAATTCACACTAGATCATGAACTCCTCAGATTTTACAGATATAGCATAGTATGTTTTGTTCTCTGAAAACTATAATCCTACTGTCACATATATGTACCATTTAAGAGTACTAGCAGTTGGGTGCAATACCAGTATTTGCCTATCTCTAGACTTCTACAAATTTGATGTTCAATTTTCTCTTGAAACTGGGAACTGGTGCTGGCACACCTATTTATCAATTAGCCCAAAGTGTTAATACAATTGTTGCTCACCCGCACAGTTATATTTTACAAGCTCTTATCACTTATGCTTCTGAAGTATACTTCAAGATATTACGTCATTTCAGATTCAGGCATATCATTAAAATAAATAAACTTTCATAGTTCTTAAAAGGACTATTTGTACTAGTGCTTAACAATTTTTAGAATAAAATACACATTATTCTTTTATCAAATTCTAATATTTAGATTAAAAAATGCAATAGAGACAACTTCAGATTTGTCAGTCTTACCAATAACATATGTTAAGAAAAGATTATTTATCAAATTTCCAATCCAAGCAGTCACAGTAAGTGTCCCCAGGATACCTATAAAATACTAAAAAGACAAATACAACATTAATTTCATGAATAAAAAGTTTATAAAATTTAAAAAACAATGAATAGAAAATCCAAATCACTACCAAATAAATAAAAACACAGACAAAATTAAAACAATTAAGTTTCTGAAAAAGAATGGCAAAAATTGTTCTTTTATTCCAAATAAGGCTGCATAGAAGAATGTCCAAAATTCACTGAAATGAATATGCATACACACTCATGTAATTTTTCAAGATCACTAACATATTAAATGGTTTTTAAAACAGAAAATATAAAATAATTAAGATTGCCACTGGTCAGCATCCTCTTCCTTCTCTTTTTAACTTGGGGTCATCTGATCTGATTTTAATTTTGCTTGACAAAATGATTGTGCCAGTTTTTAAAAAAAGGAAGTTTTGAATTAAAGTGAACAATATGAAGGCCTTATTTGAATAGTAGACCAACTCCACTTTTTTTTAAATGAGGTTATCCTCACTTTGATGTTCATACAAGTTATTTCAATCTTATTTTAAAACTGGTACACCTCCAGCTTATTTCTGCTGCCAACAAAGGGCACCACAAATCAGACAAGTTAGAAAAAACAAGTAGGAAATTACTTTAAAACTGGTACAACTCCATGTGGTTCTTTGTGTTTAGACGTAGCTTGATCCTTTGAAAAGATGGCAGATTTTAAAGTGATATTAAGTGACTCTGATGTGATAGATGATCAAGATTTTCAAATTACTGAAGGTAAAGATAATTAACATAATTATTTTCTTAGCATTTTGTTTTTACATCTTTAAAAACTTCCTATTTTTTTTCAGTTCCTCTACAATGAAGTAACTGAATTTAGCGAGGATCTTTAAACTTTTTTTATTTGTTTAAATGATTGCAAGCTTCTCATACACGCGTTTAAGAGATTGTGGTTTTAAGAAATTTAATGTTTTAACGTAGGATTATGTTCCTCCATAACGGTCCTTCGGAAAGCAAAATTTCAGATGCTAAAACTGTCTGTCCATCCGTCCTCGTGAGTTATAATTTTGGCAGCATGCTTAACCCAGTAGTCTGTATGGCTTCAACAAGCAGTAAATTGTTAAACAGAAAAGTACCAAAATGCATTAAAATTTTGGCATACATACATACATATAATATATATATATACCTACATACATATATATAGATACATATATACAAAACACATACATATATATAGATACATATATACAAAACACATACATATATATAGATACATATATACAAAACACATACATACATATACACATACAAAAGAGGTAAGCAACGATAAGTAATCCTACTTTAATAACTCACGGTAGTTTCTTTAGAAGAGACTACCTGAAAATTTTTTTAGATTATTATACCACAATTTCATTGAATCTACCGACTGTTTTTTTTCGTTTCCAAGGGCGATCTGAAGTACACTCATACACGTGTTAGATTCATCTGATTTTAGAAAATTTCCCATAGCTCTATATCTGAGCAACGTAGGATATGTTGACAACAACAACGGAAAATGTAGGTTTTTTCTTAATTTATATTTAAAATTAACTAGTGCTAAATCATAACTATTTTTAATTTAGATACCAGTACTGATGCAGATGATGCTTCGAATGAAAATTATCAAAATCATGAAACAACAGTAGATACTGTTACTGATACTGCCCTACTAAGCATTAAAGACATATCTCAATTTTTTTTGCCATTTTTATGGTTTTTCTTGTTTGTGAGCTACCTGACATTAATCCTAAGCCAGAAGGCCGTATCTTATTTAGAAATAGTAGAAAATCATTAAAGAAATAAGATGTATCTCAACAAACTGTTGAAGTCCTAAGGGAATTGGCCATATCTCAGTCTTTTTTTCTCAGAAAAAAAATTTGAGATATGTCTTTTATGCTTAGGAGGGCAGGATACTAGTTGTGAGAATGGTACAGCTGCAAAGAGCAAAGGAAAGTGTACTCAAAGTAAAAAGGGTGTAAGAAAAACAGATATGTACGAAACAAAACGAATATTCAAAAAAGAAAAAGGAACAAAAGTGAGTTATACCTCGAAAAAACTGGTAAAATTGTTTCTCCCAAAACATTTTAAAATTTTAGCTGCAAGTGTGCACGTGAATGGTCAAATAAAATTTCATAATGGTGAAATATTTCCGAATTCTATGAGCTCTGATTGAGAATGTATATCTCTAAACTTAAAAAAGATAAATGAGTAAGAGAAACCCCACATAACTTTCTGCACTAGAGGTCACCTCGAACAAATAATAATTATACAGTCAATATGAAACATACGGGAAAGAAGCAAAATTAAATGTGCAACAGCATGATTTCCATTTTTTTTCTAATATAAATGATTTTTTAGGATTCTTTTTTAGCCAGCTTTTTATAGAAATTTTAAAGACCTATCAGGGGGCGTGTAATTAAATTTTACTTTCTGGAGAAAAAGCAACATATGAAATTTTAAATATGATGCTCATTTAGTGTTTCCTTACAGTTTAACTTATCTAAATGTAATAATCATAATTTAAAACACTGAAAAAGAAAACCTGAACACTATGATGAAAGACTACGATATTTTTAAAATTTAAATATAAAGAATTTACAATTATCATATTTTACATGTAAAAAGTTCTCCAGTGAACATATCTTAAAAATGTATGTCTTGTAATATAACTACAAAATAAAAACAGAAGACAACTGCATTGATTACATAACAAATAGGTATCATTTACAAAGAAAGAAAAAAAATTCAAATCAATGAAAAAAAAATCAGGCAATCTGTCATAATTTTGAAAGTTCTGCATCTTTGAATGTATCACAGATATAATTAGTAGGCTGAAAAAAAAATTTGCCAGAAACAATCATTTTACTGTATTCTACATTTTGCACTATTTAAATATGATAGTTTTTTAAAATTAGTTGTCTCAAACTTAGGAAACAAATCAAATCCAACACACACGCTCCTGATTAAGTAAAAGAAAAATACTAGATATTTCTGTTAGTATTTATGTTCTTTTGCAATAAAAATAATATAAATGAAATTAAAATAAATTACATGCTTTTTTGATACAAAGAAAGATACTGCCAACCATTAAAATGGTTCAAATACATATAAAAAACATTTCACTCTCATTGCATAAAAATAAGTTCATATTTCAAAATGCACTAAAATAGAGCTCACAACATATGGTTTAGTTTCTTTGATCTGACGAGTTGATTCCCATATGTTTTTCATACGTATGTACACAGTTACAAGTTCATAGCATATTTCTTCATACTTTCGTTCTCTTGCTCCTGTCCTGGAGAAAAAGAAAAAAAAAAGAGATGATGTATGTTTGCATAATATACAAAAATTACTTTTAAATTCTATTATAACAAATAAAAGAGAGGTTAACAGCAACTATCCATGAATTGTTTCTATTCAGGGAACATAGTGAACCAACATAAGAATGATTAGGTGAAAAGATAAAACAGCAGGATGGTCTGTAGGTATTCAAAATCTGTAAACATGCCCACAAATATGAAAATTAGGTGACAAGACTCTTAACTGGCTTAAAATACATTTTAATAAGATATTATTTCACACTGAAAATGAAATGAATGAGTATATTAATTACCTATTACATATATACACACAATTTTACAGAGAAATATTGTGATCATAAAACAGTACAATTTAAATAAGGGGTATTTCAACCTATATCCCCTTGGGTATTGGTGGTCTGCTGAACCAGTTCAAGTAACTTTAAGAGAAAAATCACAGTTAAAATTTGAAAAAGCCCTAAAAAATGCTCATTATTTGTAAATTAAAAGTGTAAAGAATCGATAGATCACCATCTGCAGAGAAAAAGGGTCAAGTATAAAAATTTTACTATTTGCCACTTAATCTATAACTTTTGTAGGTGGGAAGTTCATAACGACACGAAAGTTTTATATCCCCTCTCAGTAACAAGATTAAAATGTAATGTGCATCTAATCCATTCCTTGAAGATGAGAAAGAATTAAAGATATCCCCAACTAGAATTAGTACTAAATTCAGAGTACTTCATTGAGAATATAAAATTTACCTTTTTTCTTTGAAAGAACGCTTTAGGAACTACAAATTAAACCATTTTAGTAAATTCAGAGTATTTAAGAAGATTCAGTCAAACAACGAATGTTAAGTTTTTCATAAAGACAGCTAGGACATGTATCTTTACTTCAATGTGATTACCATAAAATCTCAACTATAATACGCACCTGAGTATAATATGCATGCTTGATTTTGTGCGAAGTTTTCGGAAAAAAATTAAAATTTGACTATAATATGCATCCATAACTTTTCAATATTTTATTTAAAAATTGCACAAATATTTATTAACATAAATAAAATTTGTAATTAAAAAGAAACAAAAACATCAATTTCGGTAGAAAAAAAACTTAAATTGTTAATTCAAAACAAACATTACTATCAAATTATCATTCTTAATCACTTTAACAGGAATACAGCTCATCTATTGTTGTTGCGTCCATGTCATAATTATTGTTACCGTCGTAATACATATCGCCATCATCATCCTCACTTGACATTACGAACTGGGAGTTCTGTTCGTTTAAAAGGAATACCTGCTTAGTAAACGGGTGAATGAATCACGGAGTGCAGATGCACACGCACCCGTGTTGCGACACCTACATACAGCGGTCTTACAGCCGCTGTACGTTCATTTATACAATGTTTAAAACTACTTTTTTTTGTACACGAGTATAATATGCACCCTCATTTCTGCAGACTAAAATGTGAAAAAATAGTGTGTATTATACTTGAGATTTTACGGTACTTCACTTTTGATAAATTTTACAGGAAATGTGGTTTTATACAAACACTGTAGTTTCCCTGTTTCAAAAAGTACAAAGAGAACATGCCTTTGGTAACAAAATGTAAACAGCACATCCTGCTGGGTGGAGCCAATTACAACTATTTATGTATATGTTTCTGGTAATTCTTATGTCATTTGATTTGCATAAATTATTGATATAACCTTACGTCATGAAAGGCTGAAAATTCCCTGCACTAAAATGTCACACTGATTCTTTCGATAGTAGCAAAATTCAGATTATTTTAATAAACCAGCAGGTTTGATAGACAATTTTAAAATTTCATAAAAGATTTTAAAAAATTTAGATAAATTCAGAATTATGGATTTAAAAGATAGGACAATCCGAAAAAACACTCTAAATCAATGATATAGCTTTGATGAGAGAAAACTTTTACAGGCACCAAATGGAAATTAGAGAAAATGGTTATTTACTAAGTCTACATGAACCTTCCTGGTATCAAGTCTAAAAAAAAAAATAATTTACAGTTTTGAAAGGCAGAAACTGAACTTTGTTTAAAATACAGTTTTCAAGGAAGGGTCATGACCGTTTTCACTGTATCGAAAAAAAAAAAAATAATTATTGTCACCTGTTTTGTTGTGCTTATGTACTACATAGACCACAGGTATCCTGGTTTGTTTCAAGAAATATACATGACAACTCCAGAAAAATACTAGCATTTTATCTAATTCCTATACTGAAAACTGAAAAAATTAAGGATTTTCTTTTTAAATGTATGAAGCTAAATGACTTGCTTGTATAAAAAAGATTTTAAAATTAAAATTCCTATTCAAGGAGTATGTAAGAATCCTGGTATGTGATTGTATAACAGCAATATATAAATCTATTTTCTTTTACAATGTAAAAAAGTTTTACTTATTTATTATTAGTTACATAAATTTATTATTTATTACTTTAAAGTTTCGTTTATGTTGACTTTAGTACAAAAGATTGTTCCTTCTTATTCATAGATTATGGACTTAAATTTGAGAGAGTACTATAGAAGTTGAATCAATTTTTTTAACTTAAAAGTCTAAAACTTCAATTTTTTTTATCTATAGTAGTAAGAATTAAAAATTTAAACATATGTAAATGAAAACACAAAATATAAAATTCTATAATAACAAATTAAATTTTGGCATACATTAGTTTATTCACAAACTATTTTTTAAATATTCATTAATACATACCATTTACTGGAATCGAAAAAGCTTGCACTCAGAATAGGAACAACATAATCCAAAACACAAGCTATGATGCCAAATATGGACAGAGTAGTTAAAACAGATGGATCAAAGTACCATAACAATCTGAAAAATAAAAATGCACATGCATTTTAATTTAAAGATAATCTGATATTTTTGACAAATACCTGAAAAGAACACAGCTTTAAAAATTTTACAAAATAGATAGTTCTCCAGAAAAATTTTAAACAGCTGCCTGTAGTACTATAATAATTCAACAGAACTTAATGATAGTGAAATCTATATTATGGTGTTAAAGAATAAATAATGAATAGATTTTCTCTCAAGCAATCCTAACATATTTTGCCAGATATCAAGTGGCTCTTGAATAAACACTGCAATGGCAAAACACAAGCTTGGGTAATTGCTTGAAAAAAATTAAGAAAACTATAAATTTTTAACTTCTTGATTAAAACATTAAAAAAAAAAAAAAAAAAAAACCTCTTATTTCCTCTTGTGGATAAAACAGGAATTAGTAAATAGACTTCAATTTTATTCGCTACTGAAACAATGAATTGGAGTTTTTCTCATAGGATGATACCAGTAGGGAAAACTTAAAGTATCTTTTGCTTGACTGAATAATAGCAGTAGTCAATTATATGCAATCAGCTCTTTGGTTTGGTTTCACTCTCATTCTCAGAACTAGTTAATGGTAGAGCAAAAGGGAAAGAAAATTAAGAATTCAATATTTATTCTCATTAGTGTGAAAGAGATAATTTAGCATTGAAAATTAGTTCTTATAAGGTGAGGTGTATTTTAAATTAAACAATTTGAAAGTGTATTTGACAACTACCATCAAAAGTCTTTTATAAAAGTTGGTGTTGCTGAAATGTATTGTTTCTTAAAGAATAAATATCTTCAATTATTTCCTGTGATCTACTATGTGCTTCAGTGTTCTTAGACAAAATATATCTTATAATGGCAGTATTGTTAGCAGTCACCATATTTACAAAATTCAGATTAACCATAAACCAAACCCTGAAAAAATTGAGTATATACATTAATTCAAAATAATTTATATCTTACTTCATAGATTACCTCTTAATTTAATTAAAATTACCATGTATAAAAAAATACTCAAATAAAAATTAACAGTAGATGCTTTACAATTTATTTTGGAATATATAAATTATAAAACTTGACTAACAATAATGGTATTTATATAACTATTAACATATTTAAAAATAAAACATTTTTCTATACATAAAACATCTTTTTTTCTGTATCTTTAGTAAGAAACTAACAAATTTTAACTTGAAAGTTTTGTGAAAAATTATGTCCATAAAACTTCTGGTTCTAGAAAAATAAATAAAAGCAAGCAAGACCTAGAACTTCAGGGATACAGCTGAGGAACAAAGAAGAAAGGGGATTAATTCAACATTTGGAGGAAAATCTTGAGCAGAAATATGTGACTTGGACATGAGCCAGGATAAATATATGTTAAAAAAGTTCTAGAGAATTTTGGCAAAGGTGTCTCCATTTTTCTGTCAAGGCATAAATTTCAAATTAAAAACTTAAGCTGGAAAAGGATTGATTACAAGTATTAGCAAGTTCTACAGCTAGCTCTTTAATGCTTATAATTAAATTACACCTCAAATACCATTGAAAAAGTTTTTTAATATTTATAGAAATATTAGATGTAAACAAAAATTAGTAGCACTAAACCATGAAGAAGAAAAAAAAACATGAAGGCTTCTAAAATATATCTTTCTTTCTGAAATATACACCTTCCTGAAAATCTTAAAACTTCATAACAAATAGAAAAAAATGATTATATAACATATCACATACATTCATGAATACTAATGTATTTCTAATAATACCTGATATTCTGCCATAAGCTGATATCTTTTAAAATCATAAAAATTGCAATGATACTAAGATGTATAGCAAAAACTATTTTCTAATTTGCGACATTTGGAGTCTAGTGTTATATTTTACATAAAAAATATGTGAATACCAAAATGTATACACTTCGTACACTTTTACTGACTTATAACCTATCAAATGTTGAATGTTTTGGTTAAGAATTACCAGAAAACAAAATTTTATATTAAAAGTGACTGAATATACAAAGAGAAAAATAAATGTTAGACTTTACTTAACTACTTTTTAAAATTAAACTGTACAGCCAATTGAAGAGTACTATAATTTAACGAAAAAGTCACCTTAATATATATTATTTATCAAAATAAATATTTAAGGATGTCAAATATAATAATAAAATAAATTTTAAATATTAGTCAGTACTCACAGTAATTGATCTAACATAATTATACACATGTTTCACATGGTCATTTATTAAGCAATATGTTAAATTAGAGTTACACAACAACATGCATGTATTTTAACAAACCCCAAATAATAAATGACATCATCAAAAAGAAAAAGAGAATTTGTATTGAACAAAGTTTCACAAAATTCATTCCCTATGTTTTATCATTAATTTAAATACTAAAAATATTTCATTAGTCATTAATTTAAATAAAGATATTCACCTGAAAATTTATGAATGTATCCATTTTTTATTTTTAAGTTTAAGAATGAATATATATATATACATATATCTACATCTATCAAATTTTAATGAATATTTCTGTCTTACAATTTAATATACTTACATGAAAATTAGTGTTACAATTCCAGTTATAATACCAGGATAGTACGGCTTTTCCCATGTAATCAATGCACTTAGATGTGTTAATACTTCTCGCCAATTCTCCAAACGACGTTTAAACAGTTTGACTAATTCCTATAAGAAATTTTATGTTAGCATTAAAAAATACATACAGGTAAATAACATAAATGCTTAATATACCAATTATCCTAAAAAAAACCTTCTTCAGTAAATATAATGCCTTAATTTTAAATATCACATCAGTACTTAGTTTTGAATAGAAACCTTCTGTGAATAGATTTAATTCAACAATTCCATATTTTACATACAAAAGGAAACTGCTACATCTTTATTGACTAATTTTAAAATTTTTAGGCTTGCATCCAATGCAAAACTTAATTACTAGTCCCCATAATGAATATCAAAGTTATATAAGGGGTACTAATACCACAGAAACTTTATAGTCATAAAGAGGAAGATCCTAAGATTCTAAGGCAAGGGAATCCTAATCTATCCATTATATTAAACAGTATAAAAAATAAAGATTTTTTGATCTTGTCTAAGATAACTACAGCTGAAATTTTTAATTGTTTTTCCTACAGTCTTATGGGAAACATATCAATTAAATCATCCAATGTTACAAAATTATATTATAATGCACAAAATGAAAATTAGCTTCCATAAGATACCAGGTTAGAATATTTATTCATTCGATAATTACTATCAGATTTTCACCCACTATAATCAAAATCTTGTCTCAAATATCAGCTAAAAATATTATACGCTATATCAAACAATAATATAAACATATCTATCACATTCATAATTAACATTATTGACTATTTTTTCAATCTTGATTTATTATGATCCACCATAGTTTTTCTTTCACCCTACCTTTTTCCATAATCAGGCAAAATTTTATTAAAATAAATTATAGGTAATTGCCCCTTTCATATTGTTACAATCAAAAGTAAATTATTAGTAAATGTAACAAATTATATGACCTGAACTTGAGTACTAGAATTCAAATATTTTAAGTTTTAACCACTTAACTAACATATAAGGCAAAACGTGCAACACAGGAATCGTACGTAATCACTCGATTTACTTAATTACTCGATTTCACAGAAGCTGTACCATTATCTTAAATTTCTTGTCAGATTTCACATTAATAACAAGAATCTTAAGACTTAAACATTAGATAGGAAACTACTTGAATTTTAAGACTGAAACATCAGATAGGAAACGACTGCAGATGCCTATAACATACTTCAGTGATTCACATTTCTCTGCATTTAAGGATTGATATCTCAGAAAATTATAGAGCTAAAAGGATCCGACGGTCACTTTGTAACTAAAGAAAAGTGCAGGCTACGTCAAGAATCAGAAAAACATTTAGTCAGATTGAACACTCTACGTTGAAAAAGCTAATCATACATTTATATTTCCCATTCACTAGCGGAAATTATGAAATCTTAAATGTTATCAAACATCTTAAAGAACAAGCATCGATGAGAGGTCATATTGCTCCCGTGAATTTCTCAAGTAAACAAGTCTTTGCGAGGGACGAAGATACTGATTCAGTTGCAATGTGTCAAATTCTAAAAACTACAAACACTGAATGAGATATTTTGACAACATTAAATTACCTGTTCTGTTTTATATGACACACCCTCATCTCTTAATTCTGAGTCTTCTGCCATCATACAAAATAATAAATATTTCTATATTCGCTCAGCTAAATAATGCGGAGCTCTAGTAAGAGTTATCTTAAGAGTGATAAAATGATATTTTACACAAATTGCATAACACACTACCAGCTGACGAAATTAGAAAAGTAAAAGTCATGTAATCAACATCAATTTTTAACAGCAGAATAAACTACATTAAATTGCAGAGCATGCGCGCAGTTCTGAATTATTACTTGAATGCGCAGTGTGTAAGATAAACAGCTAGAATCTGCCACTCAACAAATCGAACTGGCTTTCGGATTGGTCTTTTGGAGGTGATATCTAGTGAAACAATCACAGTTTTCTGGGGGTTATTTTGTGAGTCATATTTTGTGAGTATACGCCATCGGAGTGCGACGCCAGTTTTAGCTTTGGAGACCAGAACTAACTGTTCCCATGTTAACGTCCATAGAGAAAAATTTCGACGATTTTTTATTTCAAAGCCAATATTTTTAAATTCGTGAAACCTCTTGAAATGTATACCGAAGAATATCAACTTAACTTTAAAAATATAATTAACCTTGCTCCTAACGCAATATTTAAAGAAAATTGAAAGGTTTCTTTGGAAATCGGCTGTTTTACGCTTTGTGCGCAAACATTTGGCACAAAGTTGGCTGTTTGTCGCCAAGTGCGAATGCTTTTGTACTGGTTACCTCTGAAGAGAAGATCCCCGAGAAACTGGTCACTCGGGGAGAGTTCTTTTTTGTTGAGGGGTGGAACGTTAAAGCTAAGGTTGTAGATTGTCATCAAACATCCCTCACTTTTCGCCAAATATCGGCATTTGTCCCAAGGAAGAGTCGAACAGGTGTTTTTCTGCCGATTGGCAATGGTTTAGTCTAAGAAAAGGCAGTGTTTACAAGAAACAGATGGGGAGAAATACTTATCCGCAGTGTTTTTGACTATTGTGGTTTCCTGTATTCCCAGATTTCAAAGAGTGACGCTACTACCATGGAGGCCTAAGGGCCTGTTCACATAGGAGTCCGTTGCGTTGCGTTAAGGAAAAGATGACGTTGAGACGAAAATAAACCAATCATATGCCTCTAAACGATTAACAATGAAATTTTTAACACCTATGATTGGTTTATTTTCGTCTCAACGTCATCTTTTCCTTAACGCAACGCAACGGACTCCTATGTGAACAGGCCCTTATACTCTATTGCCCTCCGTCTGGCCACTGGTCTCCCCTGGTGGACGCCGATCCCTGTACTTCGGGCTGAGGTTCTCCAAAACAGCATTGCGTGCCGTATTCAGCACCTTAATAAATGTTTTCTTATTAATCACCTGTCACTCCATACCAAATCCTTGCTTTACAGTAACCTTCATAGGTGTATTTCGGGAAACTCATCCAATATCCCTGGTTTGCTGCATACCATGAATATCACTATGGATACGTACTGTCTGGGCTCAAGCTTTTTCCTTGACCCTGGTCGCAATTTTCTTTCTCATCATGTGGAGATTGTTACGCAGGGTCTCCCCTTTAAAAATAAAGATCTCCCGAACTCGGTGATTTCAGCTTTATGGGCTGAGTTTGTCAATAATTACCAGCCAAAGTGCTTTTTGATTGCCACTGACGCCTCCAAGACCGACGACAAAGTGGCGATAGCAGCCTTTAACCACTCGACTAATTCTGGGAAAGCCATGTTAACCCATCGTTTGAATTCAATTTTTACCGCGGAAGCCCTAGCTATCGTTCTGGCTATTGATATTTATGGCCAGGAGGTTGATCATGTTTTAATTGCTTCTGACAGCCTTTCTGTTCTCTCGGCGCTACATATGGTTCATTCGAAGTCCCCAGCGGTCATCCTTTTGCTGCATAGTAAAATTACTAATGCTCTTGAGAGCATCAATTCCATTCGGCTGGTCTGGACCCCTGGTCATCGGGGCATCTATCCAAATGAGGTGGCCGATGAGATGTGTAGACATGGCCCTTTCACTACCGACCAACTTAATGTGGTTAGCCCGGAAGACATCATACGAAAGATCAAAAGTGACATGTATGCTGCCGGGGAGGATGAATGGAATAGAAGCATTTATCGTCATTAACCGTATGGCGCAATTAACCTCAAGAATCAAACGCATCGTAGGTGGATTTACCATCGCCAGATTGATGTTCTGGTTGCCCGCTGGCGTACCAAAACGATTCAGTGCAACCATCTTTGGCATAAGTTGAATATGGCTCGTTCCCCTCTCTGCGACACGTGTAATGAAAATGATACGCCAGATCATATTTTGCTCAGCTGCTCCAAGTTCCGGGTGCAGCGTTGTGCTTTATTTAATTCTCTTAGGATTAGCGATAACCCTTCTTATGATTCCGTTATTAATTCGGCTACGAGTTCGTGGCGTGGGATGGTTGCCCTGGCGTGTTTTACGCTTCGCTCCCTTGGTTGGGGGTGATCTCTGATTTTGTTCGTGTGTCTGTTGTTTGTCGTTGGTTTGCGGTGTCTGCGTGGTTCTTCTTCCCCGTGTTTTTGTTTTTGTGGTCCCCGGTGGGGCTTCTCGCCGCTTTCCTTCTCTCATGTTCGAAGTTTGTGTTTCAAAGTTTCTCCGTGCTAGTTGGTCTAGCGTCTGTCCGTCCATGTTTTTCCTTTTCGGGTCGTTTATGTAGAGACAAAGCCGGCCGCCTGGCTGTAGCATAAGTCTGACAAATTTTCAATTCAATTCAATTCAATTCAATGGGGAGAAATACACATCTGCAGTTAGAATTGAAAGGAAATTTTAAACACTATATTACCTATTGGAACTATTATACCTTTTGGAATATTAACTACCGTGATGTGCTGTATAATCTGAAATGTTTAGATGCTGATTTCTGAAGTCTATTTTCCAAGGTATAAATTTGCAACCAAGCAAAACATCTTTCCCGTTTTTATTAACTTTTAAACTGGCCAAAAATATGGCAAACAAAAACCAAGTTATAAGAAAATATTTCAAAGTGGGGGAAATTAAAGTTTGAAGAAAATTTACCTTATTCAAATTGCGGAAAATGGGAAAATTTTATAGTATTGATAAAGTTCATTGTGAATTTTCATTAGAAGAGGTCATTAGGGTAGCACACTTTAAAGGGCAGGGCCGCCCTGCCAGTTAAACCTATTTCATCTGGAAAATTAACAATATGTCTGAACTGATATGGCTTTAACGTATGAGCTGTTATTTTTGAAAGTGGTATAAGTCCATTTTTTCATGTATCGAGATATTTAAAGGTTTGTATTTGAATGAATTTAAAAATATTGGCAAACGTTAATCAATTCGAGTGATGTTTTCAACACTATAAACCTTTTAAATTTTACAATGAAACAATAATTTAAAATTATTTCAAAAATAAACGATTTTTTTAGCTCCAAATGGACTTATACCACTTTCAAAAATAACATATTATAAAAAATAAAAACAAGTGGAAATTCAAGTCCATATTTTTATATACATTAGCTTCACTGAAATGGATTTTTTAATGTAAATTCTTACTTACCAACATCACTATCAGACCAAATTGACAAATTATCGTCTTTTTTATAGGTATGTGAACTCATTGTAACAACTGTATGAAATATTATTTATCTAAAACTATGGACCGTTCGGTCAAGGCTGGACTGATGTCACAATTACATTTGGTATTGATGAGGACAAAATATTAAATTGGACTGTTAAAGATGATTATCAGATTACAGATCATAATGCTATTACATTTGACATCGTAGATAGTAGTGGAAATAGAACTAGTGGCTATGTTACTAGATGGAAAATCCAAGACTTAAATTGGTTCGAATTTAGAATTGACCTTAGGAGAAAGTTGGAGAGCCTGAAAGTGGTAATTTCTGAAATGTCTATTGATGAGAGTATTGAGAAGCTAAATGCGGTAATAATAGAGCTTTGTAAGAAGCATAAAAGGAAAGTTAGAAAGGACCCAACATATAGAGCACCATGGTGGAATGAAAAATTAACAGCGAAAAGGAGCCAAGTTAGGGCCCTAAGAAGAAGATACCAAAAGATAACAGATAAAGATGAACGAGAAAAGTGGATGATAAAGTATAAACGGGAGAGAAGCAAATACAAGAAAATGATTATAAATGCAAAGAGGACCAATTTTAAAGAATTCCTAGAAAAATTAACAGTTAAGGATACGCATGGGGTGGTTAAGAATATTATCCAAGATAAAAGACAGAATGTAATAGATGCGGTCCTGGATTGTGATGGCACATTAAGGGAAACAGAGGAAGACATTGAGGAGGTTTTAGCTAAGCATCACTTTAGGAAAGAGCAAGTCATAGAAGATAGTGATGAAGAGGAATTTGTGGTGGATAAAGATGATGAAATTTCAGTTGAAGAAATTGATTTAACTATGGAAACCACGGCTAAAGATAAAGCCCCAGGCTACGATGGCCTAACATTGGGTATCATAATGGCTTTACATGAAACAGATAAAACAATACTGTGCGATCTTTATAACAAATGCCTAAAAGAGGCTTACTTCCCAAGAGCATGGAAAATCTCAAGTGTGATCTATTTCCTAAAGGAGGGAAGAGATAGAGCAAATGCAGGGTCATACCGTCCAATCTGCCTTCTTCCCATAATGGGTAAGATATTGGACAAAATTCTGACAAATAGATTGGTAATGCATCTGGAAAATAAGAGTTTACTCTCAGAAGGACAGTACGGATTCCGTAGAGGGAAAAGTACTTTACACGCACTGGGTAATATTATGAATAAGATAAAAGAAAACAAGGAAAGAAATGAACACACGTGTCTTATCTCATTGGACGTAAGAAATGCCTTTAACTCAATAAAGAAAAGTTGTATAATAAGAGAGTTAAAAAAGCTTAAACTAGATAAATACCTGTACAAGATGATTGTCAATTATTTAACAGATAGAAAAATTAAGTTAAAACACAGTGAGTATGAATACAATATTGGGGTCCCGCAGGGATCTTCCCTTGGGCCCATACTTTGGTTAATTATAATCAATGCGATTCTGAATGAGAAAATTTACAGGAACTACTATTTTATTCAGGCGTTCGCGGATGATTTGATGATCATTGTGCGAAGTCAAGTTGTCTACAAATTTACGGAACTTGCAACTGAGCCGTTGAGAATTTGTAGCGAGTGGGCTGATAGAAACGAATTGAGTTTCAGCTTTGAAAAATGCGAATATACAATTATACCCAGTAAAGGGAAGATAAAAAGGAAGCCGCCAATTAAGTTAAAAGAAAATTCCTTAAAGTACAATGCTGAAATTATTTATTTGGGAGTAAAAATTGATAGTACATTGAGTTTTCTAAAACACTTAGACATGGTTAGAGAAAAAGCAGTCAAATTTATTTACAAGCTAGCTAGAATTAGTAAAAAGATTTGGGGAATTACTCCAAATATTATTAAAGAAATTTATAAAACGGTAATAGAGAAAATAATACTCTACGCTTCAGAAGTATGGTATAGAGATGTCAAATTTTTAAATTGCAAGTTAAAACAAATTCAGAGACCGTTCTTGTTAAATATAACTAAATGTTATCGAACAGTGGCGACTGATTCCCTAAATGTATTGGCGGGCTGCGTTCCGTTAAATATAAGAGCTAAAATTAACAGTATAATATATGGAATTTATGATGAAGGAAAAGAATATGATATAAACGGAGAAGTGTTCAATAGGGATAATTGTGAGACCAGAGTAACTAGAAAAGTTAGCATAAAAAATTTAAAGAGCCTGAATTGGTCGATGGATCGTCATCCTCAAACGAAGGTGAGTATTTATACAGATGGATCCCAAAAAGATGGTAGTGTAGGAGCAGGTGTGGTGATTCATGATGAAGAAGGAGATAAAGAAATATTAAAAGAGAGAATTGCAGGCGGGAACTCTTATGTAGCGGAACTACGAGCGTTACAATTGGCAGTTCAAAGAATGAAAGAGAAAAAAATCACTGAGTTTGATATATTTACAGACTCAAAGAGTGGTTTGGAAGCGCTAAGAGCAATAAGCTACAGAGGCGATATAGTACAAGAGATAAAGAATATGATTATACAAGAAAATATGACGGTATATCTGCATTGGGTCAAGGCCCATGTGGGTATAGCAGAGAATGAGGAGGTAGACCAAGTAGCCAAAAATGCCACAGAAATGGAGGAAATAGGAGTCCAGTATAAACAAACTAGAAAATCAGTCAAAATTAAAATGAAAAAGTATGAAAAGAAACTATGGCAAGAAGAATGGAACGAAAGTCTAAAAGGAAGAAGAGTCTATGAAATATTCAAGGAAGTAACAGAAGAAAGGCTAATGGGTGACTTTAAGATTAATCAATTTATAACGGGTCATGGATGCGTTGGGGAATATCAGAGCAGATTTCACCAAAAATCAGATATGTGTACCTGTGGAGATATCCAAACGCCAGACCACTGTTTATTTGACTGCCAGCAGTTCAGGGACCTAAGAAATAAATTGCCAGCGGATGTTAGAACATGGACGAAACATAAGTTTTATTGCGACTTTTACTGTAGAGGCTTTATTAGGAAGGTGGTCGGTATTCTTATGGATACTTGTATCCCCTTCTCTCATGCCACATAGCAGTATTCTTCTGTTGCAGGCTTGCAGATAACGTGCAAGTTTTTGGTGCAGGTTACACAGTTTTGCAAGTAAATAAATGTATGTAAGAAGTAGAATGGTTAATAATATAAGCTTGTAAAAAAAAAATCAATATATTGTATTGGTAATTTTATTTAATCACTGTAGCTGCAAAAATGTTTATACATTTGGGAATGTTTTAGAAATTACATAAAAGTTAGTGTATAGGCAATAGTGTAAACAAATGTATAATTGTGTAAATAATTAAGTTAAATTGTATTGTTATGTTTTAATAGAAAGTCAAGTTTAAATATTTTAGTTGGTATCAATTGAAATTTGTATTATTGTACATATGTGAATGTATTAGAGTAAATTGTTTTTGTGTGGGTGTATTTACGTAATTGTTAGGTTAAATTGTATTGTCTTGTTGACATGTATGTATATCAATTTGATGTAATTATGAAAAAAATCATGTGAAATAGTAATAATTGTGTAATGATATTGTAAGCATTATAATGCAATCTGTAAAGTAAGCAAAAAATAATAGGAAGAAAAAGGAAAAGGAAAAAAAAAAACTGGGAAAGGTGAACATAGGATTGTTGGTTGCCACTAACTGCTAAATTTTAAAAACAATTTTGTTAATAAATTATTAGACGGTCTTCGGCTTAGGGGCTGGGGTTGAAGGCCCCGGTGTCCTTGAGCCAGTGTGTCCCAGTTGAGCAGGATTGCGCTCGGGACGATTAGTTAACAGATTTCCCGTATACCTTAACGGTTGGACGGGCATTCAATTGATTCTTATCTAAAACTTTGATTTTCTGCTTTAATAACAATTATATTTAAATAAAAGTCACGCTGCAATCTATTAGTATAAGAAACACAAACCAAACAGTAGGACTTGCGAAAGAAAACCAAACAAAATCAGTGAAATTACTTCTGACCACTTAATCAGAACAATAATGTTATCTTGTTAACGATGTTGTATTTAAGGCACTAGCTAAGTAAAATATGCTAAAGCGTAGTGTAAATTGAAGTCGTAATAATCAATAATAATTGCAATAAGCAAGTTGTTTTTATTATAATTACTAGCTGAAAACCTGCGCTTCGCTACGGAGTACATTGAAATTAAATACAACGGTCAATGTATGCAATAAATTCCAAAAAAAAAAAAAAAATATATATATATATATATTTATAATAAATACGACGATCAATGTATACAATTGATGTAAAACAACATATTTATAAAAAAATCGTAAGGGATATTTTTATAGACAAAATAAAGTCCAATCGTCTGCCGCATTAGCAAGAAAAAAATATTTTTTTGTCTTTTTTTTTGCACTTGACGATAAATTTATTTAAAGTACCAGAAAAAGAAATCACGTGATCAGCATTTAATAAATTAAATTCTAAATCTTTAAAAATTCACCAAAAATCAGGAAATGGAGGTAAAAATTCGAAAAAAATTTCATTTTGAAGGAATTTTTATGATCTTTCTCGTGATATAAATTTTATAACCCTCAATGTATTATTTTAAATGCAAACGTAAAAAAAGTTTAAAAACAGCTTAAAAATTTAATTTAAAAAAATCTAAGAAGAATTTTTGAAAAATATTTCTTAGTGCACCCCTACACTATTAGAAGAATCGCCATGCAAAATTTCAGCCCTTTAGGTCCAGCGGTTTGGTCTGGGCGTTGTATGTCAGTCAGTGAATGAATGAGTCAGTTACGTAACTGTTTTATATACTACTAGCTAAAGTACCCGGCGTTGCCCGGAATTTTAAGAAGGTTTGTTAACCAAAATCAATTTAAAAAATTAACACAGTATAAATTAGCCAAAAAAAAGCATGTTAAATGTTATACATATCTCAGTATTTTGGTAGATGCAGTCTTTCATCATTGTACCACTAAAAGCTGTAAAGTAAAAATGTCAAATTGTGGAATGTTTGTTAACCAAAATCAATTTAAAAACTTAACACAGTATAAATTACATAACCAAAAAAAAAGCATGTGAAATGTTATACATATCTCAGTATTTTGGTAGATGCAGTCTTTCATCATTGTACCACTAAAAGCTGTAAAGTAAAAATGTCAAATTGTGGAATGTTTGTTAACCAAAATCAATTTAAAAACTTAACACAGTATAAATTACATAGCCAAAAAAAAAAGCATGTGAAATGTTATACATATCTCAGTATTTTGGTTAGATGCAGTCTTTCATCATTGTACCACTAAAAGCTGTAAAGTAAAAATGTCAAATTGTGGAATGTTTGTTATCCAAAATCAATTTAAAATCTAAACAATTTAGCAAGATTTAACCTTCTATGTTTGGAGCAAAAGAAGCTGATAAGTAAAACATAAAATATACATACATTTATAATAAACCACTAAAAGCTGAAAAGGAAAAATGTCAAATTGTCTTTTGGAAAGTAAAGCTGAAAAGTAAAAATGTCAATTTGTCGAATGTTTGTTAACCAAAATCAATTTAAAGACTAAACACAGTATAAATAACATAGAAAAATAAGCACGTGAAATGTTATACACCCAAATAATTTTTAAAAAATTCAATGTATAAAATATATAAATTTATAATTAACTCCTCAGAATTCATCTAGATTTAACCTTTCATCTTTGGAGCAAAAGAAGCTGAAAAGTAAAACATAAAATATATACATTTATAATAAACCATTAAAAGCTGAAAAGGAAAAAATGTCAAATTGTCTCTTGGAAAGTTAAGAGTTTTAAAAAGTAAAGCTGAAAAGTAAAAATGTCATTTTGTCGAATGTTTGTTAAACAAAATTGATTAAAAAAGTAAACACAGCATAAATAACATTTAAAAAAAAACATGTGAAATGTTATACACATCTCAGAATTTTAGTAGATTCAGCCTTTCATTTTTCAAGTTTAAATTAAAAATGTCAAATTGTCTAATGTTTGTTAACAAAAAGTAATTTAAAAACTAAACACAGTATAAATAACATAGATTTAATAACAGTATAAATATCATAAAATATATACATTTATAATAAATCACTAAAAGCTTAAAAGTAAAAATGTCTAATTGTCCATATAAATACCTCCATAAATGCAGGATTCTGTAGCCAAAAAAATATATAAATAAAGTATTAAAGTATTTGTTAAAGGCACTGACTGATGAAAAAATAAACAGAAATCTGCAGTTTGGGCTACACGCACCATAAATGCAAGATTCTGTAGCAATAATAGAAACATTCTGTCCTTATTAAACTCCATATAAATCTCTGTTCAATTAAACTGATCCAAATATCATCTGAAGTACCTTCATAAACTATGTTTCTCGTTTCTTGATTCGGGGTTCAATATGAATGTTTGTTAACCAAAGTCAACTTAAAAACTAAACACAGTATAAATAGCATAGGAAAAAAACATGTGAAATGTTATACACATCTCAGAATTTAGATAGATTCAGCCTTTCATCACTAAAAGCTGAAAAGTAAAATTGTCAAATTGTCTTTTGCCTTGTGAACTCTGCATGAAAAATTAAACATAGTATAAAAAAGGGATGGGAAATGTCATACACATCAATACTAAAAAACAACGAATAAATTTTGGTTCGAATTTGACTCTTAGTGTGCTTCAAAATAGTTGAAACTCTTGAAAATAGTTGTTCTCAGATGTACGTGCTTCCAAACGTTGATGACCAGAATAACGCTTGACTATGCAGTGAAGGATATTTATATCTGGGCAGGTATGATTTATGAGTACAACAAAGAGACTCGATTGAATTTCTCTTTAAGTTAAATGTCAGATTGCAACTCTATGCATTCCATTTGACAATTTGCTAGCATTATATCTATATCGACTGTAAATAGAATAGAAAACATGCAAAAACAAAAATTGTTTATTTTCCCCGAAGTCCTGAAATCAATTTTAAATTCTTGTACTAAATCGGAAAGTAGGGCTGCGTATTTTATAACATTTTTAGAATTGTGCTTGGGAAATTAAAATAGTAGCATTAAGATTTTTATGCAGTTATAGGCATTTTAGCTAAATTTCAATAAAAATTACTTCAAATTGACCAATTTATAGAAAAAGTATGCTATTTACAGTTAAGTTTTTGTTTCTTTTTTTTTTAATTTTTAAGTGCTATTTTACCATAAAGCACCAAAAAAAACCTTTAAAAAATCATTTTTAAAACAAACAAATGGAATAGCTAAACACAAACATAGTTAACCGTAAATAAATCGCAAAACTGTGCTTAAGTTTAGACTGATTCTTTTTAGTTAAGATATACTAATTTTTATGCTTTTAAAAGTACATCGTGAATTATAAAATTAAGAACAATATAAAATACAGTAACGGATTATTGCTTCTTTTAGGAAACAACAAAACAATGTTTCAAATTCAAACTTGTGTAACTACTGCCACTCGCTGCTACTGTCGTCTGATGAGCAAAAAAAAAAATTAAATAATTCAATATTATTCTGATTTTTCACGCTAGTGGAAAAAATGCCACGCCCACTTTAGAGTCACTTGAAATAATTAAACACACACAAATATATAAATTACACAAAAGGTTTTTTTTTTAATTCTGTAATGTGTCTAAATCTCCACTATGGAAATATATCGGAGAATTCCATCATTTTAATAACAAATTTCTAAAATGAAAATAGCAACAAATAACGTCTGTTTATAATCTGAAGACGATGTTAATTTCACTGAAATGTTTTAAAATATAAATTTTAGATAAGAAATATTTAACGCATTTACTACGCATTACATCGTTTCAATAAGAAATGTCTGAAATGAAAATGGCAACAGAGAACATTTGTTTACCAAATAACACGGCGAAAATAAACGACGATCGTTAATCGAAATGTCTTAAAGTATAAAATCTGACTTGAAAGATTATTATTTTCATTTATTATTCTGGTTTAATATATAACTTGAAACTTTTTGATTTTATTTATTTTTATCTTTTCGCTCGCTGTCAGCTAACCCTAACGTGGACGCCATATTCAGAGGGATGATGCCACAAAGTGTAACAGCTTACATTTAGTTTCAAAATTGTGGTTTTTTATTAATTAAAAATCAACGGTAATTAATTTCGATTTTTGAAGTTCTTCAGACCCTCGGCTGTTTTTAAAGACGCCTGTATTTAAAATTTCACGATCGTTGCTCCTAAACTGTGGATTTCTATACAATTACAGAGATACAAACATTCATTTTTATATATTAGACTAGCTGAAAACCCGCACTTCGCTACGGAGTACATTCAAAGTAAAAACATCGGTGAATGTATGCAATTAATGCCAATATATATATAATAAATACGACGATCAATGTATATAATTGATGTAAAATATATATATATATATATATATATATATATATATATATATATATATATATATATATATTTATAAAAAAATCGTAAGGGATATTTTTATAGACAAAATAATGTAGAAGAAGATATTCAAATTAAATCTAATATAAAGAATACTAAAGAATATAGTACAGTTAATATAGTACAGTTTCTAGAACATTTCTTTTACTGCATTTTAATATTTTTTTGGATAATGTCCAATCGTCTGCCGCATTAGCAAGAAAAAAAAATTATTTTTTGTCTATTTAGTTTTTATGCACGTGACGACAAATTTATTTAAAGTACCAGAAAAAGAAGTCACGTGATCATCATTTAATAAATTAAATTCTAAAAATTAATCTTTAAAAATTCACCAAAAATCAGGAAATGAAGGTAAAGATTCGAAAAAGATTTCATTTTAAAAGAATTTTTATGATCTTTCTCGTGATATAAATTTTATAACCCTCAATGTATTATTTTAAATGCAAACGTAAAAAAAGTTTAAAAACAGCTTAAAAATTTAATTTAAAAAAATCTAAGAAGAATTTTTGAAAAATCTTTCTTAGTGCACCCCTACACTATTAGAAGAATCGCCATGCAAAATTTCAGCCCTTTAGGTCCAGCGGTTTGGTCTGTGCGTTGTATGTCAGTCAGTGAATGAATGAGTCAGTTACGTAACTGTTTTATATACTACTAGCTGAAAACCCGCGCTTCGCTACGGAGTACATTCAAATTAAATACAACGGTCAACGTATGCAATTTATGCCAAAAAATAAATATATATATTTATAATAAATGCGATGATCAATGTATACAATTGATGTAAAATATATATCTATCTATATATATATATATATTTATAAAAAAATCGTAAGGGATATGAATTTTTTTTGGATAAAATCCAATCGTCTGCTGCATTAGAAAGAGAAAAAAATATTTTTTTTTGTCTATTTAGTTGTTACGCACGTAACGATAAATTTATTGAGAGTACCAGAAAAAGAAATCACGTGATCAGCATTTAATAAATTTAATTCTAAAAATTAATCTTTAAAAATTCACCAAAAATCAGGAAATGGAGGTAAAAATTCGAAAAAAATTTCATTTTGAAGGAATTTTTATGATCTTTCTCGTGATATAAATTTTATAACCCTCAATGTATTATTTTAAATGCAAACGTAAAAAAAGTTTAAAAAAACGGCTTAAAAATTTAATTTTAAAAAAATCTAAGAAGAATTTTTTTTAAATCTTTCTTAGTGCACCTCTACACTATTAGAAGAATCGCCATGCAAAATTTCAGCCCTTTAGGTCCAGCGGTTTGGTCTGTGCGTTGTATGTCAGTCAGTCAGTCAGTCAGTGAATGAATGAGTCAGTTACGGAACTGTTTTATTTATATAGATTATAGAAGTATAGATACACATTGGTATCTCAAAATAAGAGTAAGAGGTGAAATAAAAATACAAAAATAAAAAAAGGATTTTAAGTAAAGAATGTTTTTTTAATTATTTTAAGCACCTAAAATAATATTCAAATTAATATTACGTTACTTAATAATTGTGTGCATGGCCGCCATCTTGGATTTTTTTGCGCCAACTTGGCGATTTTACCGTGTTTTGAGGAGTGGAAAATTTCTCGCCAATGTGTTTTAAGCGGTGTTTTCAAAACGCTGGACTATGAATTTTCTTAGCTTTTTTAATAAAAACCACCTGTTTAAATTATGAAACTTAGAAAAATTTTTGAAAAATCATTTAAACGTTGGACTTAGATTTATTTTTGGGTTTTTGATAAAAACCACTTTTTTTAAAAAATCATTCTCAAATATTGGAAGTTTTGGGTTTTTCTTTTAGCTTTTTTAATAAAAACGACCTTTTTAAATTGTCAAACTTAGAAATATTTTTGAAAAATCATTTAATCGTTGGACTGAGATTTTTTTTTTGTCATTTTTAATTAAAAACTACCTTTTCAAATTATGATCCATATGAAAAATTTGGTCAAATGAATTTTACTTACAGATAAAATTTCAATGCCATCTATTCAGTTTGCCCTAACTCTTTGACTAATAGCAATGAATCACCAAAATATTATGCCAATATATTGTTAATTAGAAAAAAAATACAGCATTTTCATACCACCTAAATAACTTGCAATTTAAAAATTATCTAAAATTCAGCTTTGAAAAATGTAAAATAATTATGAACCCATAAATTTATGGTGAGTAACCAGATCCTCTCTCTCTCTCTCTCTCTCTTTT
Organism: Dolomedes plantarius; assembly: GCA_907164885.2. Lineage (NCBI taxonomy): Eukaryota > Metazoa > Arthropoda > Arachnida > Araneae > Dolomedidae > Dolomedes > Dolomedes plantarius. Next base: position 32,976,894 of record OU015496.1, on the reverse strand, counting down.
TTTTATTTTTTTTTATTTTTTAATATTACCTTAACCAAATATTTGGTGCATACAATAAAATCGGTACAAGGATTATTTGACCATTTATCCTGCTGTGTTGGAAATAAGAAAAAAAAAACCCTTTTCCTAAACCAATAACTTAACCTTAACTAACTTTTAAACTTTGGTTCCTGGGGAGAGAGAAGTTGAACTTCAGTTATTTAAATTTATTTGTAATCCACTACAACTTGGAATTATAAAATATTTTAAAATATATTGTATTTAAAATGTATACTGTATTTTACATTTTACGAAAAAATGATGGCAGATAATTTTTACTTCAAATAAATGAAATGGTGTATCATTATAGTATACTAATTGACAATCGATAAACAAAATTAAAAGCAACTTAAATTTAATAAGTTAACGAAAAACTGATAATGGATTCAAAAATTTTCAACAAAAAGACTCTTAGTTTTAAAAATAATCTACTCTTTTGAGTATAGTCAAGTTGACTCCGATTTCCAGGTCAAGGCCAAGATCTGACCTAAAATTATTATACTGTAATTAAAAGATCACATCAGAAATAACTGTTTGATCTTAAAATTAGAGAATTTGACATTGGGTTATTTTTACCAGAGCGCAATAATTATCGCCATGCGAAATGCGCCAAACCCTGGCGGAAAAATCCAAGATGGCGGCCGTGCACACAAATCTAGAGTATCCCCCCTAACTTTATTTCTACTGATCAGATATACATAATATATAGCCTATGCCCATCTGGAATAATGTACTTTTCAAACAGTGGAAGAATTTTTCAAATAGGTGCAGTGGTTCCGGAGATTACCCTCCACGTACAAAATCTCTCTCTCTCTTTATATATAAGTATAGATATAGACTAGCTGAAAACCCGCACTTCGCTACGGAGTACATTCAAAGTAAAAACATCGGTGAATGTATGCAATTAATGCCAATATATATATAATAAATACGACGATAAATGTATATAATTGATGTAATATATATATATATATATATATATATATATATATATATATATATTTATAAAAAAATCGTAAGGGATATTTTTATAGACAAAATAATGTAGAAGAAGATATTCAAATTAAATCTAATATAAAGAATACTAAAGAATATAGTACAGTTAATATAGTACAGTTTCTAGAACATTTCTTTTACTGCATTTTAATATTTTTTTGGATAATGTCCAATCGTCTGCCGCATTAGCAAGAAAAAAAAATTATTTTTTGTCTATTTAGTTTTTATGCACGTGACGACAAATTTATTTAAAGTACCAGAAAAAGAAGTCACGTGATCATCATTTAATAAATTAAATTCTAAAAATTAATCTTTAAAAATTCACCAAAAATCAGGAAATGAAGGTAAAGATTCGAAAAAGATTTCATTTTAAAAGAATTTTTATGATCTTTCTCGTGATATAAATTTTATAACCCTCAAATTTTTATTTTAAATGCAAACTTTAAAAAAGTAAAAAAAGCTTAAAAATTTAATTTTAAAAAATCTAAGAAGAATTTTTCAAAAATCTCTCTTAGTGCACCCCTACACTATAAGAAGAATCGCCATGCAAAATTTCAGCCCTTTAGGTCCAGCGGTTTGGTCTGTGCGTTGTATGTCAGTCAGTCAGTGAATGAATGAATGAATGAATGAATGAGTCAGTTACGGAACTGTTTTATATATATAGATATAGACTAGCTGAAAACCCGCGCTTCGCTACGGAGTACATTCAAATTAAATACAACGGTCAACGTATGCAATTTATGCCAAAAAATAAATATTGTACCAAAATCGTGGTAAGGAAAGTTCTTTTTTTTTTTTTTTACAAGTGCATTCAACGAAATGAAATAAATATGCCAGTTACCACAAATGAGAAACAGAGATTTTTATAGACATCGAAACTAACATAAATCTTCTTTTTACAATCTTCGCTGGACTTCAACAATCGCCAGCCTCTAGGTAGCTTTCTTGACAAATTGTGATTTAAAAGAGCTTTAATTAATAACACATAAAAATATAAGCAAGTGAAATTATACAACCTTTCACAACTATATCGAGGCCTCCGAAATCTAAGCCAAGGTCTCACGTTACATCCGTCACGACAAACTACCTAAATTAATCAATCACCTATCTCGTCAAGGATATCGCTTCAACTCCATTGCAGTTCTAAAAACCTATTTTATCTCGCAAAACAAAACCCGCGTTGCCACACTACACAACCAAACGATTTTCCAACAATCAACCTAAAATCCAGATTTATCATTTACTCCTTGGTTTTAATTCCACAACTCCCGAAACATCGCACTTTGGCGATAAAACGCCAAATTGGCTCCCAAACATGTAACATTGCCCCCTCCTCAAAAGACTGGACGTCCCGGACAGTCCTACACTAACAACAACGGTCCTAAAAATACTACTACAAAATACAATTTCATAAAAACACAACACATATACCATTACAAATTAAATAAATGAACACATAAAAACGACAGTTGCAACATTAGTATATAAAATAAAAATAATAAATAAATAAATAAATTGGGTAGCCTGGATCTACTTAGGAGCAACAGCCTACGAGCCGTGGCTCGGGTATCCTCAAACTCTTCAGGACCCAATCACGTCCCATGGTAAGGAGCGAGCCGGTCGTAATGTACGACCTTCGCTTTGCTGTTCGCAGATTCGCGAATCCGTACGACGATTGAACCTCTTCAGCGGAACTGGAGCTTGGGAAATACACCTTCCCGGCGAACGGGACTCCACAGTCGAACTTTGGTTCCTTCCTGGAACTGGTGGTCTGTCGCTATCACGTCGTAATGTCTCCTCATTCTGTCGTTGACCACGCTGACCTTGCTTCGCCAAAGGACGCTGTCGCTGACCACGCTGACCTTGCTTCGTTAATTGACGCTGTCGCTGACCACGCTGACCTTGCTTCGTCAAAGGACGCTGTCGCTGACCACGCTGACCTTGCTTCGTCAAAGGACGCTGTCGAGTCAAGTTCGTGCGGCCCACATCTGTTGCACGGGCGAACACGGCCTGGAATTCATTGAGGAATTTCTCTGCTTCCTTTCTTCGTTGATCAATAAATTCCGCACTCTCCAATACATCTGCGGTCAAATTGGAGCGCTCGACGACTGGCAGGTCACGCTTCCTACTTTTTCCAATGACTGGGGTATAAGTTGGCAACATTTCATTTTTCTGGATTTTCTTGTCTTTATTGCTGACATCGGCAATCTTGACGGGGACCGTACCTTTCGTCTGGTCCACAAGAGTTGCGGCAGCAAAGAGACCTCTTCTACTATTGTCCGGCATGGAGGGTATGGTGCTATATTGAGTGGCTTTAATTTGGTGAGAATTGAAATTTATTATGAAATTATTTCTGTTTAAAAAGTCAAACCCGAGAATCATAGGGTCAACAATATCGGCAACATACGCCGTATGCCGATAACTATTATTCCCGATGCTTATATGGAGTGCAACTTTTCTATCCCCGGTCACGGTCCGCAAAGTGATGTTTGGTGGTGTGAAAAGTAGCTTTCCGCCAAGTTCTTGAGCTAAATCCGTTCTGACGATGGTTACGTTGGCACCGGTGTCAACCAGCATCCTACACGGTTGACCGTTTACAAAACCTTAAACAAACGGCCTGTTTTCTTCGTGATGCATCGATGACACATTCAGAGAATTGCAAGAGGGCTTCTCCTCGTCCGGCTGCCTTCGCCAATTCAGATGGCCGGGAACTGATTTCCCTGGGTCTTGGCGTTTTGATTCATCAGCTTGGCGCGCTAGACAATTCCTTCTGAGATGCCCCTCACGCCCGCAGGTCCAGCACTTCAAAGGATTTCTTCTTGGCGGCATGTTTGAATTCACCCCTGCCAAGGTACCGATTCGTTTTTCTATTTCTTCAAGTCGAGCGGCTATTGGGTCGTTTTCGGCGGCGGTCACCCCTCTCACTAGTTGGCGGTCACGGCGAGTCGCCCTCTGAGCGGACTCGTACTTCATTGCGTACACCAAAGCTGACTTCAAGTCTTTAATGTCCGCCATTCTTAGTGCTCGTTGACTCTCCGAATCGCGGATGGCGTCCACAAAGTATTCTAATGCTAGGTTATCCCTAACTTCCGTCGGACATTCTGGGAAAGCTAATTGAGCTAATCCCTCAATAGCTGACGCAAGTTCCTGTAATGTCTCTGTTGATTTCTGTTGGCGGGACTTCAGCTGTAAGCGGCTATACTCTTTACGGCATTTCTCGCCAAAGCGCATTTCGAGAGCACTCGACAAGGCATCAAAATCTAGTTGTTTCTCTACTGCGATGGTCTGCAGTACATCGGCAGCCTCGCCACGGAGTGAAGTAGCCAATTGGCATGCTTGCATTGCAATGTCCCATCCATTGGCAGTCGATGCCATATTAAACTGTGTTTTAAACACCTGCCAAGACGTTTTGCCGTCATAAGTAGACACTTTTACGGCAGGGCGGGACGATTTCGACACCGGGTACGCCTCCTCAATACTAGCGTCAGAGTAGTAAGGTACAGTAACTGGCGTTGATTCTTCTGCGAATTTCTTCTCTAGGCCGTTTATTTGTTTCTTAATGGCTTCCCTAATTTTCTGGTCAACAGTCTCGACCGTAGCTTTAAGTTTTGACTCGATAGTGTTGACGCGTTCTTCCATTTCATTAAATTTTTCGCCTACGGTAATTTTTAGTTGTTCTTGACTTTCGCTAATTTCGCCAACACCCGTTTCCAACTTCTTCTGGCTTTCACCAATTTCGCCAATTTCTTCTTTTAATTGATTGGCGAGCAAGTTCTGGCTTTCGCCAATTTCGCTAATTTTTACTTCCAATTGGTTGGCGAGCAAATTCTGACTTTCACCAATTTTTAATTCTAATTGGTTCTGGCTTTCGCCAAATTTTGCTTCTAAATGATTGGCGATCTGGGACTGGCTTTCGCCAAGTTTAGCCATTGAATCTAACAGTATTTTAAACTGATCTTCCATTTTTCGGGTAACTGGCATTCACTTAAAGAAATCCCACTGTCTGACACCAAAAATGTACCAAAATCGTGGTACGGAAAGTTCTTTTTTTTTTTTTTTTTACAAGTGCATTCAACGAAATGAAATAAATATGCCAGTTACCACAAATGAGAAACAGAGATTTTTATAGACATCGAAACTAACATAAATCTTCTTTTTACAATCTTCGCTGGACTTCAACAATCGCCAGCCTCTAGGTAGCTTTCTTGACAAATTGTGATTTAAAAGAGCTTTAATTAATAACACATAAAAATATAAGCAAGTGAAATTATACAACCTTTCACAACTATATCGAGGCCTCCGAAATCTAAGCCAAGGTCTCACGTTACATCCGTCACGACAAACTACCTAAATTAATCAATCACCTATCTCGTCAAGGATATCGCTTCAACTCCATTGCAGTTCTAAAAACCTATTTTATCTCGCAAAACAAAACCCGCGTTGCCACACTACACAACCAAACGATTTTCCAACAATCAACCTAAAATCCAGATTTATCACTTACTCCTTGGTTTTAATTCCACAACTCCCGAAACATCGCACTTTGGCGATAAAACGCCAAATTGGCTCCCAAACATGTAACAATATATATATTTATAATAAATGCGATGATCAATGTATACAATTGATGTAAAATATATATCTATCTATATATATATATATATTTATAAAAAAATCGTAAGGGATATGCATTTTTTTTGGATAATATCCAATCGTGTGCTGCATTAGAAAGAGAAAAAAATATTTTTTTGTCTATTTAGTTGTTACGCACGTGACGATAAATTTATTGAAAGTACCAGAAAAAGAAATCACGTGATCAGCATTTAATAAATTAAATTCTAAAAATTAAATCTTTAAAAATTCACCAAAAATCAGGAAATGGGGGTAAAAATTCGAAAAAAAATTTCATTTTGAAGGAATTTTTATGATCTTTCTCGTGATATAAATTTTATAACCCTCAATGTATTATTTTAAATGCAAACGCAAAAAAAGTTTTAAAAACAGCTTAAAAATTTAATTTTAAAAAATCTAAGAAGAATTTTTGAAAAATCTTTCTTAGTGCACCCCTACACTATTAGAAGAATCGCCATGCAAAATTTCAGCCCTTTAGGTCCAGCGGTTTGGTCTGTGTGTTGTATGTCAGTCAGTCAGTCAGTCAGTGAATGAATGAGTCAGTTACGGAACTGTTTTATATATATAGATGATCAGATATACATAATATGTAGCCTATGTCCATCTGGAATAATGTACCTTTCAAACAGTGAAAGAATTTTTCAAATAGGTGCAGTGGTTCTGGAGATTACCCTCCACGTACAAAATCGCTCTGTCTTTATATATAAGTACTAGCGGCCCGTGCCGACTTTGTCCGGGATGAACAAAATATTATACCAATAAATTTCCAGTTGATAGCCAATAAATTGTAAATCTTTTTTTACCTTAATAACAACCTAAATAATACATTAAATTAATTTTATGTTAGTTAATAATTAAAATAAATTTTTAAAAGTAAAAGGCTTGCCAGAGAACGGCTGGGTTCGAACTGCTAGCGTCAGTACAGAAGCCCACCGCGATAGCACCACGATAAGGATCGTTGAAATCTTCGGAACAAAAAGCGGTAGAAGACAGTAGCGGAAACAATGGAGATTGTTAGGATTAAGCTCCAAACTTTATTTCAACTGATCAGATATACATAATATATAGCCTTTGTCCATCTGGAATAATGTACCTTACAAACAGTGAAAGAATTTTTCAAATAGGTACAGTGGTTCTGAAGATTACCCTCGAACGTACAAAATCCCCTCTCTCGTTATATATTAGTATAGATAGCACCACGCTAAGGATCGTTGAAGACTTCGCCACAAAAAGCGGTAGAGGACAGTAGCGGAAACAATGGAGATTGTTAGGATGAAGCCCCAAACTTTATTTCTACTGATTAGATATACATAATATATAGCCTATGTCCATCTGGAATAATGTACCTTTCAAACAGTGAAAGAATTTTTCAAATAGGTACAGTGGTTCTGAAGATTACCCTCCACGTACAAAATCCCCTCTCTCTTTATATATTAGTATAGATAGCACCACGCTAAGGATCGTTAAAGATACAAAAAGCGGTAGAGGACAGTAGCGGTAACAATGGAGATTGTTAGGATTAAGCCCCTAACTTTATTTCTACTGATTAGATATACATAATATATAGCCTATGTCCATCTGGAATAATGTACCTTTCAAACAGTGAAAGAATTTTTCAAATAGGTACAGTGGTTCTGAAGATTACCCTCCACGTACAAAATCCCCTCTCTCTTTATATATTAGTATAGATAGCACCACGCTAAGGATCGATGAAGACTTCGCTACAAAAAGCGGTAGAGGACAGTAGCGGTAACAATGGAAATTGTTAGGATTAAGCCCCTAACTTTATTTCTACGGATTAGATATACATAAAATAAAGCCTATGTCCATCTGGAATAATGTACCTTTCAAACAGTGAAAGAATTTTTCAAATAGGTACAGTGGTTCTGAAGATTACCCTCCACGTACAAAATCCCCTCTCTCTTTATATATTAGTATAGATAGCACCACGCTAAGGATCGTTAAAGATACAAAAAGCGGTAGAGGACAGTAGCGGTAACAATGGAGATTGTTAGGATTAAGCCCCTAACTTTATTTCTACTGATTAGATATACATAATATATAGCCTATGTACATCTGGAATAATGTACCTTTCAAACAGTGAAAGAATTTTTCAAATAGGTACAGTGGTTCTGAAGATTACCCTCCACGTACAAAATCCCCTCTCTCTTTATATATTAGTATAGATAGCACCACGCTAAGGATCGTTAAAGATACAAAAAGCGGTAGAGGACAGTAGCGGTAACAATGGAGATTGTTAGGATTAAGCCCCTAACTTTATTTCTACTGATTAGATATACATAATATATAGCCTATGTCCATCTGGAATAATGTACCTTTCAAACAGTGAAAGAATTTTTCAAATAGGTACAGTGGTTCTGAAGATTACCCTCCACGTACAAAATCCCCTCTCTCTTTATATATTAGTATAGATAGCACCACGCTAAGGATCGTTAAAGATACAAAAAGCGGTAGAGGACAGTAGCGGTAACAATGGAGATTGTTAGGATTAAGCCCCTAACTTTATTTCTACTGATCAGATATACATGATATATAGCCTATGTCCATCTAGAATAATGTACCTTTCAAAAAGTGAAAGAATTTTTCAAATACGTGCAGTGGTTCTGGAGATTACCCTCCACGTACAAAATCGCTCTCTCTTTATATATAAGTATAGATTAGGAATAGACTTATTCCACTTTAAAAAAGAAAATTTTTGCGACAACATTTCATAGCCAAAATTCTTTTGTTTACTTTATGAAAAAATCGTATTTCATTGAAAGTCTGATTATAAATATGAAGAGAAGGTGTCTATATCTTACTAGAATTACCGTTAACCCATTTTTTTTAAAGTGGACTTACACCACTTTCAAATACAACAGCTCATATGTAAAAATAACAACACACAAAGTGTGTAATTATTTTTTTTTTAAACAAATGCGGACACACTTATCGCCTATAATACACCGCACCTATTGCTGCGGTGATCCTGATTTTTGGTGAATTTTTAAAGATTAATTTTTAGAATTTAATTTATTAAATGCTGATCACGTGATTTCTTTTTCTGGTACTTTCAATAAATTTATCTTCACGTGCGTAACAACTAAATAGACAAAAAAAATATTTTTTTCTCTTTCTAATGCAGCAGACGATTGGATATTATCAAAAAAAAAAATGCATATCCCTTACGATTTTATTATGGGGGCGCCATATAGGCGGACCAGCATTACCCCTATGAAGGGATGACATAAACGGAAGCATTTTCAGTGGCGCAACGCCGGGATTCGATCCGAGCACCTTCAGCACCGAAAGCCAGCATTTCTCAGAAACTGATAAAGCAATTTCTATAAAACTTGGTAAATACGTTCATTTTGATGCAAGGAATAATGTATACTTCAAATTTAGTATTTTTAATTGCATTAATTATTTAAAATTAACATGTTTTGAATAAAAAAAATGCATTTTTTCAAAGTTTTGTAATTTTAATTTAAATTTTAAAAAATTAAGTTTTTAATTGCTTAAAAATGGAGTATACGTTAAATATACATTAGTTTTACATTATTATCAATATTTTTGGGGACTCTAGAACCAATAGTTTTGCTACAGTCTTGCGCGCAATGGATGCAAGCCAAAACACAATTTTAAAATTTTCATCAAAATTTAAAATTAAAAATTAATTAAAATAACAGTTGTAGAACATTGAAATAATTATTTTACATAGAACATGTATTAATCTTTCAGTGGCAAAAATTTCATGTATTTATGTTTTATAGGGAATGAGAAATAAATCTAAATGTGGCATGATGCTAAATTGCATCTTCAGTAAAAAAGTAAGACTCCTGAGACCCCTTAAATGAAAACAAAATTACAGAAAAAGATCGCGTCTCCTTTGACGAAAGAAAAAATAACAGTTTCAAAACCCAAATACCCTTAAATCTGTATTTATAATAATAAATTGTTGTATGATCCAGTATTTATAAAAATAAACATGACTCTAAATTTTATTGAGATTTTCTGAAACTCCCTTACATTACTTCGGGAAATAGTAAGTAATACGATTCAGGGTAAAAAGTCGCCAAAATACGTTGATTACATGAAAATGGAAATCAAAACACGCGATGATTTTCTTAAAGCCTAAATAGTTAAAACCTTCATAATTTTCTTAATGCCTAAAGAGTGATAAATACTTTCCGCGGGAAATGGGACTGGGGTGTTGATTATCCCCGACCCCTCATTTTGAGAATCGAAGTCAGAATTATGATCCAATTTTCAAAAGTTTGAATTGACTTCATCTGATATTTAAAAAGTCAAGAACTTCATCAAAAGGCTTTACATTTTCTAAACAGTTCTGGACATTTAACATACTGCAATTACCTTTGAAAATCTATGTTTATAATAAAAATAATTTTCAGTCACTATTATATGAGGCGTTGAAAGGCAAAGTGGTGTAAGTCACATTTTCAACTTTTTTCATTTGAGGGCAAATATGTAATCTCCATGTTTAATTTATAGTGGAATTGTAAATAGTTATTATTTGCAGTATTGTAATAATTGTTATGAATTATAATTTGTTCAATTTATGGTGGAATTTTTTGTAGTTTTTGCATTTAAACTCTGTTGACTTACACCACTTGACTTACTGACTTACACCACTTTGCCTTTCACCGCCTTATATATTTCTGACAACTACATGAATAAAATATATTTTAAAATTAACCATTAAATTTATATCATTTAAAAGTTAAAGTAATTTAAAACTTATATAATTTAGAATTTTAATCATTGATATTAACAGATTATTTGCTATCATTTTATTTCTCTCAAATTCCATCTCACTTATTTCAGACCTCCAATATAAATTTGTAAAAATTAAAATTTATTTTTCGGTGATCATTAGTAAATGTGATACTTAATCCTGTGTATTAGTACATATCATATTGTAAGACAGTGTAAAGTAATTCTGTTTTGTGTATAAAATTCACTTTTTTCTGTTTTGTGTTCATAATCTGTATATATTAAAGAGCTCGTCTGTTTGTTTGTCCGCTATAAAATCATAGACTGTTTCACCCACCAGGACCAAATTCGGCACAGTGAATGTTTAGGACCCGAGAAACTTAAGTCAGCAAAAACGAAATTTGTGGCTCAATTAGTTTTTTTTAAATTAACTAGCTGAAAACCCGAGCTTCGCTACGGAGTACATTCAAATTAAATACAACGGTCAATGTATGCAATTAATGCCAAAAAAAAATAAATATATATATATTTATAATAAATGCGACGATCAATGTATACAATTGATGTAAAAAATATATTTTATAAAAAAATAAGGGATATTTATTTTTTTGGATAATTCAAGTTCTTACATTAAGGGCGATGAATGAATCAAGTGAATGAATGACTCAATCGTTGTATAATATCCAAGAGGAGAAAAACCAAGAAATGACGCGATTCTTCATTCCGATTTCTGTTGAAGTATCGTTCTTTAAAATTCAATTAAAAATCGAAATTTTAAGATAGAGACTTGAAATGAAGTTTATATGAATGAGAAAGCTTTCATCTTCCAGTTGATATAAATATTTTCTTTGTAACATAATAAGTCTGAGAGCATCGAATTTATATATCTCGAAACGCATAAATTTTTCCAAAAAGTGGGTTTTCAATTTTAATAAAAATATCAGTCTGTTTTAAATTATTTTTAAACAAATGAGGTCTTGTTTGAAGGAGAAATGTCTGTAGTCTTAGATTGTAAAAAAAATTAAAAAAAATTCTACGATCCTTTTTTGGCGAGTTATCGTAATCTGAACATGAAAAAGTCAATATTTTCCCACAAAACATAAAATAAAAAAAAACTTAAAGTCCGACGAATATGAGACATGTCTTACTTTCTTCCCCACATTGTTCTGCATCGATTGGTATCGGTCTCGACCCCATACCCCCAGCGGTTTCGGAGGAGATAGCGTGACAAGCTTTTGACAGCGGCGTTGCCGGCAGCGGCAGCGGCAGCGCCAGTTACTTTTTTTAAGATGAGTCGACCCGGTTAGCGTGACGCGACAAAGTTTTTCTGCTTTATTTATATAGAATAGAGAGATTTTTTAATGATTTTTTGTGCCACTAAGAGGTGCGCGTATCACCCGTGGATAAAGCCCATTCACCACAACCAGCTGGTCTAGGGGTGACGGTGGGGGGGTCAAATTCCAATGCGCGGGAGGAAGAGGATTGGGAATTACCTTTGGCTCTGGCTCCCCAGATAAACACAACTTTCCTGGCTCTGCTTTGTGAAATCTGCAGATGATTTTGATTACACATAACGTTTATATATGACGTCACATTCGTTTGAATGTGGAAAGTGATGCAACGATTTTTTTAACGGATTTTTAAATGGATGACGTTCTTTAAAAGTATAAAGAAATAAATGCATCTGGATGTTTATCTTTAATTAACATAAAGGAGAAAACTAATAATGGTACCTAAGAAACGTGCTTCGTTTGGAAAGTTTTCTGATGCGAAAAGAAAACGATTTCACACTGATAGAAAAAGACATGCTCAAAGTAGATATCGTGCCATGAATGCTGACCAGTGGAGTTTATGTGCATTTCACTATAATCCAGAATGTAATTATGCATCTGCTAATGAAACAAGTATTGGATCCATGTCGAAAATATGTGACAGCTGTGGTGCTAAAACGTGGTCTAGAGAATTCCCAGAAATGTGTTGCAGTAATGGGAAAGTACAATTGCCTGCAATTCCAGAGCCACCCAAGCCTTTGAGAACATTACTCACAGGTAAAACATCTGATTCAAAACATTTCTTACAAAACATAAAAGCTTGAGGGAAATAGGCTTCATGGGGAATCCCGCCTTACTTTGATTAAATAAAGGGGATAACGCATCTTACACTTTACCTCTTTGGTGATGTGGAAAAAAGTGCATTTTTAAGGGAAAAATAAATAATAAAGGCAAATGTAAATTATAAAACTTATTTCTAATTAAACAGTGGATGAAACAAATCTAATTAAACAGTGGATGAAACAAATCTAATTAAACAGTATCTAACAAATATAATTAAATAGCAAACTTATTCAATCCAAACGTGTGAATCCCGCAACACTGTGTTATTAATTCTCAATAAAATCAGATGAAGGCCCGCAGGCTCAAAGTTTCTTTCTTTCTTATTGTTTGTATATCATTTCAGTAGAAACGGACTAAGCGCATTCTGTCTGGCCAGATGAACATGAAGAGTGGGGGGTGTACCCCAGTATTTTTTTGATGGAATGCAGGAAAAATTTTATATCTATATATCTACCCGGGCAACGCCGGGCAATAATGCTAGTTAATTTATAAATATATTGTAATTCTTTGTAGACAAAAGTAACTGGGTGAGTCATGGGTGAAATTTTATCATTAACAATTTATAACCTCATCTAACTACCACAGGAAATATTATCTAGGGCTAAAAACTGAATAAATTACTACGGTACTTACGGAAAATTCAGTTGACCATAAAAGTTGGCGCAAATCCGCCAAACTTCCCAGTCGCTTCAGCTGCCAATCATTTTGGCGGCATAAAATCTACAATTGCGCGCTAAATAGAAACAAATATGTCTTCTTTGTGAAGACGATGCCACATGAATTCAGCCATACAAGAGTATAAGTGGTATCGCGCTGTCCCACGTTGTCTTTTGTTCCGACACTTGGCCGAACCCCACAATCACTCAATGTTTTGTGTATTTACGCCGGTATCCGGATCTACAAAGTTATACTTATGATTAACTTTGAAATGTCCGAAATTAGCAGCTCTTATTTCGTCGGTTTTATAAGCTTTCCATGAGTCCGAGTCTATTGTAGAACCTTTTTCGATGTTATTTTTTATCGTTTGAATAAGGTTATCGCCATCCTATCTGGGAATTTTACGTTAAAACACTCGTTGGTCTCCTTGAAAATCTCTCCAAACAACCAATGCTCGAGGGTTATTCTCTCTGCATGGTTTTTACGTTTTGAGAAAAGGCTCTCATCAATTTCGACAATGAGGTTGTCCCCTCCGATTTTTTCTTTGGCCTTCTTAAAAGACTGTGTGTACCAACTTCTCATAAGTAATTATTCCAATCAATAACAGTCTTGTCACTCAACTCTAATTCTTCGTTTCCCCATTCAATAGTAGTCAATTCTCTGCGCCAGCTGTAAATAAATCTTAGTGCAGTCACAAATCAAAGGGTTGAACTCATGTCTCTTTCCGAATGGATATTCGCTTCTGACAACTCTTAATATTACAACGCCATTGAATTTGTGTTTTTAAATAAAGCGCCATATCGTGGCCATTAACGCGTTTTTTGGATTGAGGTAAGATTCCATACCTTTGAAAGAATTCTACTGCTTCTTCGGTAGTTGGTAAATCCCAAATTTTATATATTTTTTTACAACGCAGAGCTACAATAAATCTTAAAACAGCGACTGCTTTACTGCTAGAGCAAGAAACTTTTATCAAGGTAACTTTGAATTACGTGTGGTATATTTTACCATTATTGGCTAAAAATCGCCTCTTGGCGCCATTGCCTTCATTTGGCGAAAATGGTCGACTGGATTTTCCGTAAGTACCATTACTACTGTATAATGAGTGTTTTCTTGACAAAATATCCCACATGAAATTATCCAATATTAAACTGAAGAAATACTAAAATTTTACAATTAAAGAATTTTCATGACAGAAAAGACAAAAATAATATAAACAATACATTCATATATTGATAGTTAGATTTCAAGAATCCTGTGGATTATCTCAATAAATATACATTTTTAATTCATCAGCCAACAAGACTTACACTTAAAAACAGATATAATTTAATCTATTTGAAAAGTGTAGCACCAACTAGCTTGGTATGAGAGACAAGTTGCATAAGCAGTTAATAATAACAAACAATTTCGTTTTATGCAATAAAGCATTTTAATTTTTTTTAATTATGATCTACAGTATATAAACGTCACATTTCGCACTTAATTAAACGATGATTATTTATTGATTTCGAAAACATTCAGGAAAGTTAATCGAAAGTTATTGCGAGTGGGAGAATTTAAAATGCTTCAAATCAAAACAGTCAAATTTATAAATATCTTTAAATACTTACTGATCTCTAGCAGAGCATGTTGAGTTTTTAAAAATGCAAACCAAGATTTGAGAAAAAAGAATCAACAACAAAATTAAACACAATATGGTAAGTTTTAATTTTTCATTGATGCATGAACACAAGCATGTATTAATTCAGACAAGTCGTAATAGAACGTCGATAATTGAGAAGGCTTAATTGCATCTTAATCCTCTTGTTTGATTAAGTTTAAATTTTCGCACAAAAAAAGTACCAATATCTTACGTAGGCACACAAGAAAACAAACTTTTCTAACAATGCAAATTGATTTGGCATTTTTTTCGTACAGTTTTGATATACAAGGTTACCATACAAAGGTTATCATAATATTCTATTTGAATACGAATATCGCCTTCTTGGCAGATTTTGGCATAGCAACATTCGAAACTGAATAATATTTATTGTTTTTTCTCGTTAAAAACGGCATTTCCAGGCATAATCTTTTCAAAATCATAGATCTTCAATATTTAAAGGTTTACATAGTAGGAATTCAGCCAAGTATGAATAGATTTCGAATAAAAGTCTCCGCAAAATATCCGCATAAATGTTAATCTCCATAGGGTTTCTTAGTTTGTTCTCCAAAGGTCTCCAAGATGGCCGCCTCACTCCGATGGCGTATAGTCTAAGGGCCTGTTCATATAGGAGTCCGGTAGCGGAAGCGTTAAATTATTGAAATATATTTAATTTATCACAAACCTCCAAACAATTAGCAATGAAATTTTTAACACCTATGATTGGTTTGTTTCCGTCTCAGCGCCATCTTTCCTTTAACGCTTCCGCTACCGGACTCCAATGTGAACAGGCCCTTAGGGCCTGTTCACAAGAGGGTTTTCGCTATCCGAGGAAAAATAAAATAGCGAATGCAAATAGATTTAGAATCAGTCAGATTCTCTAAACATAATTACGAAAGATAATGTCCCTGTGGACGTTTTGCTAGATAATAATGAGATGGACAACTCAGTGCTTGAAAACCAATCGAATGGCGATGTTAGCCCTAAACCTGATGGTCGACCGGCGAAAAGGGAGAGAAAGCCTCCTCCTTTTTTCATCATCCCGAACGAAACTTGGAAGTTTCACGCTAACTGCCATCAATGCATTCGCACCTTCGGTACACTGCAAAATGTTGAGGAAATACATCAAACCCTCAGTAGTTACGGCTCAAGAATACAAATCAGTAAACAATTTCCTGCTCTCGGGAAAAGTTAAATGTAGGACTTATCTCCTGAATGAGGAGAAACCATTTAAAGTAGTTATCAGAGGGCTAGTTATCAGCCTGTACCTCTCCTGAATTAATTAAAAAAGAGATTGAAAACTATGACTTTCTCGATGTAAAGATCACTCCGATGTTCAAAATGCCCAAAACGAAAGGGGTACCTATGCCGTTGTTTTACGTTCTAGTATTAAAAACCGAGGACGTAACAAGAATTTATAACATTACAGATGTCTTAGGTATGGAGGTGATAATCAAAAAATATGGGGGCCAAAAAGGGCCGAGTCAATGTTTCCAGTGCCAGGGCTTTTGGCATAGTCAGGTCGCTTGCAGACTACCACCCCGCTGTGTCAGATGCGCTAAGGAACATCTGCTTGATGATCGTCCGGTGAAAGACACTATCCAGACATGCATCTGTTGTAACTGCAATGGTCCTCATCCGGCTAGTTTCAGCAATTGCCCGAAATTTCCAAAGCCTAAAAATTCTTAAAATAGAACTAAACCAGCTAAGACGTTCACGAGCACGAAGGTGGACCCGGGATTTAGCTACATGCTGTGCGAAACGTACGTTCCTCTGAATCCACTCTTGGGGAAAGTAAAAATATGGAACGCCTAAAAATTTGATCCCAGCTGAAGCTTTTTTGGATGCAGAGTTTATCCAAAATCTCTCAGGATTCGAGACGAATTATGCCCCTGCTACTATTCTCCTGGCCTTTAAGAAGGCCTTGCCCGCCCTCCGGACCGCTTCTACTGAAGTGGACCGGATCTTCCTCCTTTATCCTCTTCAGTCCTGAGGTCCATATACGTAGACCTCGCTTCTTTGCCTCGTAAAATCTACACAGTTTAATTTTTTGAGATTTTTATCGCATTTCTGAAAATATTAGTGATTTTGCTTTAAAAAGATACCAATAAATGGCAGCACCAAACTGGATTTACACATTAGACGAATTGTTGTTTCATCCAATTTTGCAAAATGGTTTGCGGACAGCGTGGCCGTAAAAGAAAGTACTTTTCACAATTAAAAAAAGTAAAGATACTTTTCGCAATAAAATTTGTAGCATTATAGATTATTAACTTATTTAAAGCCATTAAACTTTCAATTGTGTGATATTTACGAACAGTGTAGTGATTTATGTACAGGTCCACACATGTAGACCTCAGTTCACAATGGAGTAAAAAAACAGTAATGGTGAAGTCCATTAATTTTACTATAATTTGCCATTGTGTCTTTTTTTATGTATTTCATATGACTTTAATTTATTCGTGGAATAATTATGAGCTTTCAAATATATATTTTTTCATATTTAACAAGAATTATAGAATTTTTTTTCCTTTTTGATTAGAAATTTCCAGTTTCTATGTTGTATTCATCGAATAATCTTTTGTGATCATGGAAATAATTAAACCTACTTATTAATAATAGTAGATTTCATAATTGTATCATAATTTACTATTATTTCTTTACAAATATATTTCCTATAACTTTAATTTATTTTTGAGATAATTATGAATATGTATTTTTTGTAATTTAAGAAGATAATATAGTAGAGCTTTTTTTTCTTCATCAATAGAAAGTGACACTTTTTAGTTGCAATTATTGCATTATCTCGCATGATAATAAAAAATTAAATCTAATTAGAATGTTTATGTCGAGTATTTTATTATTAGCAGTTTCTTTTACTTTTTGTTCTGTCAGTCAGGGATGGTTTGGTCTTGGATTTTGCCACTTATGATTGAAAAGGATGTGTTACCCCAGAAGATTTAAAGACTAAGTTTAGGTGGCGGTATTGTAAAACGCCTTGCTGAAACTATTCCTAAGAACTCAAATCATGTTATATATACAGATAGATATTTAACGGGAATAGCATGTGCAGAAAGAATATCACCTCCAAAATAATATATTTCTTTCAGGAACTGTACGATGCAACAGAATATGAACAGTCAAAGAAAATTTGAAAAGTGATAGAACGATGGAGAGAGGTGAATAGGTCCGGGATGTTAAAAATATCTGCATTTTAAAACAGAAGGATAATAGATCTGTCATTTTATTGTCTTCATGTGTTGGAAGTGAACCTATTTCTAGCTGCAATAGGTGGTCCAAAGAAGAAAAGAGAAAGACCAGCGTACCACAACCCGCCATTGTGCACTCTTACAATGAATGTATGGGTGGTACAGATTTAAGTGACCAATATTTGGCATATTACAGATGCACTGTCAAAACTAAGAAATGGCCAGTGCTTGTATTTAGCCATTTTATAGATCTTGCCATATCCAACTGCTGGATTCAATATAGGAGATTTCAAAATATAAATGGTATCAAGCAATGCATGTCACTATTGGAATACCGTATGACTGTTGCCTTTGGTCTCCTGAAATAAGAAGGAAACAAAACCAACAAACAGAAGATAAATTATTTGTGTACAATAAATGATGATGAAAACATGCCAGTGAAACACAGCGCTGTAGTGAACCTACCAACTAAGGAAGTGCGCCTAGATGAAGTTGGACATTTACCAAAATTTATGGATGATAAAAATGCTTCCAAATGCCAATTATCAGGATGCAACTCAAGGATTAGAGTAGTACGCATAAAATGTAACATTTATTTGTGTTCAGTAAGGAATAATTGCTTTGAAAAGTATCATTCTACACAAAAATGTTAAAAAAAGTGTAAATTTCAAAATCAGTCAAAAAATTTTCAATTATTTTTTCTGTAAATTGTTATTAATATTCATTAAGACAGTTATCATTGCATTTAACCACTTAGCGTTTGAATTTTAAGTAATTTTTAACCAATTTTGAGTGTTTTAATCATTTGGAAATTTTCCGCTTTTGAGAGCCTGAGGTCCACACACGTGGACCTTAAATTACTAGCCCCCTAAATTATCAATTTCAGAAAAATCTTTTTTTTTTTTTGTTATCTTTGATGTCAATGTATGAGTTTAAAAGCCACGAAAGGATATTTA
This sequence comes from Dolomedes plantarius, assembly GCA_907164885.2. Classification (NCBI taxonomy): domain Eukaryota; kingdom Metazoa; phylum Arthropoda; class Arachnida; order Araneae; family Dolomedidae; genus Dolomedes; species Dolomedes plantarius. Next base: position 32,957,915 of record OU015496.1, on the reverse strand, counting down.
AGTTATTATTATTACTTCGGGTCTGAAGAGGTTATGAGAGCCTTATTTGGCTCTCTTCATAGGGCTTGCCCACCACGTTGTTACTTTGTTTGTTGGTTTTTTGTTCGCGGATAAAAACTCCTGTAATTTTTCCGTTGGCATCTAGAACGCAAACGGGCTGTGGATGAAGATTGTCCAATTCAGGCAGTTCTCTGTTACTTAAGGCTAGGCGCCCACTGGCGATTATTTCAAAGCAATTATTTAATCACAAAAAAATTAAACACATTGATTCTTTTGGTAAAGCGCCCATTGGCGATTTTTCAGTTGAGGCAACTAAAAAATTCCAACATGTTCGATTCTATGGGTGATGAAACTGTTGCCGGTGAAAATGGATCATGTTGGTTTAGATAGGACAACGCTCACTGGTGATTATTTAGTTGCTTGCAATAGATCTGATCGAGCAAATCATAGAGGGCGTGTTTGGCTAGTCCAGTGGTCGGCAACCTTTTTTACTAGTAGGAGGGCATATTTCAGAAATTCGGCAGTTCGGCGGGCACCGCTGGTTGAAGAGGAGGAGGTAGGGTTAATATTTAAACATGAAAAATATTAATAAGACATAAATTTTCAATATATAAATTCAAATTTTAATTTAAACAAAATAATTGTAAAATTGGTAATTAATGCGGTATCTGACATTGCAAAATCTGCGGCCAACTCTTCGTAATGTGGCACATAAGTTGAATTCCCAGTTCTCAGGCATTTTTCCAAATGAGTGTTTGGGCCTGTTCACATAGGAGTCCGTTGCGTAGCGTTAAGGAAAAGATGACGTTGAGACGAAAATAAACCAATCATAGGCGTTAAAAAATTCATTGCTAATCGTTTAGAGGTTTGTCATTGGTTAAATATATTTTAATACTTTAACGCTCCGCGACGGATTCCTATGTGAACAGACCCTTAGGGAGGCTTGATCGGAACTTTGATTTTCAGTATTTCCTATTGGAGAACAAAGATTCAAAAGCATATGTCGAAGCGCAAAGAGAGTTAAATTTCAGAGCAGGAAAGAAAGCTGACTCACAGCGAGGGGAGAGCGACCCTGTAGAGAGAGCAGGCTGCTCAGTTTTTTGATTTTTACGGTTTCACGATTAAAAATTTTTTTTTACTAAAACTATTCACCACAACTATGAGCGTTTGTTGTTTAAATAACTAAAATTTAGCTATTTCAACGGCGGGCACTTTAAAATTGTTTCGCGGGCACCGCGTTGCCGACCCTTGGGCTAGTCCGATTCACAAGGAGTTGGCAACATATATTTTCTTTTATCTTTGTTCCCTTTGTTCAAGAAATTTAACGAAGATCAAAATTCACTGATCGAACCGAGATAATGAACGTTATGAGACGTGTTCGTTTGTCGGGAAGTCACCACGATGAAACTCCGTTTAGAAACCCCTTGTTTCGTGAGCAAAACGGTTGGAATAACAATTCATTATATTGCAGAACTTCGCATTACCCTGGGCAATATTATTATTCAAGATTTTCTCCAGGGCAAATTGAAAACCCCTTGCAACCTGGAACTTCGACACACAAGAGGCTTGGGATAGCGAGTCAGAAGCTTCATCCTTTTTATCTTTGTAATAAAATATATGTATATTAGTTTTAAAAAAATTACTTAAAATTATTTACAAAAAAATGTTTGTAATATGTATTTTATTTCAATAAACTTGCAAATTTTCAAGAAAATCTTTTTACTTACCTTAAAGTCACAGCTAATCTTTCTTGCGGTGGTATAGCCAAACGTAATCTTGTATTTCGGGCCCCACTAATAACAACAGGTTGTCGAAACTTTCAACGCTCATCCGAAAGTAGTTGAAAAGTTTTGTTGGGTATACTCTTAAATCTTCAAATAATTTATAAACTTGCCCATAAAATATAATAAAATTGCCCGTCAATTAATCTCCTATTTATTATTGGATGGACCCAAAATCTTATGTGGTTTTGTTTACGTTTTCGTCTTAGAGCGAGGGCACAAACACATGCAGCTTCCACGAAATCCATTTTCAGACTGAGTGCAAGGCAACTATTTAGTCGCCAGTGTGCGCTTGTCGAAGGTATCCGGCAACTTTCAAGTGACTAAACTGTTTAATCGCCCAAATTAAAAGTTGCCAGTGGGCCTCTGGCCTAAATCTTTACAGTAGTTAGCTTCTTCATTCTCTAATTATTAGTTGCAATTAGAATACTTCTATAACATACATTTTATCATTTGCTAGGATTAGATGGCAGATAACATTTTAACCAAAATGGCGCTTTGATTGTTCTGATACTACATGACGACTAAACAGACCCAGCCCTACAGTTTTGAGCCATGTTCCATTTATTTACCTAGAGCGGAGTTGTGTCATTTGACCAACGCACATGATGAGCTTCTCCATGAAAGACATGTTACTTGAACGTTGGATTCGACCACGAGTGGCAATGAAAATGATGTATGAATTCGAATAACATTTCGATGTTGTAAATATGCACATAATTCATGTGTAACAGAATAAAAGAAGAAAATGATTTTTGCGGACGGATTATTGAACCAAATCAAGACTGGATACACTATAGTAACAAGCCAATGCTGAATGGCTACAAACTGAGACCCCTGAAAGGAATAGGTAATATGAAAGCCAGCCAGGGCCGCCCAGAGACTTTACGGGGCCTGGGGCAAAAATCTGTTGGGAGGCCCAAGAAAAATAAAAAAACGAAAGAAACGAAAACATACATTCAAATTAAGTTACTCATACTTAAAATTTTATTACATGAATAATTAACATAATTATTATATTTCATTGCACTGTTCTCTTGTTATATTCTCCAATAAATATGACAATATGTTTATTTTAAAAAAAAGAACTAGAGTTTAATTACATCTAACAACTTAGTAATTCAGCAGATATTTAGATTATCAACTGAGGTATCTTTTTTGCTATCTATTTTAGTAGTTAGTTCTGTCTTCAATTTATTAGAAAGAATGTAATTTTATAGCAGTTAGGACTAAACAGTTATATATTTCATCAAAACTAAATCGCATATTTTTCAGAAGACTATTTTGGAGTAAGAGAAATCTAATTAATCGAACAATTCTTTTTATTTTGGGGAGCCCCTTTTTTCAGGAGATTATTTTGAATTTTGAAGTACGGTACAAGTTTCAGAATTTTCTTTCAGATGAAATCTAATAAATTATTATTATTTTTAATTTTTGGGGGTCCACGGAAGTTGGGGGCCTGGGGCAAAGTGTCCCAGTTGCCCCCACCCTCTGGGCGGCCCTGAAGCCAGCACGCAAATCAATCAGCCGCCTATCTGGCACACAGATGTTGGGAACTCATTTAAATTAATAGGTTTTCTTTCATCTCATAAAAGAAATGAATTCGCCATAGCATCAGATGATTATATAGATGTTATTTTGGGGACAGACAGCAAGTTGGTAAAGTATTATTGTACTAACACAACATGCACAGATCGTTTCTCATAAATGGTAATAGCTACTAAGATGTCAGATGTTCTTGTGCATTTGTTTAAAACGTGGATGAAGATAAATTTTTTTCGATTGCATGCATTCATGTATAAAACCGCTTCAAAAACTTTCAATCCAGCATCCTTTGACAGCCCATCTGCAAAGTTTATAGTGTTTCAATAAAGTGAATGATGAAGAGGATTTGACTTCCATGGGAGCTCTCTGGAGTCCTCTCCTCTTAGTTTTACAGAAAGTCTATGTTGATGTGCCTCCTTTCTTATCACAAAATAGTAGTTGTTCTGAGCCATGTGGGCACATTATACTTTGTTACCAAGTTGTATGAGTAATGATAATGGATCTAAAGAGAGAGAGAATATTTAATATTTATAGCTCGTCAAAACCACAAATTATTCTCAGAAAAATCTAACATTAAAATTTTTCAAGAGATAATTTATGGCTAGGACAAACAGCAAAATATTTTACAGGAAGCGTATAATGTACAGTTTGTTAAAGGCTCATGATAAGAATGTTTAATATAATTTTTGTTAAGATAAACTTTACTTAAGAGGCTTTCATGTGAAGGGGATGTCTAATGTATTTTACATAATCTGTTTTGCATAGATTATGAACTGCATTATTAAGTATGAGAAGTATATGTACAGAAATTTTTTATAAGTTCGAGCTTTGTCAGTGTAATTAAACAGTATAAGTATTAATGAAGAAAATAATAGTAAGTTTCAAAAAGATATTTACATGAATACATTATAAGTATTAATATAATAAGCTCCCCTAAGATGAGTTAAAACAGTTATAACAGTTTAAATAGTAAAACAGACAGAATTAAAACAGTTTAAATAGTTTTTAATGAATATTTATACATAATATATTATAAACACAATATCAATAAAGTTCATTTTATTACAAAAGACACTCTTAATATCTGTTGTATCAAGTGCATTTATTTTTTTTCTCCAACAGACATAGTAATGTATTCATTAAAATCTTCATTTTTCTTATATAAATATCTTTATTTCTACCTAACATAAAAAAGTACATTCATAAGTAAATAGCTGTTATGGAATTTATCATTCTGACAAGAAAAAACCAGTTTTAAATAATTATCAAATGAATTACCTGCAGTACTTTACATGCTTTTTTTATACGTGTGTGTGTGTTTACATATATATAAATAAGTATAATTAAAGAAAAACCAGAATTCACTAGGCTAATGGAGACAAAAATTTAAAAAGATATTAGCATTGTTTCTTTATCAATAATATTAACATGCAGATCAAATAACTGCAAAATGATTTTTGAAAATAAGTAGATTCAGTGGTGTGTCTACAATAACCACAGGAGAAGCACTAAATAGAAAGGGTTTGTGGGGTAGAAATTTCACATACCACCAAAATATTTTTTAATGATGACTAGTATTTCCAATTTTACTACATGACTTAATACATGTAAGCAATATAAGTTTTACGGTCACTTGAATATCTTTTTTACTGAGTGTTGAAATTCAGGGTCTGCATTCAACAAGAGTATAGCAGCAAACACTTAAGATAAAAATTTTGTTGAATTTAAACTTCAAGTATAATTTAGAAATGACTTTTTTATATATTTTTTTATTTAAAATAAAATAAAAAATTTATACAATATAGCACATATTTGTATTTTTCTTACTCTACCACAAAAATATAAGGCCAGTAATTTCCTTCACAGGTCTCTGCAAAAGCTTGTTCTGGCACTTGATCTATTTCTAAATTAAATAAACACATACACAGAAGCACTCACTCAATAATAATACTCAGGCTATGATTGTCTGGTTTGTACTTTGTGACCAATCTTTTGTTCAAGTAACTTAATTATTATAGCATGGCCTTAAATTGCTTAGGAAATATAAGCACATAAACTATAATGCAATGAAAAGGTTAGGTAGATATTAGCTCATGTTGCTGCTTTCACACTTCAACCATGCATGATATACTTTTTACAATGTATGTGTTCTATTTAAAATTTAAACACAAAATTCATTAAACTTATATGACTTTTCATCCTCTTGTTCATTGATGAAATCTTGTGTTGGGCTGCCAACTGAAAGAATCTCATTTTGTTCAAAGCAGCTTTCAATTTCTGTGTGTGCCTATAGACAGCACTTTCACATATTTTATAAAACTATGAATGCTGAGTTTGAGCAGATTATTGAGAGACAATCAAATTTTGTCGATAACTGAGATCATCAGTAATTACATGAATCGCTGCATCTCATTTTGATTCAATGACTCTGATTACTGTCTGTGCTCAGAGAGAATGGTCTATGACCATTTTTAAAATTTTTTTATTTGGCAGTCTAAAATTATAACCATGTTCAGTTTCTATAGAGTGAGTTCAAAGACAAGAAGCATTATTTTCAAACAATGGTAAAAACTTTGTAAATTCTTTTTAACAAGACAAACACCAGATTTTATACCTGTGTGTGTGTTTACATATATATAAATTATCTATTATTTTTCCCTGTTCTAAGTCAATTAGATCATATTTCGACTTATGGTTTTCAGCATAATACCCTTTTTAGCACCTTATGGCTTTTCTCATCGTAAACAAATACATCTGTTTTGCATTAAACAACCTGATGGTCATAATAATTTAAGTAGCTTGTGTTCACAAATAACATGAAACACATGAAAAGACACTTACTTTATTCATATTAAAGAGCATTTTCTCTGCAAGGCTTGATTGTATAACATGATATACTATCAAAAATATATAAATGTAATAAAATATAGAAAAATTATAAAGTCTAAAGCCTGTTTTAAAGGTTGGCGGTTCCTAGTGTCTTACTTCGAAGTAGATAGGTTTCTCTTTAAATGTGCCACTATTTAATTAGATAATATTACTATGAAAATCAATTAAAATGACTAAAGTTTTTTTTTATATATATAAAAGGAGACAATAATGATGCATAAAATATTATCTTCAAGTATAACATAGCAGTAAAAGTTTGGCAGTTTGAATGCCCGGAATAAAATAATTAAAATGCTCCCCTACAGTTTTAAAGCATTTGTTGTATGGTTCAATTATATTGAGTATTATTCTATATATATATACTTATCTCACCCACTTTAACTTCAAAAGCAAATACATGTTTTAGCATTTACAGATTAGATTTCATAATCTAACTACCAGACTTCACTAAAATGCAAGACTTTATGAGACTTTTTTAAATATATTTCAATTGTTACTCTGACAAAAGAAAAGCTGTAAATAATATATTAAAAAATTTGTCAACAGTAGCATCTGCTTTAGTATAGATCAGCGGTCGGCAACAGGCGGACCACGGAAGGTCGAAACCTGGACCGCCAAATATTGTTAAATAACTTACCTACCCATTCAATTTAATTAATATTTTTATATAACTAATTTTAGTAGGTAGATACATAGCTGTTGCTATGCTGTGCTGTGTAGCACAAGAGAGTGCGTTGGAGTGTGAGGGTGTGGGCGGGAGTGAGCGTACAGAACGGCATGTTTCGACACGTCATCAGTTATTAGGTAGCTGCATTGCGATTTTGTCAGGAGCATTCGTTCATTTGTGCAATAATTTGTCATGTACTAAAACATTTCGTACCTACATCAATATGGATCCTAAAAGCGAAAAGTTTCTGACTGAGTGGACAGAGCAATATTGTTTTACGCTGCCTGATAGGCCTAAACCGGTTCTAGTTTGCCTCATATGCAACAAAACTGTCGCTATTGTTAAAAGTGCTAATTTAAAGCGACACTACGAAACAACTCATCAGCAGTTCCACAAAACTTTCCTCTCGGCAGTGAAGCTCGCAAAGATAAACTCCAAGCATATCTAACTTCTTACAAAAAAAGCACGGCCTTACTAGTTAGCTCCATGAGCGAGCAAGAAAAATCTGCAGAAGCAGCATTGCGTGTGTGCTGGACGCTTAATAAACACCAGAAGCCATTTTCAGACTCTAAGATAGTAAAAGAATGTATGTTGGAAGTGGCCACGGCACTTTTTGAAGAGAAAAAGGACATTGTCGCCGCAATTGAAAGTATTCCATTGTCGGCAAGAAGTAATACATGAAGAACCGAAATTTTAGCTGCTGACAACAAAAGTAGTTTGCTTGAACTTCTGAAAAAGGCACCTTGCTACGCCATAGCACTCAATGAATCATGTGACATTGTTGATGATGAACAAATGTCTATTTTTGTGATATTTTTTGACATTGAAAGTAAAGCGTTCAGGGAAGAATTGCTAGCAATATTACCGTTTAAAGGTAAGACTCGCAGAGAAAATTTATTCAAGACTTTTGATGAATTCATAACAAAATCAAATATTAGTTATGATAAAATGGTGCCCCTTTCAAGTAATGGGGCCTCAGCGATGATTGGCAAAGAAAAAGGATTAGTAAAGAGAATCAGGGATAAGAATGCAGGCCTAATATCTTATCAGTGCATAATTCACCAGACAGTCCTTTGTGGAAAACTTAGTGCTACTCTGAAAGAAGTAATGGACAGCCTGGTCAAGTTTATCAATTTTATGAGGTCTCGTTCTGCTCATCAGCACCGACAGTTCAAGGAGTTTCTTTCTGAATGTGATTCGGCGTATTCTGACTTATTGCAACACAACAATGTTCGTTGGCTAAGTAAAGGTCAAGTTATTGAACTTTTCTGGCAAATAAAAGAACAAGTAACCTTCTTCTTGCAACACTTGGATACGCAGGAAGCAAGGAATCACTTGGAGTTCATAACAAACGAGCGGAATATGCTAGCTGTGGCTTTCCTGAAAGACATTCTGGAATATTTAAATGTGCTCAACACCAAGTTACAAGGAAATGGAAAATTAATATGTGATCTGATACAAAGTGTGTCTGCTTTCCGTCGCAAGCTGGATATCTTTGAAAAAGATATTGCGAGTCAAGAATTTATTCATTTCCCAACAATTCTTAAATATAAAAAGAAGAACTCTGATGAAGGCATTGCAGTATTTTTAAGGTTTATAGCAGATCTTGGGAAGGAATTTGCTGCAAGATTCCACGACTTTGCAGAGATAGGGAAGCTGTCTCAATTCCTTAAATCGCCTTATGAAATTACTGCAGCGGCAGAATGGACTAACGTAGCTACGAAGTTGTTCAGTCTTTCAAAGCGTTTACTTCAAATGGAGATAATTGACTTGCAAGAAGATATTTCCTTGCAAATGTATAAAACTGCATCCACTGAAGAATTTGGGGGTAAACTTGTTTCAGAAAAGTATGGAAATTGCAAAAAACTAGCTATCAACCTGGTTACTATTTTGGCTCCACATATGTATGTGAATCATCTTTTTAAAAAATGAATTTTTTGAAGAGCAAATATCGTTTGAGATTAACGGACACCCACCTTGAAGACATTCTTCGCATTAGCTTTTCCCCGCGTAAACCCAGTGGTGCACCCAGGATATTTTTCTTGGGGGGGGGGGGGGGGGGGGGAGCGAGATGAACAGATAAAGATATTTATAATGCATGGGGGGGGGGTGCGAGATGAACGGATAAAAATACTTATAATGCAAAATCAATATTCATAATGCAATTTCTATTTTCTTGGGGAGGGGGAAGGGCCCCCTTGTCCCCCCGGGTGGGCCACTGCGTAAACCAAACTATAAAAAATCGGCTCAAGACCGCAAATGTAATTTCTCGCATTGTAAGTATTATGAGTATTTTTTTCTGGACCTCGATAAAATTTTTTAATAGTATCCGGACCCCACTTAAAATTACTTGCCGACCCCTGGTATAGATATTACCATTTATATCATTTAAAAAAAAAAAAACACTAGTCACAATAATGGAGTTTTAAACATTCAATAAAAATAAGTTATGTAATAATCCCATGAATGCTTATTTTACCTCTGAGAAAAATTCATTATATGCTCCAGTTAAAATGTCATATTGTATTCAGGTTACATGATCAGAATATACCATTTTTACTAATATTTATCATTATTATTATTCTGTCAAATATGACAAACTATATGCCACTAACACAATTTAATTTTTTATAGATATGATAAGATTTAAAACATAATTTTTATTTCATAGCAGATACAATACATTGACCATGCACTGGTCGTACCTTAAAAAACTGTATACATGCTCACGTGGTATCTGATAGACTCCCCTCAATCTTATTTAGGTTTTAGTTATTCTTATTGTAAGAATAAATATTTATTAAAACAGTAAGTTACATGGCAAGAAGGGTATAAATGAAAACCAACCAAATGAAAAGAAAAAAAAGGAACTAGTTTATATTTTTATGCCATAGCTGTTTGACTTGAAGGATATGAATATTCTAAAGCAGCAATTACCAGGAAAACTTCCTAGCTTCTTCTTTAACATGCAGTATTCACCAAAAAAATATGATTTTTGACAGTCACTTACAAAAGTATTAAATAATTTGTGTATAGGATCTAAATGTCTTCCTTTTTCCTCTCTTCAGGAGTGTTACTGTCATTAAATCTTAGACAGTATAATAAAAATCTGAATCTTCATTCTGATATATAATGAGATGGCAAATTTCTATTCCCATCTTATCAGCAGAAAATATATCAATGGCTTTGGCGTGGTTGTCTTTCCTTTCAGCACAAATAAATAAAATTCCAAATAATGCTCTTATTTCTGAGGCATTTGTTAGATTAGCATCATTTTGCACTTGAAATTAGATTGAACACAGAGTATTTTTTATTTGTACACTTGAAAATAATATTGAATATTTAATTAAAAAAAGCTATAAAAATATTCTTTCTTTGAGAGAACATTTTTAGCAGCACCTTTTACCCATCAAAGGTATACAACAATAGTGTATTTTTGTGCACATACAGATTTTGGAGAGCAAAGTTTTCTACATTTTGTAATCTTATCCTTTCCTAAAAAGAAATTTTCTGAAATCACATCATTTTCTTCAATGTAAGTTTCAGTTATTTCTTGTCCAGGGTCAGTGTTCTAGTTTTTACAAAATCCTCTTTATTATCACTATAATCTACACCAGTGTCGACCTTTGTCTCCTCTTGTGACATTTTGCTAACCAACTCAAGATCTACTGGAAGATTCAAAACAAAAATTTTTTCAGACTCATTTTTGAGAGGCTTAAAGCCAAAGGAAACCATAAGATGTAAATAGGATCAATGAATACCAAAAAAATTAATAATAATGGCAACACCTCAAATAACAGGAAAAGTCACACAGCATTTGAAAGATGCCAATCAGGAATTTTAGGGCATATCTGTTTACTACAAAAGAATGATAGCAACTGTAGGAGTTTTGTTTGTTAGCTAGGACTCATAAACACTTCAAAAGTACTGATATCTGCAGAGCACACAGAGCAATCCATTAATACACAAAATGTAAATAATTTAATAAAATTTAAAATTATGTTTTTCACACTGTTAAGGATGAAAATCATGATTTTAAATTATGTTTAATAATCTAAATTATTATGTTTATGACCAAGACTGTGTTTATGTAATTAATAATTTTAAATTATGTTGAATAATTAACTTATGTACTACAGGAGTAGCAAATGATAGCCTAAATTTATTACAGCATTTTTTTTCCTTTTAAATTTGAAAGGTATGTGTATAATACTGACAAACAAAATTTAGGATTCCAAGTTAATCATACTGAACACATTTTACATATTTCCTGAGTTTTAAATTTTAAAAAAATCTATGAACTTACCTTCAAATAATATTCTTATAATTCTTTTTTTTTATGCTTTCACATTTTCTTGACTTTCACTTCGCCAGTTTGAACTGGATTTAGCGTCTCTTTTTAGTCTTTTTAACTTTTTCTTCATATGTGTTATCTGGCACTGGCAGATTCTGAGAAGGAATGGCAATTCTCTTTAAACGAGGCTGTTTTTTCAAAACATCTAAAAATATTTTATAATTTATAAGAAAAGTTACATAATTAGACATTATAAATAATAGAGGAAAAATGCTGATTTCTTTATTTTCTAGATCAAATCTTTTTTATAATCTAAAATTAAATATAATTATAATGATTTTTAATAAATCATAAACTATAATTAGATTAACTAAATTAATCTCCTCAAATTTTTAATAGGATTTATACTTATAACAGATATTTTATTCTTCATTTTTCCAGGTTTTCTAAATAATATGATACAAAATTTCAGTAAATGGAAAAAAAATTTACCAAGTTAAAATAATTGCATTGCAACCAATTTTGTATCTATTAAAACTAAAATATCATAAAATCTATACCTCAAATTTTCTATTTTATCCAAATCACTTATTAATTCAACAAATACCCAAGTAAAACATTTCCCAAAAATTACGACAAAAAGGAATAAAACTTTTAAAAGCCCAATTAAAATGTTAAATGACTGATGACAATTAAACATAAAAAAAAGTATTAGAAATACATTTTATGAAAATAATTTTTAAAAATCTACTTTAATCCCCTCCCTCTCCCTACAGACCATAAAATAAGGATAAATTACCAGATAGGAATATTAATGAAATTTTGGACACTCCGCTATGAGTATGATAATCTGGTCAATATAGGATATTTTTTTATTTCATAAACTTTTTGGCCATTTCTTCCCTGGAAAAATAATTTAAAATTAAATTCAAATCTGGAAAAATTTTGACAAAGAGGACTTTAGAAAGATTTCAAGCTTTTAACTTAACAAATTTATACATAAAACAAATCACTTTACACTAAACTTATTTTATACAAGCTTTTTAGTTGAATACTTGAAAGAAAAACCCTTTGCAGTCATTAAAATTCAGTAACCTATCATAAATTATAAAAGCTCCCAGTGGCCTCCATAGGGTCTACGTAGGAATAGTATTTTTTTTTTTTATTTTTTTTACTGTACAGGATCACAATCATTAATGTTGATATTCAAAGTCACCAAAAAATAACCCAAAAGAGTAAGTATGACACACCAGCCAAATATTAAAAACAATAGTTTAAATGTAAATGAAAAGAGAAAACATAGGATACAAATTATCAACCACATTAGGCAACCTCACAGTTACTTTGCAAAACTCTCTAATCTAATTTAATAAACCTCTACCAAGATGTTTTAGATTGCTTTAAATGCAAACCTCCAGTCCAAGATTAACATATCTGATGAATTTTAAAATTATCTACTTTTTATTCGGTGCAATAATTTTCTTCTGAATTACATCCTATAAGGATGGTATGCTTGCCAATACAATTTTGATCAGTTTGACGAAAGACTGATAGCCACTAAGGATATGTATTCATTATTTTATTAGCAAAATAGTCCCACAGTATTTTAAAATAACATTCTTTAGATGGTTCCTATTAAACAAAAATTTCAGTCCTAGCCAAGATAATTTGGTAGGTTTTTTGATAGAAAGACACCCACCAAATCTTAATAGAAAGAGCAAAGCGTTTTAGAACAGTATTTACTTTGAAGGTATGGAACATGCACATGGAACATGGTATAGAAAACGTGAAGATTAAAAAATAAATATCACATCCTATTTAGCATTCTGCACGATTGTAAGAAACTACAAACTCCGAGTGGGTATCGATGCGAGTCTTTTCGAATCTGATTAGGATTTTCAATACTTACTAGGTAAAATATAATCAGTTTTTTGGAAGTGTTTGGAACATACAACCATGCGGCTTGATACGGGTTTGCCTATTCTCAAAGCGTGGATCCATTTTTTTCTGCGTAAGGAATCCATCACTTCAGACGGGAATCTATGAAAACTTAATTCGGGATTTTTCGTTCCCCGTGAAGTACACTGCGGTACACAACAGTGTGTGTTGTCAGTTTTTAATATGTTTTCTACTTCTTTCATATTAAGAGTTTGATGGAGTTTGACACCAAATAAATATTAAACATTACAAATTATCAGTAAAATTACTGGGAACGATCACGTATGTTTATTTACTTCTTTCATATTAAGAGTTTGATGGAGTTTGACACCAAATAAATATTAAACATTACAAATTATCAGTAAAATTACTGGGAACGATCACGTATGTTTATTTACTGTTGCAGTCTAAAGGTAGTACAAATTTTGTACTACAGATGGCGATATAAGAATAGACAATTGAGTTTCGGAATGATTCATTTTTCAAATTAAAGTTTCTACTAAGATAGTTGAAGAATTACCAAAATCTTTATATATACACATAGATACAAGGAATATCTCCTATAAAATTTATTTTAATGCACTGAGGATCTCTTTCAATATTTCCGTGTTACTTTAAAAAATACCTATCTTTTCGTGTAAAAGTATATTATTGCCAAGGTGTTACGTGCAATAGTCAAATCACGATTCACAGTTCACAGTTTTTCCGTTTTTCCTGGCTCTTGCTTGTGTGTGCAGCATGTGTGCTAAGTTTTGACAAAAATATTGCAAATAAATTTAGCGCTTTTAATTTTATTTATTCAAAAATGGTTTTCTACTTCACTAGTAACGTTTGTGATCCACCTGGATTTATATATATGGGCTTGGATAAGCATGAAAGTAATATATTATGCCTTAATTAAAATATGATTAATATGAATTACCGTAGCTTAAAAGAACATTTTTGGTAACTTGTATCTGAACAAAAGAGACAAAGATTAAAATACAGTTGGAAAAAGATTTATGTATTGCTAATATTTTAAGATTAGGCGAAATCTATTGATTTACATGCCCTATTACCTAATATATTAAAATTAAAGTTGTGCTTACCCAAATTTGCTGAATTCCAATCTAATATTCAGTCATAAGTCTGGCATGTGCCTTCGATCTCACTCTCTTTGTTTACTCTCTCTCAAAAGTTTATTTTCAGAGAGTTGTTTTCATTGGAGGAAAGTGTCAAAAGAATTTTCTTTAACTTCATACACATTTCTAACTGTAATAATGAAAACAATAACCCTTGTTTAATATTGTGTATTACCTTTTTATTTATTTCTGGTTTTTTTAAAATTAGATGAAGAATTACTAAAATATGGATTTCCTGAAGATGTATGGTTCCATACAGATGCCTTATCATCAGCTCATGTGTATCTAAGACTTCAAAAGGTAAAGTTTTGCTGACATAGGCTAATTGTACTTTATTACTGATACTTTATATATATTCCTTAGAGTTTGGCTTGTAATCATTGTTACTTTCTGTTAAGTCTTACTGAAAACTTAGCTAAAATATACTGCATTCTCAAAGATTTTTTTTACTATAATTTCTAGAATTTTTCTTTTAAGTGTCAGGCATTAGGAAATGTTTAAGTTTTTTTTTTTTTTTCTCTGGTCAAGAATGCTTTCATCTCTGTTATTTTTAGTTTAAAACATCTCTAAATTAAATATCATATCCTACTGAATGTATTAGAATTTAAACTTGAACAGTTGTCACATGTTATCTTACATAGAAGTTGGGGCATTGCATATATGTTTTATAATTGCTTAACTGCTCTCATATATCTTGCTGTCATCTCCCATTTTATTGATGAAGAAAGGAGAATGATATAGACTCAAAGCTCAGGGCAGTCTTTTTTATCTGCACTTGTATTTTGAATTTATTTCTTTTTTTTCTGTTTATTAAATAAACATATCTGTCTATCTCTATATATACACAGATATGTTCAGAATATATATATATATATATATGCATCATGTTTCCCCAAAAATTAAGACCTAATCAGAAAATAAACCCTATCATGATTTTCCAGGATACTTGTAAAATAAGCCCCAGTTCAGTTCGTCAGTAGGGTTTCGATTTCGGTTTTAACCCAAACCAAAAATTGTAGAAAATTGGCTCAATTTTTTTTCTTTTTCAGAGCAAATCTCTCAAAGTTTATAAAAAGAGCATTAAAGCTCAAACTAAAGCTCGTACTTGGCATTTTGTTTATATTAACTTTTATTTTTTTCTGGGAATCCCAAATTTTGCTCACTTTAGTATATTTGTTATTTCTCTATGCCTTTATATCAAATTAAATAATAAAATTCATCTATAAATCAAAGAAATAAAAAGTATTGAATGTTCACATAACATGATATCCAGATATGTAGGCATAACACATAGATGTATCGCTATAAATCTATAAGTTATATAAAAATACAGATGCGTGGAAATCGTGTATTGCGTATAATTAACATATTAATACAAAAAATGCCTTTCAACAAGAAAATAATAGAATCAATAGCAACATAAATGAATTTCGTAATTCTATGGTAAAAAGCAGTATCCTGCAACAATACGTGAAAACAGAACACAGTCATGTGATTAAATTGATCTTAGACTGCAAAATATGCTGGAATTCGATTAAACTGATGATTTAGAGAGCTTTAGTATTGAAAAATAGCATTTGTTTCAGCTTGAAGGAATTAGGTTCATCTGATTTGTTAACAGAAATTGATTTTGAGAGTTTTGTACATAAATATATGATTAAATGTATATTGTTGTAAATGAATAAATGTAAATTGTTGTGCATGAAGAAAATAAGACTTCTACTGAAAATAAACCCTAATGCATCTTTTGGAGCAAAATTTAATATAAGACTCGGTCTCATTTTCATATATACAGAGAGAGTGATCCAGAATATGCAGCTTCAAATTGTTAAGGCTTAAAAGCAATATCTTCTGCTGAATCTTGTTAAAAGGTATTTGTCTAGGCCTATATCTACTGATAAATTGGCAGTACAAGCAGAAAAGGATGAATATGTGTTTTAGCTCACTGCTTGGCGATTTTTTGAAAATCACTAATTTGGCATATTTCTGTATATCTCTGGAATTGCAACCTTCTCGAGACTCTCTGCAAATGTAGGCAACATGACAACCTAAAAAGAATAAGTAGGTTGGTAAAACAAACTTACCGCTGGCTGTATGAAACTCGTAAGCGCACATGAGGTCTTCGCTTTTCCAGCTTTGCCATGAATATACTGGCTGTAGCAGTCACTAAAGCAAACCTTCTGCTGGCTGTATTAAACTCATAGGTGTAAATGGCAATACACCATTCAATCGCAGCACGTTTCACTTGCACTTCCAATAATGTAATAAATGTCAATGTACATTCACTCACCTCTTGCAACATCACCGATAAATTCATAGCCGTTTATCAAACGAAATATATCAAAAACAACATCCACATTATCCAAAAATCTAACGCAAAAACGTAACCACCTCGTTTGCAAATCTAACTACAACTAATTTAACCATTTAAATTAACAATTAATTTCAAATCAACAGCAAGTATCACCTCAGTTAGCCAATAAAGTTGCTTGATTACAAAATGGCAATAATGCATGCGCGAATAATGCAATATCTATTGCTCTAATGCAATATCTAATGCTCTACGGCTTCAAAATATTCAGGTTGCTATATTTGGCACGTTTATCATCCATCTAAAAAATGTCTCCAAGCAGTGGGCTAAAACACATTTGAGCCCAGAAGAGTAAAGAAATTTTCACTTGGATAGTAATTTTTGTAAAATTGCAATTTTAAGTGAAAATGCCAGACTGTTAACTAAAAAATTTCTAATTCTAAACTAACATGAGGTCCTTTATTCTGTAGGAAAAGTTTATCATTTCAGAGTAAAATATTTTTATTTATACATGAATAGAAAACTGTTACAAAAAAAAAAAAACGAAAGGTTAGCTTTTGTTTTTTAATTTTTTAACTGCAATCACAAAGTTTTGTCCTTTGTATTATAATGATAAAATTAAAATGTAGAAAACTGTTCCATAAATGTATGTTTGCAAATCAGTTAATTAAAGAGTCCCATTAAATGGAAATCCATAGATCTTAACAGTAAATTGTATTTGGCTGTAAATTTGATTTCGAAAATTTTTCCAAAATAGAATAATTTTATAAAGGCATTTGTTTTTATATAATATTATCTCCCTTTTTTAAAATTTTACTGTAGATTTTTAAAATAACAAAATTGTATCTTGTAGAAATATTTTTATTCTTGTATTATTCAACCCCTTTTTTATTGGTTAGATTTGTTTCATTTAATTATGTTTTGATTTTACAGGGACAGACTTTGGATGACATTCCAACTGCTCTACTACAAGATTGTGCTCAGTTGGTAAAAGCTAATAGTATAACAGGTATGAAATATCAGTGTGAATAATCTGCTCTTTAATATAATCAATTATTTCTGGGTGGAGGAGGATAAGTGCTGGTATTTAAAAATAGTTTAGAGGTAAATATCAATCAGATGTAGATAAATAAGAAAATTGGACAGTGCATCACAAATTATCAATTACATAACACTTCCCAGTTAAGAGATCATAACTAAATTAGATGAGAATGGTGAATAGTACATTCCATTCAGGTAAGAATACAGAAGGTCGTTCGCACTTTATGGAAATGATTTTGATAGTTAAGTTTTATGTATAAATACTGTATTTTTGCAGCGATTTGCTTCTATCTGATAGCCATGGTTCTTGACAATAGCTCGAATTTTCTATGAAAGTAAACTTTTTCTTAGTACTGTCATGTCAATTTTACCCCATTCCTCTTGCACTGTTTTCCAAAATCCATTCAGTGTTCTTGGATGCCATTTTCCTAAAGCTCGTTTTAATGAACCAAAAATGTAAAAGTCCATTGGAGAAGCGTCAGGGGATTTTAGAGGTATTTCATTAAGTGGAATACACTTTATTCCTGTTTCTGTTTCTTTCTTTGCTAAATAAGCAGCAGCTGATTTAGACGTGTCACTGGAGGCTTTGTCCATATGAAGCTCAACTTTATCAATGTCCTTTCCATATAAGGCTAGAATTTCTTCTTCAAAAATTGGTTCTAAAATATTCTGTTGATAGTAGAATGAATTAATTTTGACTTTGCTTGATATTTTTTTCTTTGCCATTGTAGCAAAATCCTGAAACTATCATAAATCTCTTTGGAGACTTTTCTGTACACTGATGAAACTATTTCGTACAGTCATTCCCATCAATTGAGCAATAGAAAATTTATCTTTTTTTATTACAGTCACTTAAATACACCCATGCCTCATCAAGTGTTACCACAAATTTTCATATTTCAGCAGCTAGGTGATTTTCATATAATTTTCTACAATTTGTTTTTCTTTCAGCAATATGCTTTGGCAAAAGCAGATGAACATTAGGTTTAAACGTCTGTTTTAACATCAAATGTTTATGAATGATTTTACTTACAGTGCCAGAAGACATTCCTAGTTTCTATGCAATGGATCTTTTGAGTCGGCAGATTTTCTTTTAGGATCAGAGACTTTACTTTCTTGATATTTATTTGCGCTCAAATAGTCTTAGAGTTAGGTTTCACGGTCATGTTTTTATTTTTACCTTCAAAATTTTTTTCCTTTCAAATTTAATATATTATAAATACCTTTTTTTTGAAATGCTATAACTGCAATTTTTAGACTGCTTTAGAATTTGTTGATATGAATATTTCTCCTCAGAAAGCACAGTTACGTAACCTTCGAGCCATCTATCAATTTTAGGAGCCATTTTCAAAATAAATCCTTTTATTTTACATTCTAATCAAAACAAAACAGTAGCAGACAATTATTCTGAAGTTGCCAAATTTTTATCTCAAATTGCAAACGACAAAAATAAATTTAAAAATCATTTCCATAAAGTGCGAACGATCTTCTGTTCTATTTTCTGTGATTTATCCTGCTTGTCCCTCCATCTCACATTATTATAAACAGTGTAAAAATCCTTAAAAGAAAATTTGAACAGTGTGTATTTTAGAATAAAAGAGGGGAAAAAACTCATTTTAATCTGAAAAAATACATATCTTTGTTAGTACATGAGCTTTGTTTTCAAATTGAACACTATGAATACCTTTATTTTATATATTTCATCCTGTATGCTAATCGCAAATTCGAATTCATTCCTTATCAATGTACTTGAACTGTCATTAATGCTACTGAGAGGCATCAAATATTTAAATTTCCTGCTGTTCAATATCAAATAGTATGAAGTATTACTTTTTTTGCTAGATGGTATTACATTTGTAATTGATTCAGTACATACTAAAGTTGCATTCTCTTGTTGAGGTAGGGAAAATATCACAATTGTCTAGCTAAGTAGATGTGTCTATTACATAATTCTGCAGTTCTTTGTTCCATTCTGCTGAATATTTGAATGCAGTAATTTGTTATCCAAAATGTTGAAAAATCTGCTTATGATCTTTTTACAGAATTTTAAGCAACAGCCTCTCTAAGCTAATTTTACTGAGTTCCATAATGAAGAGATGTTACACCTGTACCACAGTGCACCATTTCTCCATTTCTTGTCAAAGCTCCAAAATGTGTATTTTCAGCAAAATTGTACCATTTTTACAAAAATTATGATTCAGAAGTTAGTGATAAATTTGACAAAAACTATAATTCATGCTTCCATTAGTAAATCCTTCAATTTTCAATAATAATTTTTCATTAATATTTTTCGTGTATGTATTTTTGTTGTTTCACAGTTTTTCACAGAAAAGGTCTGCTGAAAAAAATTGCTCAAGATATTTCAATTTTAGAAATAATATTGTACTCTCATTTTGAGACTGTGTACAGTTCTAGATGGATACAAAATAATAAAATATAATTGACAAATTTAATCAGAGCTGGGAAAAACAGAGAACCTTGTTTTATGGATTTTAATTAATAAATCAGGATTAATATAATTCCAGATGGTAAAGTGAAATTAATTGAGCTGCTTGTTTCAGATAGAATAGCAATATACCTTAATTTTTTTAGCCAAGAGCTGGTACTCAACATGTATCAAAAATTCTCATTGACCTCTAGGTTTATCTTAGAAGTGCCCTTTGAATATCAGAGTTACTGTGTCTGATTCATAGTTCTTGTATATGTGTTCATAGTGGTTCAGAATCCACTTTTAGCTGCATATCAAGGTCTAATTATTTATCTGTTGTGGCTTAAAATATACATTACTGTTACTAGTCATCAAAGATTAAAGTTAGTATCAATGGTAGCTCCAGTCCAGAGATTTGGGAGGGGCAACGTCGGCTCTTAGGGTTATATATATATATATATATATATATATATACTAGCTATTTGCCCGGGTTTTTATTTATCCCAATTTTTTTATTACACAGGAAAAGGAATGGATTCTACCTATAGTGTAAAATCTAAATAATTTAATTTACAGATACAGTGATTTCCGCTTATAAGAATCACGTTTGTTATTACTGTTTTTGATTCTTATAAGCGGTTGATTCTTATAACCGAAACTTCCCTTTGGACAGGCACACATACACAAATATATACTTGTACATATATATAAACACACAGGCACATATATACATAATTTACCATTAAATACTCTTTAATTTACGTTATTTATCATTTATTAAAATTATTTTTTATAATTTTAAACATACTCAATTTCTAAACACATACTATAACTCAATTTCTAGACCTATAAGTAACAACACATGATTATAAAATCAACAAGAGGCAGCTTCTCTTTGACTACACTTTGGAAGAGCATCATATCTAATTAACAAGTTATGTTTTTCAGAAAAACTAAGAGTTTTCCTTGTTTTTATCATATTTGAATTCGACTATCAAAAAGTTCTAACACTAACTGGCAATTTTGTTAGAAAACTAAAGTGAATACTAGCAACGTATGCTTATTACAGTCTCAGACGAAGTTTCACTTTATAGCTTACGTTTTACGGTTTGATTCAGCATCTGTTTCATCTGATTCAGCAAAATGGATCCGTTTACGTTTCACGGTTTGAAGTGCTGAATCCACTGTCCCGTTTGCGTAAGTGATGGTGGACACTTCACGGAAGATTTATGTGTTTCAGGGTCCAGAAATCCGCAACCAAGAAGTAAGTGGTGGGAAAAAAGTCTGGAGAAAAGCTAAATCGTACCCGGGCAGGTTAGATGCCCCTGGGTAAAGCTAATAAGACAGTGTTTAGCAAAAATGTATAAGGAGAAACTCTTATGTTATGTCTAAAGGAATGTATTTTACGACTGTTTTCTACCCCAAAGTTTTATCAATCTTTCTTTTCAAAAATTTAAGAAAGAATTTCGTACCTTTTGAAAGTTCAAGTGGCAGTTTTTGGAAAAATGAAAGGAAGGCGAAGATTGCAAACTGATTCTTATAACCGGTGGATTGATTCTTTAAAGCGGAAATTTTAACATGGAAATAATACATTTGTTTTTGTTTTTGCGATATTGATTCTTATAAACGGTTGATTCTTATAACCACTGATCACTATAAGCGGTGGTTACTGTATTTCAAAGTAAGTACAGTATGCAAATGATAAAAAAAATTAAATAAATTCACTCTATTATTAATTTAACTCAAGACTTCATTACAAACAACCTTTTTAGTTTTCTATATTCCTCTCAGTGACTCCGAAAACTATGGATTCAACAATAATCTCGATCATTTGTATTTTTTTTACCTCTTCTTCCCCCCCCCCCCTCCCCCAACAATGGTGATGGGAGGCTGTACTTGCACTTAAATGGCATTGGGAGGAACCTATTCATCTCAGTGACACAAAAACTATGGATTCGACCCTACTCTCGGTAATTTTGGACATTTTATTTCTATCCCTACTCCCCTCTAATGGTGTTGGGAGGCTGAACTTGCATTTAAACGGCACCGGGTCTAACCCTATTCATCGCAGCGAACCCCAAAACTATGGATTCGACACTATGCACGCTCATTTTGGACACTTTCATACTTCAAATTCACACTTTCTTACCCCACCTCACCCAACAATGCTTAAGGGGGGCTGCACTCTCACTTAAATGGCATCGGTAGTGTCCCTATTCATCTCAGCGGCATCGGAAATTATGGATTCGACACAACTCTTGGCCATTATGGGCATTTTATATTCCCCCTTCTCCCCTCCCCTATGCTGATGGGAGATGAACTTGCACTTAAAAAGCATCGGGAGTATCACTATTCATCTCTGTAACCTCGAAAGCTATTGATTCGACATTACCCTCGGTCATTTTGGATATTTTATTTTTACCCCTTCTCCCCCCTCCCCCTAATGATGGTAGGAGACTGTACTTACATTTAAACATCATCAGGAGTGTCCCTATTCGTCGCAGAGAACCTGAAAGCTATGGATTCGAAACTATTCCCGTTCATTTTGGATATTTATATTCACTCCTTCTTCCCTCCCCCTATGCTAATGGGGGGGGCTGAACTTGCAGTTAAACGGCATCAGAAATGTCACTATTCGTCTCAGCGACCACAAAAACTATGGTTTTGACACTACTTTCGGTATTATGGACATTTTATATTCACCACTTCTTCCCTTCCCCCTAAGCTAATGGGGAGGGGTGAACTTGCACTTAAACGGCATCAGAAATGTCACTATTCGTCTCAGCGACCCTGAAAACTATGGTTTCGTCACTACTCTCGGTATTTTGGACATTTTATTTTAATTCCTCCTTCCCCCTCCCCCCAATTCTGATGGAGGGCTGAACTTGCACATAGACTGCATCGGGAGTGTCACCATTAATCTCAGAGACCTCGAAAACTATGGATTTGACACTATTATCAGTCATTTTTGATTATTTTTACATGTGCCCCCTGCCCCCCTATGGGTGCTAGGGGTGTCTTATCCCCCCCCCCCCAGTGTTTCTTTCCAGATTGTAAGTGATATATGTACCAAGTTTGGTTGAAATTGCTCCAGGCGTTCCAGAGTGATGCTGGAACATACCGAACTATACACATACATACATACATACCCCCCCCCCCCCCCCCAATGCTGATGGGGAGTGGCTGAACTTGCACATAGACTGTATCGGGAGTGTCACCATTAATCTCAGATACCCCGAAAACTATGGATTTGATACTAATATCAGTCATTTTCGATTATTTTTACATGTGCCCCCTGCCCCCCCCCCCCTATGGGTGCTAGGGGTGTCTTACCCTCCCAGTGTTTCTTTCCATATTGTAAGTGATATGTGTACCAAGTCTGGTTGAAATTGCTCCAGGCGTTCCAGAGTGATGCTGGAACATATACACACACATATACATCAATTTATATATATATGTGTATGTATATATATACGAGGCATTTTCGAAAAGTAAAGATACAATGCAACATACTCAATCGAAAAAATTTTAATTGATTAAATGTACATAACAAATTACTTACTGGTACATGCCTTATTTTTCGACATAGTTGCCGCCATTGTCAAAGCCTTTGTTAAGCCTGGGTACAAGCTTTTGTATTCCACAGTCATAGAACTTTGCCGCCCATTGTCTGAACCTTATTTCAACTTCAATTTTGATCTCATAATCATCGTGAAAGTTTTGCCCTGCAAGATGTGTTTTCAGGTAAAGGAATAAGTGGAAGTCCCTGGGTGCAAGGTCCAGATTGTATGGCGGAAGATCTGAAATTTTCCATTCAAAACTTTTGAGTAGTGCTTTGGCTTGAAGCGCTGTGTGAAGACGAGCGTTGTCATGCAGCAAACAAACTCCTCTTGTCAACAAGCCTCTGCATTTATTTTGAATTGCCCGTCTGAGATGTATGCAACTGTATAATAATTGTACATAAAGGTTTAAATATTATATATTTCTCGTGTTCTCATTTGATGAGCACATGGCATTCGCTGCGCAAACTAGCTGTGGGGTATTTGAAGCTTGCTCGTAACTCGAAGCAAAAAATCTGCCGAGAGAATGCTCGTATCTCGAAAAACTCGTAAGTCGAGGTACCACTGTATATATATATAAGAAATAAACATCCTCTCATTTTAAATTTAAACTCATTTCGTATTAGGTCTACAATTATATAATTTTAGGCCATGAAATGGAAATATGGCAGGCTCTTTTTTGGGGTGAAGGGAGGGAGGCAATTGCCCCTATTGCACCCCCCTTGGAGCCGCCGTTGGTTAGTATTATAATATCCTTCAATACCTGAAGTATTGTAAAAATTTGGTTTCATGGCGTGATGTTCATTAAAAAAAAAGCATTTTAATTTTAAAAAGTATGATTTAATATAATCATTTTAGTTTTAAATAATTCTTCTGAAATGTCATTTTTTTTTTCCATGTCAGATGTCAATCCTGTTTGAATCAATTTGGTAATTATTAGGGATCTCAAATATTCTATAACCACTTTATTTTAACTTTAGACTTTAAAAAAAGTACTGTTTATTTATGTTATATTTCAGCTAATCATTTTCAAATTTCCTTTCTTTAAAACTTTTGCATGAAAAATGTTTTTAGTTGTATCCTAGTTTTTAAGTAATTGTTTGTGTGGTGTGATTGTTTTTATGTAAACATTTTATTCTGCTTCTTTTAATTGTGAAAAAAATTATATTTCTAGGTAATAAGAAAAATAATGTTGATGTTGTTTATACGGAATGGAAAAACTTAAAGAAGACAGCTGCAATGGATGTTGGTCAAGTCAGTTTTCACAACCCAAAAAATGTAATTAGTATGCTTAATTAACAATTTTTTTCTGCCAAACAATTTGTGAAAATGAGAGATTTTTCATCTGATATATATATGTAAATGAGGGTCACAGAAATTTTTGGGCTAGATGGCACAAGTTAAACTTACCAACTCTAAAGAGTGTTCAAAGTAATTCCCGCCAAGATCAATGCACTTTTGTAGGCAAATTTCCAAAGATTAAATGCCTCAAGCCATCTATCCTTTGGAATAGATGAAAAATATGCTTGTATAGCCCCATCTTTCTCATGTTGAGAATGAAAACGACACCCACGTAAATTTTTTTTTAGACTAAAAAATAGCCAAAAGTTGTACATAGCAATATCGGGAGAATAGGGTGGATATATGTTCTATCATTTTTATGGTTTTTTGTTCAAGAAATTGGACTGTAATCCTTGCTGTATGAGAAGATGCATTGTCATGGTAAAGCCTGAGTCTCCTAACATTCACGTCTTGAAGAATTTCTGGAAGACACTTAGTGGTGTACCAGTTAGCTGTATCTGTCTTCTGTCCCTCTAGCCTTATGGCTTTGACCGGCCATGTACTTCTGAAGAACACGGCATGCATTACTTTTCTCATTGATCATTGTCTTTTCATATTGTTAGTTTGGGGTCACCTTCAAAGACCCATACTTTACTCTCTTGACGTGTTGAAACATCAAAAAGAGGTATGTGTGTCACATCACAATTATGATTTGAGAAATATTGTGGTGTCCATCATCAAGTAATTTTATAGTTTCTTTACTGATTTTGACATGCTCTGCTTTTTGGTGTTCTGTTAAATTATAGTCAATTAAATTTTCCCTTTCAAAATTTATTCTATGATAGCTAAATTGTAATTGTTGCCATAAATTATCATCTGTGGACATAAAAAATTTAAATTAGTTTAATTTCATGTCTTTGGTTGTCACTTTCTGCTATATTTAAACTAAGTTTATGTAAAATTAATTCTACTATTATTACTAATATATTAATTCTACTATGTATGTATTACTTATATATTACTTCTGCTATGTATTTATTACTAATATATTAATTCTACTATGTCTAGATACTAATATGTTGTATTAATACTATTCAAACTATTTGAGCTGGCTATATTGTTATATCTGAATATGAATGGTGTTTTTAAACCATACATATGCCCATATTGGTTGGTGATATTAATATTAATATTTTTTAGATTAATTTTCATTCTTTTTATGCTCCCTAACTACATTATATACATATTTAACAAACTTAAATGCTAGATTTTTATTAAAAGGTAAATAATGAAAGTAAATAATCAATTCTAGGTTGTAGCATTTTGTTCATAATTATGCATTCCACTTGGCTAGACAATAGTTTCATTTTTTATATAGTACCTATGTTGCATTCTATTGGGAAATTACCTCAAGTGTTATTTGTATCATCTGTAGGACATTTCAAATATAGCAGTTTGCCTATTATATTGAACTGATTCTTAAAATTCCTAGGCTTATATATGTACAATTAATAGCTTGGTCTCAACAATATTGTACTATCCTTTGTATGTAAACTTGATTTTGTCTTTCATGAAAGCTTTAAAAATGTAATGAAATTTAACCCTGTTTAAAAAAAAAATTGGGTTACTTGAACCATTATTATTTTAATTTGAATTATTTCAACTAGACAACCCTGTGTCCCTATTTGTTTTTACCTTTAAGTAAATTTTTCTCTTTTAAAATTATTTTATTTTTTGCAGCTTTTTCTGTTTGTTCTGTAAAATGTCTACCAAAGAGGTGAATGCTAAGAACAACCCTAATTCCATTTTGTACTACTTTGACTACATTAGACCTGAAAATTAAGGCCAGTGAAATTTCATACTTCTTACAACTTTCCCCCCCCAAAATTATACTTATTGGTTAATTTCAAAAATCAGTAATTAAAATGTTTTTAAATAATCTAGTGATTTTATGTTAAATTGATGAAAAAAACCATTGCTATTTATCATTATTTATACTGTTACATTATATATTTTAATTTAGTAATGAACAATTTACGTAATTTCATTGTTTCAATAAAAAGAAGCGACTAATACATTCAACTTTACTTCATGTTATGTAGTTCTTTCTCATGCCTCTTGTCCAGAAGTATTCCAGACCAGATCCATATAGGCTAGCGGGCTTCATTTTGACCAAGCACCCCATGGGGTAACATTTGGGAGAATCATATCATCTCTGACCTCATAGAGGGACTTTCCAGTCTATGGGTTTAACATGCCCCTATCTGGCCTAGATATGGAGGTATTTAATGGCGCTTGTCGGTATTCAAACTGGGCACTGAGAGCCGATGTGCTACCACTAGGCTACCTCAAGCCCATTTGATGTTATAAGTTTTTAAAAAGTATCTGAAAATGTTATTTATTGTTGTATCTAGCATTCAACATATTGCCTAGAGTGTCTGAGGAGTATATAAATTAATTTATTTTTAAAAGGTACCTTGAAAAGGTGTCCTATTATTTCAATGTTGGTTGGTTTCGCATCAAGTAAAGAGTAATTTGACTGTTATCTTTTGCTACATTGGGTGAAAGGAAGTTATTTCAAACAAAAATACTAATTATTCATCAGATAAATTTGTTACTTGTAGGATTTGTGGACTGGATATCTTAAGTTTAACATAAATTTATATTTGCCATTTAAAGTTGTCTTTTCCTCCCATCTATCCCTTAAGAGCTAAAATAATTTTGTTTGAAAAGTAATTCTGGCATTGTAATGTTAAATGGTATTTATGATGTTTAGTAAACATCTTACTTGGAGAGTTGTGCCACTCTGTCTATTTATATAAAATATCTCATATCAAGCAATGAGTATTTTTATTAGTGTATGCTTAATAAATATTATTATATTAAATCTCTGAACATCCTAATTGCATAAGCACTAAGTGTAACTTATAATCACCATTAAAGTCTAAGGTCATCATAGTAAAGCACTGAATTTTATTAAGTCATAGATTTTTTAAAATTCTTTTTAATATATTTACTATCAATGTAATTTTTAGTTGAATTTTATAAAGTTAAGCTATTTTTATTTTATTCGAATATTATAAATGCAAGTATTTCTGGTCAACTTTACATCTAATTTGAGAATCAGTATTGAAAATTATATCAGAAATGGAAGTAATCCAAGATAAAAAAAGCAACATAAAAATCTGATATCTGAAACTTATATCTGATTCTGTTAAGTTTAAGGGGGTCATTCTTTATCACCCCAATGAACCAAGCTTCATTGGGGTTTGAAATTTTGGTTCTTAAGAATATTAAAAAAAATACATATCTACCTCATCAAGAAAGAATTGCTAAAATTAGTGATTGCTATTTGATGGTTGGGTTGGTTTGGTTGAGTGCTATGGTCATTTTTTGCTACATTGATGGCGCATTTGACCAGGACCTACAGCTTAAAGCTGATTTTGCCCACAGACTCTGGTACCAAATGCCAGCTCCCCAGCCAGTTGCTATTTGAAATAAATATTTTGAGAGCTCTGAAAGACCTTGCTGCATTAATGTAAGGATAACCAAATAATTCAATAATTAGTAATCAAGTAGTAATAACACTGCATACACAATAACTATAATTCCTTGGCTTGAACATTGTTAAACAAAATGCCAAATTTCCTTAAATTATAAAAATGCTTTCATGCGTGAAATTTCCTAAAATATTCATCTGATTTCGCTAAATTTTAAGAAACTTTTTGTCCCATAAATTAGCTTTCAAAGTATAAGTTTAGATTTGTCCTGAAAAATAGTTGATATATTAAAAAGTCAAAAATTTTTTTACAGGTTCGAATAATCAAGGTTGAAAAGAGAATAAACGACATTGTTAATCGCCTTAATAAAACAAAAGAGGAACGATTCCCATGTCTACAGACCGAAAGAGAAGAAAGGGATCGCCAAGAAAGAGCAGAACAAAAAGAACTTCTACGGAAGGAAAAGGAGAAAGAAAAACTCAAAGCAGCACAAAAGGAGGAGGAGGCAAAATTAAGGCATGTTTGTATTTTACTGAGCTGTCAGAAAGCCGTTCTTTGGTAATTTGGTCGTATGAGTCTATGCTAACAATGCAAGTAGCCATGTCATGACCATATTAAATGCTAAAAGTTGTGATTACTTTGGCTACAGGAATTTGATTTTTAGTCATGACAGCTGTAATATGTCGAGGTGATACTGATATGTTCCATAAATCTTGGTAGCTTGAAAAAATCCTATAAAAGTTCTGAATTTTCAAAATTGATTTTGGTGCCCCTAAAAAGGATCTATTTTAATTCCTCACCTTTAAAATGACCTAATTTTGTTCGTAAGTCTTAAACAGATTTCTCTCTCTCTCTCTCTCTCTCTCTCTCTCTTTTTTTTTTTTTTTTTTTTAAGCAGCTCTCTGATGTGCTTTCCAACTTTTCTTTTCCACAAAAGTTTAATGCTTAAAGATATTGAATAAGTATTGTGAGCATAAATATTTATGATGAACATGCAAAAATCCATCAGATTTATCTTTTCTGTTGTTATTTATTTATCTTTTATTGTTCATATAGATTTAAATATATATCTGTTGTTTGACATTAAAAAAATTTTATAGCCACAAATCTGTATTGTTTCATCTTTACATTAATTTTATGTTTGAGATAGTTATTATTAACTTAGCATTTCAAACAGTTGATTTTTCAATGATAATGTTCATCCAGATTAGTAGTACATGTCCAAAAATTATCAATAAACTAAGTGTTATACTGAATGCCAGTGCTAGTGTAAGAGATGGGGTTTCTTTTTAATCAAGTTTCGACAAGTTCTTGAATATCCTGAAAAGGTTCTTAAATTTTATTTATTTATTTATTTATTTTTTCAGAACAATGGAAAATTCTTGAACTTGTTTTGTTTGTATTGGATTTATGAAATTATGGCTGTTTACCTAGACAGGATTGATAGTACTTTCTATGTACTTATTTTCTATTAGATCTTGTGCACTTGGGCATAATTGATTAGATTCGTTATTTTTTCTTCAACTGTAAAATATCACAAAGGCATTTATGTGTGTTTTACTGGAAATTTTGTCAAATTTGAAATAGGCCGAAACAGGAATCTGTCGAATTTCGGTTTGTCTTCTCCATCCATAGTGAAAGAGGTAAAGTATGTATGAATTGGCTGTAAGGCAGAAAATGAGAAATTTTTGCATTGGAGTTTAATATATTCCATACTTTTTATAACAATGTAATTTTAACAATAAAATTTAAAACTGTTTGCTTAACATTTTAAAATCTTAACT
The DNA here is from genome assembly GCA_907164885.2 of Dolomedes plantarius. Classification (NCBI taxonomy): domain Eukaryota; kingdom Metazoa; phylum Arthropoda; class Arachnida; order Araneae; family Dolomedidae; genus Dolomedes; species Dolomedes plantarius. Next base: position 32,927,775 of record OU015496.1, on the reverse strand, counting down.
GACGTAAAAATACTCTTTTCTAGAAAAATTTTTTTTGAAAACAATTACGTAAAACTTTTTTTTTCTTTTAATGTTTGTGCATAAATTGCTAGTAATTCACCATTTTGTTCATAGTATCATTAATGTTAGCTGATTTTATAAAAAATGTATTTAAAATGGGGATTCTGAAAAACTCTTAAAAATTTTTTTTAGAAAAATAAGTCTATGATGATGCATTATATAAAAGCTGTTCAAATAACTTTTGGAAGTGAAAAGTTCTGTTAATAACAGGGCTGATTGTGTAATTTTTTGGATTCTTGTATAATTATCAGTATGCATTTGAAATAGGTACATGTACTCTTTCCACACACATATATATATATATATATATATATTATAAACTAACTAAAAAAACTAAACTCATGGCACAACAGTCCACTATAAACCAAGGCCAGCGGTATCCATCTCTACTTTCTAGACCGTGGGCTTGGGGTGCCATACAGCATATGTCTCAGTCAGGTGGTCAACCTGACGTGGGACCCCCAGAGATTAGTTCCCAAGTATGCTTGGTCCTCATTTTATCAACCCACTCAGAGAATGGGTCAACCTTGTCCAGTCGCAAGGTCAAACCCTGGACCTGTGGGGTGGCAGCTTGATGCTTTTAACCACTATGCAAATTAATTTGGTACAATTTAATTGCTGTATTTTATTTGTGAATAATTTTAATTTATTCACGAAATAATTTTAATTTATTCATTTGATATGAGTAAGTGGAGATCTCTGAATTGCGAACATTAGTACATACAGAGAGTGATGTAATCTATACTATATTTTACTACTTGCTGAAATTTTACTCCTCTTTATAAGTGAAGAAATTTTCCCAAAAATTTGTTATTTGATTTAATGATAAAGTGTATATATCTTCATTTTGAAAAATAGTACATACAGAGAGGGATGTAATTTTTAAAATCATTGGAGTTGGGTTTCTCAGTCTTATCTTTAACTCTGTGCTGAAGTAATGGAAATTCACATTTTTTAATCACGATGTTTTAGAATCAGCCTTATAGTGAATTTAGCAATCATTTTAAATTTTTTGGCTAAACTCCCACTAACCCTTAAGAACGTAAATTCATGTTGACAGGTAATGGTAACATTCCTTACATATGTTACTTTCAGTTGAATTGTTTTGCAAAAGAAAATATATAACTAAAAGCGACCATGTTGGTCGCGCAGCGGCTAGTCTAGTAAATATGATAATAGTTTAAAATACTATAGCATCGGAATGCTTCACGTTCAATACAAGCATACTTTTTCACTCAGTCTTCCTGCTAATTTTACAATATTCATTTACATGTGTTAAAACTGTATAATGTGTAGTATATATATTTATAAACTAATCATTATTTATAGCTGAATTTTAAACAATTACAGGAGCTATTCAACTCTCATGAGCAGTGCATCGATGAAATCTAATCAGGTAGGTGAATTAAATTTTCTATTCATGTGCAATAAGTTTTGTAAATAATTGATTTTCGTTCTCAATAAGGGGTTATCAATGAGTTTGTTTTTCTTTGCAGGACGATGCCGAGGATTCCGACGAGTTTATGTAAATTTGTTATTTCTGTAATAAATATATTCATCTTAAATTGTTCGTCACTTTTTTTTTTCTTACTAATGAATGGACATTTGGATGCATAGAGTGTGATTGTTTGACATAAACAAGGGGTTATTTATACGGCTTTCTTCTATAGATAGGGCCTTATTAGTATTAAAATTGACCATGTGAGGAATTGGTACCGAAATTTCGGTACTTTTTATGCCAAATTTATGTACCCCTACTTATTAGATATGTTGTCGGATTGTGAATGGGATCAGTTTTAACGCAATGAAAAGAATTTATTTAGTCACTGAGTGATGTCTAATGTAAGTCACTTTTTGCTCACATTAGTATTTTTAAAATGAGTGACTTTTTTTTATTTATATAGTTCCCCCCCCCCCCCCCCTCCAGTCACGTTTTGAGTGTCTTAAGGCTGTCGGGTAGCAGCCCAATCAGATTCACTCATCTTAATGTAACCTGTGCTTAGATTTAAAGATTTCTTTAAAAACTATACTCTGTATTAGAGAAAGAAATCTCGTACTCAGGTATCTTTAAAAGAAACGGAAATAATATTTTTGAATTTGAATTTATTTTTAGGGAAAAAAATCAGGTATGCTGTGTTTTAAATATATGTATAATTTCCTTCGGTGGACCACATTTCTAAAATGATTAACAGAGTCGATAACAGAGAGATATAGCAGAGTAAAAAAAAAATAAATAAATTTGGGTATTCTCTTCTAACGAAACTACCGCGGGATATTAACGTAGGATTACTTATCGTTGCTTACCCTTTTTTTTAAAAATAAAATATTCCTATGTACGAAGAGAAGGATAAGTGATAACCCTATGAAGGATGAGTGATAACGTAGGATTACTTATCGTTGATTACCCTTTTTTTTTTTTTAACAATAAAATATTCCTATGTACGAAAAGAAGGATGAGTGATAACCCTATGCAGAATAGGTCGATGGTAAAAAAAATAAGTTACATATCTCAGGATAAATATCGCTTGATTTATAACTTGCGACGACGGTTTTAACATCTGAAATTTAGCTTTACCGCGGACCGTTATGGAGGAACGTAATCCTACGTTAAAATTCTTTCTTTATTGCGGAGTACAATTTAAAACAAAAAACACCTTTAAATCAAAGTTGACGATCATTTCTCCATAGGTGAACATTGAGCTGAGCGAATCGAGTAGGTCTGCTACTTGGTAAGCAGCCTTAAAGTGAAACAACTCTCGTTTGGGGAGGTCAACCGTATAGAGTTTTTCTTCTTTTTTTAAATTTTATTTATTATTATTATTCTCTTGCCAACGCGTAGTGGTAACAGTGTTTTGAAAATAGGATATTCCTTGTTAGCATGTTTCAGCGGCGTTTTTATTATGAGTCGGACATTTAAAAGAGGTAAGAATAGGCCGCCCAGTCAGTAAAAAATGCGTTTGCTTTAAAGGCGTCTGTATCCTCTTAGCATCCTTGTTGGATGTAAAACAATGACGGGATGATTTTGTTAAAAAAAAAAAAAAAAAAAAAATGTTCAACGCGTAAATTTTTGGTTTTTTTCCGTTGTTATGGGTGGCGTCGGAAGTTAGCTCGTCGTTTATCGGGGTTGGTACAAACGCTAACTTGAAGAGGAACCACACCGGTTTCCGGAAGAAAGACAAATTTTTCAGGCTTTTAGGTCGTGCGCCGGGTTTGTTTGCGGGGCGCACGACCTAATCCCGCCCTTATCAATTTGTCTTCCGCTGGTCCTGCCTGCAGAGTTCCGAGCACACGGTGGGGTCGACGAAGTTGAGGAATTACCAAATGATGAAAATTGGACAAACATAGGCGTAGCGCGAATCTTTTTTTTTTCGGGGGGGGGGGGGGGATGCACGAATAGAATTCAGTTAGGGCCCTCCTCAGCGCATTGACTGCCGGATGGTCCTTAAAATATGAAATATGATTATATTTAAATTGAATAACAATAGAATTGATGTTTTAGTATTCAAAAGTTATATATTCAAAATATATGTATTCAAAAGTTATACAACGAGAAAAATGAATATAATAAAAATAATTAAGGGGAAAAATATAGCATCGAATTTTTGTTATGGATCCTACCATTGTTGCCTATGTTAAGGCTAAAGACATAATCGGAATCTTCAGTTTCCCAGTTTGAAAAAGAGGGAAAAAAACCAATTTTCTTAAAAGTTTTCTACAATTTTCCGACTTTAACTCAACTTCTCACGTTTTAATTTATTTCAAGTTAAGTTGGGGGGGGGGTATGTGCCCCCCCCCCTCTCTCCCCCGACGCTACGCCTATGTGGACAAATAAAACATATCGCAGAAATTCGGAAAGAATAGATTTACCAAGAAATACAGTCGATTCCGGTTAATCAGACCACATCGGGACGCGATCATTTTGGTCCTAATAACCGGCTGGTCCGATTAAACGAACGTGCCTTATGTTACAAGACAAGATTCGGTCCGATTAACCAGAATCGACTGTATGTACATCTCCAGCGTACAGATACCTCGATTTCGTCCTTGTTATGGCCCCCTCGGCTAGGCGTAATCGACGTGTCGTTCGTGGAGGGAAAGGAATTCCAAACGCGGAATTTCTCTAAATTTTTCTAGAGTCTAACAAATCTCCGGGGACTGACAAAGTGCAGCCATCTAACCAACTTCGGAAAGAACCGTCGTCTATCACGAAAGATGGTGCAAAACTTAGAACGCAGGATGAGAAAGTCCTTAGAGCCCGCCAAGCTGGACCGCCCATCATTGCAAAAATAGCCATCTCCATGGCGAAAACTAGGTCCAAGGCTGCCTTTACGCTGGAGATGTCTATTTTACCAATGAGTACCGCCCATCATTGCAAAAATAAGACATCTCCAGGGCGAAACCTAGGTCCAAGGCTGCCTGTACGCTGCAGATGTCTATTTTTGCAATGGGGATCGCCCATCAGAACGTGTTCTAAGCATTTTGTTACCTAGAAAAGTTTTACGGTGCTGGAAAGCTAGTTTTAAATGGATGGATTTAGATCACTCGGAAAATACACGTGGGCCAAATGACTGCGCCACTCGGCCGGCAAACTAGTGAGATAATTGACCTTGTTTTGGAGAAACTAATACGTCAATGTTTGGTTCGATGGAAGTGGTTGAAACTCTTAGCGTAGCGAGTTCACCCCAAGAACTCAATAAGTGTGTTCATCATCAGAATATTTTTTGATCTAATTTTACGCTATGTGTACTTTTTTGCGAACAACGATTTTTGAAAATAGTTGTTCGCAAACTGGTGTATTGCTAAAGAGTGATTACATGTTTAGGACGTGACAGTTAAGCGAGGGATATTTTTTTCTGTGAGAAGATATGTCGTATGAAGTTGATTCGTAAGATCTTGGGGGGCCGCATCGCTGGCTGTCCAGAACCGCGGATGGACGTGCCTGATTTAAACAAACGAACGAATGGATGATCCCAGGTAGCAGTGCATTTTGAATCTGCTCCTACATTTGAATAAGAAATATTTATATCCTGAATAGAATTTCGGGTAGTCGCCGTGCAGTATATTGCACCAGAAAGTCGTCTCGGGTGGTCCGTCCGTAATGGAAATGATCCGTTTGTTTTGTGCGGGCCATTCAAGAAGTGCATAAAATTCACAACAACACTGACACAGTATAAATAAGATTTATTTAAATAACAGTTATATGAATCGGTGTATTTGGCACGTAACAACAATTACATCTAGAAATATTTATACATTCAGCAAAATAATATATATATTACATCGAATGAAATACAATGAAATGGTTTTGATTGAAATGTTATAACATACTTTCTGGCCAGCAGAAGTACCTACAAAATATTTAAAATTCTATTCGTGGAACAATAAAAACACTTTCCAGTTTTAAAAAAAAACAACGCAGTGTTAATACCGAATATTTAATATGCGCGGTTCATTTCTTTTCCTTAACTTATCAACAATCCTAAGGATTATCTTCTTAATTTTTTTTTTCTAACCAAAAACTTTTCTTGTTTTTTCACATGTACTAAACAAAATCGAAGCCGAAGATTTATCGAATGCATAAATATAGTTTTGCTTCAAGAAATAAAACTAAAAAAGGACAAATAAACAAGTAATAGAAATGTGAAAAACTACTTATCAAAAATTTAATAGGAATAATTGAGCGTATTTTTAATTATTGTTTGAAACAAGTTCGAGAAAAAAAAATTACAATAAAAAAAGTTAAAATAACCACTTATATATCTAAAAAAAAATTATTGCTGTAGAATTTTTCTACAAAATTTGTGGAACTTAAGAGCCAACGCACAGTAGAAAGTTGTATATGTGCATTTAACATGTTAATTACTATTTGAGCAATGCAGTAAAATTGTAGAGGTGAATACGTTAACCAGTGCTTTCATTTCTGTAATCAAAAAAACAATTATTGATTTTGGAAGGCAAGGCTTATAAAGTACTACCATATCTCTGTATGAAATAGATTTCCGCAAGAAAAATATTCCAAATACATAACTAAAAAATATTCATATAATACATAACATGAGCTTAATTTAAGCTACAGGAAATAATAGCAAATAAGCACTTCATATTGGACCCTACGTACACTCATTTATGACAAAATATGAAATATTTCACTGCTGGTCAAATAATACACATCGAATAGTCATAACCTTTAAGTGAAGTCTAATCACGTCGAAAGTAAGACTGTATCTACCGTTTTATCCACTGTCTGTGAATGACGGATCTCGGAGTTAGGGCCTGTTCACATAGGAGTCCGGTAGCGGTAGCGTTAAAGTATTGAAATATATTTAACCAATGACAAACCTGCAAACGATTAGCAACGAAATTTTTTACGCCTATGATTGGTTTATTTCCGTCTCAGCGCCATCTTTCCTTTTACGCTTCCGCTACTGGACTCCTATGTGAACAGGCCCTTGGGAAGAAGAACCTAGCTGATGTTCTGTTTTCTTGGTCCATTTTTAAATTTTTGAACAAAATATATATGTTCAGAATGCTAACCGCGTATTTCTAGCATTTATTTTTACCTATTATATATTATAAAGAAAAAAAGAGGGCATTATAGTTTTGATAATGTTTTCCTGTAAGTCAACGAAAGTTTAGGTTGTGGAACAGTGGCGTAGCGAGCATAACTGGCGCCCGGGGCACGATACCTTTTTGGCGCCGCAACCCCCCTCCCCCGAAAAACATAGTAATATAATATATAGAATAAGTTAAAAGGACCATTTGGCGCCCCTCTGCGAGTGACGCCCGAGGCATGATAGACCCTCTTGCTCCCTCCCCCCCCCTCGCTACGCCACTGATGTGGAGCTGTTAGTAACAAGACCCTCCGTGTATGAAGGTTTATATTTCGGTCCGAAATATAGCATATTAATTTAGGAGCAAAGTGAAGAAATATGTCTGTTTTTCAACAACCCATTCGCCAAATATTATTATCTGCGAGTTGTTCAAAATTGCTTTTAGAGTTAAAATTCCATATTCCAACCATCATTTGAAAATTGCTCGCAGTCATTCACTCATTATGCGTCGGTAGAGTAATAACACATTTGGTTTCGAGAACCCGTAGCCACGAGTGACTAGACTGCCACACTGGAGTCTCTCAAAATAATGAAAACTACAATCATATATAAAGTTTGTAAGACACACACACAACACGTTCTATGAAATACTTTTACGTATACAAGACACTTATAAATTTAAACCATGGTTCTTCTCATTTGAGAACTGTATTTAAAGTTTTGTGCTTTTCATTAATCTTTGCATTTCTTTTTTAATAAATCGATAATGCTTCCCCCCCCCCCTCCTCACATGCACTGTCATGTACTCTTGAGAAATTTATTATTTATTCCGTAGAAATATAGTGATTTCGTTTATCGCTCGGGAAAAAATCAATGAGATGACTTTATGACCTGGGATTTAATTATCTGATCAATATTTAAAAATTTTTTTGTCCTCTTTCCGGGAAATTAATTTATGCCGTAGACATTCAGTGAAATAACTGGATGAATAATCTTGGAGTTGCACATATCAAAATGTGCTTTCCTGTTTAATTTAACTCCTATTGAAAAATCTCGATTATAAACTCCGATGGTTAGACGTATTTTCGTGCCCCTCCTTTAATTATATGATGTACCGTAATCATACTTAAGGCGTCAAGTTTCCCAAAACCTTGCATAAGAAAGGTCTGATCGAGTGAAAATTCTTCACAATTTATTAATTTTTCTGAGGGATGTTGCATCTTTGAACTCACTTCAATTCGCGCGTGACTTAGTATTTAAACTAAGACACGCCTAGGAAATTCTCGGATAAAGGGGTTGGGAAATTCATAAGATTCTTCTCACTGTTTAAGATCCAAAATTTTAAGGCTTGGAGGATTAGATTTTTATAGTCACACGGAATTCGTCATAGCTTATTAATCCTGTGAAATACAGTTCCAAGCATACAGAACCTGGTTTAATTTCGATTTAGAGAAATTATGATTCAATTCATACAAATACACTTTCAGTATACATAAATAGCAGTAAATATAGTCACAACTTGATGGAGATGAATCAAGTTTCTATAAAGCTACGAAAGCAAAAAATAAAAAATAAACATTTAGAAAATAAGTGTACATAATAAAGAGACAAATTACCTTTGTTAAAATGTTTCATTGCGAAATATAATGAATAAATATTTTGTGTTGGACGCAGCTGGTAGAAATTTCCCGTTCCATAGATTTAAAAATGTTCATCGTGTTTATGACTGTGCGATTAGATAGCTCTGTCGTGCAAAAGACGTTTACTTAATTGACTCAAATCAATTTTTCGTTACGAAAGTGTCTGGGATGCATACGAAAATTACGGATAAGTGAGCGTGCCTTATTTAGAAAAGAAAGTGACTTCAACGAAAATCAATTCTTTGACGATCCAAAAGAAATCCTCTGTTCGAAATGCTGTATGCCAGTTCAGTTTTGTTTTCTTGAACTGTCAAGAAAGAAAGCGTAAAGGTATCCTCCAATACAATTGTCTCAAGAATTGGCAAAACGAAGCTTCTACCTGGTTCTTGAGTAACCAGGAAAGGATATATTTAGTTTCTCCGCGGATTTGAATAAAATGACATCGAATTGCGGGAAGACGTTACGTAACGGAAAATCACCGAGAAATTGCTGTTAGGATAGTTACTCATAGTAAACGCATTAGTTTATTGCAAAGTTTATGTATTATTATTATTTTTTTTTTTTAACTTTCCGAAGCTTTTTGAAAACAAAACCAAAATTTCGCCAGCTGAAAAGAAGAAACAGAGGGTGTATTTTATTCTTTTACTTTCAATAGCTCCACGAAAATAAAACCAAAATTTCGTCGATGAACAAGATGATTCGTACTGAATTCTCGAATATCCCTAGTTTGATTTATCCGCTTTGCGGATGACCTGAGAAACACAACTAATAAAAAGGTAGAAATAAATTGTGAAGTTTACGAAAGATTTTCAACATGACTCGTACACGAAGGCAGACTTTTGACAAAATTCAAGGTTATTTAAAAATTTCGCTCTTTTTCATTTCAAAGAGAAGGAGAACTAATCTCCAGATACGTCATTGTTATCTAAAAGTATTAATAAACGCTTCTAAAAAAAATCAGGAGGAGAATTTTTAAATGAAAAAGTATTTTGTCTTTACACCTTCTCCTTATAAAAAAGTTGTTTTTAATCCAGTTCAGAATTATTTGTTTCAAAATTTTTAATAACACATTTTTATTTTCTTTTTCATTGAAAAGTTGATCTATTTCAGCATTATATATGTTGAACGTCATGACGTTTGTTTACACTCAGGAGGGAATGAATATTAAAACAAGTTTTCAAATGGCATGGCTCAAATAGATTTTGATTTTCCATTTCCAGGCGCAATAATTCAACTTTGGGCTACGAACGGAGTCGTCAAAGAATTTATTTTTGAAGTTTTCTTTCGTATAATTTAAAGCCAGTAAATATAAGCTCTTATAGATTTCCACCAAATTAAAGATGCTTCGATTACGAAAATAACAACTGCAGTTAGCATAAACTGTAACGAAATGTTTCTTGCCTTAAGGGGGCTCAGGACCTTGAATCCTTCAAAAAATCGATTTTTTGTTTTTAACTTTTTATGAATCTCTGAATATTTCTAAACAGATTGCAAAAAACCGCGTTAAAAAATTCCTATTAGTTCTTGAGTTATGAGTATTTTTGTATGACGCTATGCGATTGCCACACCCATTTAAACAGCTGTCATCGTTTGTTTACGTTTTGTGGTGGTCATCCTTTCAGTGTTTCGTCATTGCTTTTACCCATGTCAATGATTTTTTTTTGTTATTCTTTCCTCTGTGGTTTTTATTTTTCATACTTTTCAGAAGAAGGAGTAAAATTTCTCAACTTTACTCGCTATAACTGTTTACATGTAGATTTCCCTCGTGTGTTTCACTCTCACATTGTACGTTAGAGCTGTTCTGTGCTACAGATTTTTACATCTTTTTAATCGTTTTACTTTACTGTTTTCTTTTGATTTCTTCATTGAAAAGATCATCTGGTCAAAGGCCAAAGAAAAGGAGACGTCATCAATTTTTTGGGAACCAGTATACTGAACAATCTAAAGTTACTGGTGAGAACTTTTCTGCATCAGCCAAAAAATTGTCTACTGGTGGAGTGCTGCAAAATGATGAAAAATCTAATTTTCAAGGCTACCTTTTAATGGATAAAGGATTATTATTTTCTACATTTGAGGAATGCCTGTGTTGATTTATTTGCCATAATAGAGTAACAATATCTACTGAAAATGATTATGGGCTTGTGGTGAATTTGAGTGTTTTGTGCTCTGTTTGTGGAGTGATTTCTTCATTCAAAAACTCTATGATGATAGGGAAAAACCAAAAGGCCTCTGATTTAAACAGAAGGTTTACATTTGCCATGAGGTGTATTGGCAAAGGACTTGAAGCATCAAAAACTTTTTGTGGTGTTATGGACTTACCTATCCCTGTCTCGCAAAAGTCATATGATAAAATCATTAGTCATATTTATGCTGCAACACATGCTGTTACAAAAGCAAGTATGAAGCAAGCCATTGAAGAAGAAGTGAATCTAACTGGCTCTTCGGATCTAACAGTGAGTGGCGACAGAACCTGGAAGACCAGAGGCCATTCTTCTCGAGTTGGAGTGACTACTGTTATTGGCAGTGAGACAGGAAAAATGATTGATCGGTATGTTTCAAGCTCATATTGTAAAGGCTGCGAAGCTGCCAAAAATATCCCCAGAGAAAATTTATTACAGTGGAAATGTGAACACCAAAAAGTTTGCAGTAAGAACCATTCAGGTTCAGCTGCTCTAATGGAAGTGAATGGCATCATTGAGATGTTTTCTCGTTCTGAGGAGCAATATGAAGTAAGATATGTAAATTATATAGGTGATGGAGACTGCAAAACATTTACAGGCATCACAAATAATAATTCGTACAATGTCCCAGTGTCTAAAATTGAGTGTGTGGGCCATGTGCAGAAAAGGATAGGTGCACGCCTGCGAAAACTGAAAACTGAATATAAGGGTAAAAAACTATCCGACAATAAACCACTTAGTGGTAAAGGTCGGTTAACAGATGGTCTTATAGACAAATTAACTACCTATTATGGAAATGCAATAAGGAAATATTCTGATAATGTCAGAGACATGCAGAAAGCAATATGGGCCATATGGTATCATAAGGCTTCAAATGATGATACCATAATGCACGATTTCTGCCCTGATGGGGTCGACTCCTGTTGTCCATATCAAAAGTCGGTTACTAATGCAACACTAAAGGATTTTAAACATAAAAATCCAGTTCCTTTAACTGTTATGGAATGCATTAAACCTGTTTTTAAAGATTTATCACATCCATATTTGTTAAAAAAATGTCTTGGGGGTAAAAACTTAAACGTGAATGAATCTTTAAATGCATTAATTTGATCATATTGTCCCAAAACATCAAACTCTTCTAGAAAAATTGTACAAATTGCAGTAAATGTTGCTGTTTCCCAATTTAATTATGGAAAGCAGGCCACATTACACATTATGAAGGAGCTCAGCATTATACCAGGTGTAAATGCTATAGCAGCTGCTGAAGAAGCTGATAAACAACGTGTTAAATTGGCAAACAAACGAGCTCTAAATTCAACTTTAGAGGCTCGAATAGCTAATAGAAGAAAGAAGAGGAAAAACATCTATTAGCAGAAGGGGATGTTTATACCGCAGGAGCATTTTAAGAAAGTTTGGAGCCAGTTAGTAGGTTATAAACAGAACTTTAAACTTTAAAGTGCTTTTTCTCAAAATGATGATTTTGAACATTGTGCACACTCTTACCCTTAAGCTATGCAAGCAATATTGATGAAATTTTAACCACATGTTCATTATAAGTCATTCTCTAAATTAAAACCAAAAAAATAGAAACTCCTTGGAAAATTTTTGGATTTCACTTACAAATATGCATTAAAATTCATCAAATTTTATTCATTTCATAATTTATGCATATAAAAAATGTTTAGCAGCATTTTATTGCCATATTTTGGTTTTAAACTGAAGGTAAGTGTGTTTTAATTATTTTGTAACAAAATTTTTTTTCTACATATATATTTTGTTAAATAATGCTGCGCTCAGTGACTTTTTACTTTTTGGCCCTTTAACAAATTCACATTTTTTAAATTGAAAAATTTATCTTAATTATCTAGTTTTAAATTTAATTTCTGATGCGCATAATAACTCATAATGTCTTACTTTAATATAAAATCAAAACAATCTTTCTTTTTTTAATTTTACTGAAGTTTGGAGTGTTCGAACTGCACATGTTTCTTAGCTTTATCAACCAAATCGAAGGTCCTGAGCCCCCTTAATGTTAAAAGCGTTTGCCTGAGAGAGTTCAAGCATATTTGTTTCAGTATTCTTTCTGGATGAATTTCATGTTATAGACATATGAAATGGTCGTTATTATAGAGTCTAACAGCCTAAGAGAAGCTACTGTGAAAGCTCTTTTATCTTCTAAACTTAAGTAAGCTCAGCTTATTTTGATAAAGGCATATTAGAAATTTAGAAAATTTTTAGTAAATTATCTATCAAAATAGTCTTGCAGCGTATGAGCAGGAAAAGAAAATTATTTTTAATGCCTTTTTCATAAAATTTCGATAGAGATTCAAAATTTCTACATATAAAGTAAAGAAATTTTTTTTTTTATTCAGTGGACGGCATAAAAATCACACGGTAATGAAATCTACTTTACAGAGCTCTATTTAAAATCTAATACAAATTTTATTCAAAAATCGCAGATTTTTGTTTTCCGATCGTATAAAATTTTCACTACAAGACTTATAAATGTATTTCCTTGCTAACTTGGATTGCAGTGCATCAGCAAAAAGCAATTTTTTTTTTCTCTTTTAATTTAGAAGCAGATTGAAAGAGCTGATATTTAAAAGTATTTTGTTTCACGTATGTATAAAAAGTTGTTGGAATTAGTAAGTTTTGACGTTAACGAATGTATCGTTAAAGACTTTCATCGTACGGACATAATTTTTGCTACGAATCTTAAAATACTTCAAAAGTTTTTTAAATGCAAACAACAGCTTGATAGTGAAAAGATTGCCTGTTGATTAATACTTTTGAAGCGTTAAATATGTATACACACAAACATACACTCGATCTAAATTAACACAACAACTATTCCATGTAATTTGTATAACATATATCTTTTCATGCTTGTACGATTCTGTTGAAAATTAAAATTGAAATAGCTAAAATGCAGAAAAACATAAAGATATCCCGTATATGAATTATTTCTTGTACATTCTCCGATTTTCACAATGAAAATGAATTGCATTAAAAAATGTACAGAGTGAAATATTAGCTACACTGGAATAGTCTCACGGTTCATTTTTAATTCTTTCCAGCTTCTTTACGAAAGCATTTTTTTGAAAACAAGAAATCATCCGATTTATAAGTCATCACTCATAAAAGAGGGAACACCTACATTTCCTTTATCAGATTTTATGAACCATCTAAACTCTAGTATAATTGCACAAAGTTCTTTACAATGTTTTTTTCTAACTTGCAATATATTTTCGTACTTAAAATGCCTTAAGCTGATTTAACAAATAATTTCGTACTACGTTGACTAAAGAAGTTATGAACGGCTATCATTTCTAAATAAACATAGCTAATTAAATTATTTTTAATGATTAAATTACCATTATGTATATTATAATAAATTCGTACAAGGAACTTTCAGTAAATGGCAAATCATTCAGTATTGTTAACACAAGTATTTAATGAAATTTTTAAATCGGTTAAACTTTATAAAAGTTAAATTCACCGAAGACTGAAATTTTTAAAAATTGCACAGTGTTTCCCCAAAGTCAAAATCTGTAAAAATATTCTTTGTTTTTAACTTGGGTATTTTGAAATAATAATTGTGAAACATTTTTTTAGCGATGAAACATAATATTTCCACGCCGACTTACTTCTTAATATCTTTGAGCAGCAATTTTAGCACCATAGGAGCGTTTTTAAAAAATTTACTTTCTAACGATGACTAGTATACAAGTAAACCAGTCACGGCGAAATCAGATGGATTCATGGCTACTGAAGTCGAAAGAATGTTTAAACATCAGAAAATAGCAGTTTAAGTGCAATTCTTATACGGCTGGTATTGAAATATAAAGGAATACGTACTTATAAGATCAATAAATCCTTCATGAAATCAAAATTAAAGTATTCAAAATGTGATAAATATGAATTTAGAATAAATTGTGGAGCAAATTTTGAACTAAAACAGACTGGTGAGTGGTAAAGTTCTAATTAGAACCAATATAATAACCCAAAAGTATAGGCATAACTAAAACAACAGAACAAAATCCCTCACAGTCAGTTGTACGACGACGTTGCCGTCCGCGGAACAAATTTCACCGATTTTTGCTTCTTCTTTGTTTTGTGACCTGGCTTCATTTTACCAGATTTGTTAATACCTAGGAACCATTGTTTACTATTCCCCAGCCACATGTAGTAGTTCCAGCCGTCTTCGTAAAGCTCCTTGAACCAAGTGTTGGGAGAGTCTCGCTCGCTCTGGAAGACGAAAAAAGAAACATCTTCAATTAAATCGGATACATGAAATGACAATTCTTCATTCAAATTCAATATCAATCAATGAATAATAAAAAAAAGAAGTGACCTGACAATCGACCGACGTTTTAGAATGGTCCCGATTATAGGCGTAGCGTTTAACTTGAAATCAATTAAAATGTTAATACAAGTTCAGTTAAAATCAGAAAATTGTAGAAAACTTTTAAGAAAGTTGGTTTTTTTCCGCCTTTTCAAACTGTGAAACTGAACATTCCGATTATGTCTTTAGCCTTAACACTGTTTTTAACAATGATATGATCCATAACAAAAATTCGTTGCTATACAGTGATTTCCGCTTATAAGAATCACGTTTGTTATTACTAATTTTGATTCTTATAAGCGGTTGATTCTTATAACCGAAATTTAAGTTTTTGGACAGGAACACACACACCTATAAATACATATATTAGATAATTTACCATAAAATACTCTTTAATTTACATTAACTATCTTTTATTAAAATTAATTTTTATAGTTTTAAAAATAAAACTTAATTTTTAGACCTAAAAGTAGATACACATGATTATAGTAAGAGAAGAAAAAAATACAATATTTGTTACAACATACCTGCTTAACAGTTTTAACATTTCAACTACAGGAAGGGAGCAAGAAAAAGTTTTCTACGGTAGTTTGACGTAATGAAGTTTTCAGAAGGCTGTTTATACCTCTTTCAATACTTATAGTCTCAGACGAAGATTTACTCGGACGGGTAAAGTTGCCCCCGGGTCAAGCTAATAGGACAGTGTTGTGGTAAAGCGTTTAAGGGGAAACTATTATCTTATGTCTAATAAAGAAAGGGGTGAATTTTACGACTATATTCCATCCCATCTTATCAATCTTTCTTTAAAAAAAAGAAAGAACTTCGTGCCTTTTGAGGGTTTAAGTAGCTTTTTTGAAAAAATGAAAGGAAAGCGAAGAGTGTAAACTGATTCTTAAAACCGGTGGATTGATTCTTTAAAGCGAAAATTTTAACATGGAAATAATTCATTTGTTTTTGTTTTCGCGATATTGATTCTTATAAACGGTTGATTCTTATAATCAGTGATCACTATAAGCGGTGGTTACTGTATTTTTTTTTCTCATTTTATTTATATTATATTTATTTTTCTTATTGTATAACTTTTGAATACTACTCAAACATCAATTCTATTATTATTCAATTTCAAAAAATCATAATATTTCATATTTTAAGGACCGTCCGGTAGTCAATGCGCTGAGGAGGGCCCTAATTGAATTCGATTCGTGCCCCCTCAAAAATTAGAAACACGCTTCGCCTATGGTCCCGATAGTTGAATGAAATATGAGACTTTTCCAAACAGAGAGGTTTAAGGCATGTCACATTACATCTGACAACTTCAGCGGTACTCGTATCGAAAAAGTTTAACCAATGCGGCAGCTCAACACAATCAGCCACAAAGCTGCTGAGTTCTGTGATTGGTTTAAAATATTTCTATCTAAGTATCGGTAATGCTGACGGATGTAATGTGAACAGCTCCTTACTAACACATAGAGGTTTGTAAGCGATGGTATGTAAAATATCATGGCTGTATGTCATTATTATTCATATTATTACACAGCTTAATTGTCACAATAACACCAGAGCCAATTTAGTGATGTCTTTAGGGGTCTCTCTGAGGTGAGGGAAAACAAATGTGTTAGAAATATAAGAAAGACTTGCAGATAGATCGATACATAGTCATAAGCGTATATCACTTCTTTTAACCCCTTGATTCCCGGGCTAATCTATCTATATATATATAAAACGCGTAGGTATGCGGCACAAAAATCGACGATATTTCTACACTCCGAATGGCAACGGCTGCAACTACCGGATGTAAACATCAGCGACCGTCCGCAATTTGCAACCGCGTGTCAACATGGATGTACGCATTGAAATCAGGAATGCTCGAAAGGGAGCTGCGCGATCAAGTGAAAATTGAGAACAATCTTATGAAAGGCGAAGAAGAAATAATTCATTACGAGAGAGTATAAATGATCGCGAAGTTAGGCTTAACCGTCGTCGGCATACCAACCGAGAGCCAGTAATAGTTAATTTTCTACACTTTTTTCAGTTTTTGCTGGATTTTTATTCCATTTTATACGTGAAGAAATTTTCCCAACAATTTATTATTTGATATGAGTGTAGATATCTGAATTGGGAACAATAGTACATGCACAGAGTGATGTAATCCACAATAATTAATTTAGTACTTGCTGAATTTTTACTCCATTTTTTATGTGAAAAAATTTTTCCCCAACAATTTTTTATTTGATGTAATGATAAAGTGTAGAAATCTTAATTTTGAAAAATAGTACATATAGAGAGGGATGTAACTTTTAAAATCATTGGTGTTGGGTTTCTCAGTCTTATCTTTAACTCTGTTCTGAAGTAATGGAAATTCACATTTTTTAATCACGATGATTTAGAATCAGCCTTATAGAGAAAATCCCCTTAACAACGTATATTTATGATGAGAGGTAATGATAACATTCCTTACATATGTTACTTTCAGTTGAGTTGTTTTGCAAAAGAAAATATAAAACTAAAAGCGACCATGCTGGTCGCGCAGCGGCTAGTTATTATTAGTTTTTTTTTTGTTTTTTTTTTGGGGGGGGGGGCATAAATATAATATTTAATTTTATAGTACGTCTTCATATAAGCAGCATCCCACAAAGACATCCTATTTAAGTTTGTAATTCATGTATTTCAAAAAAATAAAAAGTATCGAACAGTTTTAATAATAATAATAAAGAATAAACAGCATGACACTTCCTTCCCCTCACTAACATCTCATATAACTGTAATTCATATACACTCATGGACAAAAAAATTAGCGCACCAAGAAGGAGTCGTCAAAATGAAACGAAATTTTACATACGTAATGACTACTTTGATATAAGTAAATGATAAGAAAATCAAAGAAAAAGGATAATTTATTTCAGAGAAAAAGGCAAAAGAACGGAGGAGTTAATACTCCGTTGGACCCCCTCTAGCGCGAATGCACGATGCGATATGATCGGGCATTGAGTCATACAAGTTCTGTATGATATCTTGAGACATTTCGTTCCATATTTGCTGTAACCTTGCCTCTAGTTCGTTCAAACTCGTGGGATGCCCAACTCGTCGACCCAAATGATCCCAGATATGCTGGATTGGAGACAAATCTGGGGATCGGGAAGGCCAAGGAAGGGTAGTAACAGTGCGGAGACAGTCTTGTGACACCCTTGCCGTATGAGGCCGAGCATTGTCTTGTTGAAAAATGGCTCCTGAGAACCGTTGCATGAGTGGCAACACATGTGGTTGCACGATTTCATGAACATACCGCTGGGCTGTCATGGTGCCACGGAACAATACTAGGGGTGACCGTGTATTGTAGGCAATGGCACCCCATACCATCACACCAGCTGTGGGAGCGATGTGTCGCTGTACAGCAAAGGCAGGATTGAAGCGTTCACCACGGGCTCTCCACACACGAAAACGATTGTCCTCACTGCCAAGATTGAATCTGGATTCGTCGCTAAAGACGACCTGGTTCCATTCCTCTGCAGTCCAGTTTCCTCGTGCGCGGCAAAACTCCAAACGGAGGCGTCGATGGGGGGGGGGGGGGGCGTCAAGGGCAGCACACGTAATGGGCGCCGCGATACCAACTGTCCTTCAGCCAGGTGCCTTCGCATGGTTCGAGAAGACACAGAGGCCCCTAGTGAAGGTGCTACCTGTGCCTGGATGGCGGCCGATGAAGCAGTTGGCTGTACGCGTGCATTTCTTACGATGTGGCGGTCTTCTCGTCGACTGGTCTGTCGAGGGCGTCCTGAGCCTGGTCTTCGTGTACATGACATCTCTCGGGTCCACTGGTCCCAACACCTCCTCACAACACAATCAGAGCGGCCTAATTGACGAGCTACTCGCCTAGCTGACCACCCAGCTTCCATCATCCCGACGATTCTCCCCCTCTCAAACTGCGACAACTGCTTATATTGCCTTCGAACACAGCGTAATGGCATGTCTATCTCAGCTCTTCCTTTGTAAATGATTCAGCACACTCAAACAAGCTTTGGTTACCTGTTTTATACTCCACAGAGTACGATGTTCAACGCCCTCTACCGGCTATACGTAATGCGCAATCACGCTGCATTTCTAATCATTTGCATATCTCCCCGACATGTACCTTCATTGCAAGTTTCGTTACGATCCCGCAATTATTTCTTGGTGCGCTAATTTTTTTGTCCATGAGTGTATATCAAGATACTAAAAATAATATTATTTCACATGGTTATATTATTGATATCAACAACTAAAAAGAAAAAAAAAACTCAAAATGAATTATTGATAAGTAATACGTCCAGACAAGTGCAGCACGTAATCGTACATTTCGGCATAAGAGACACTTGACGAGTGAGACTCGTCGTTCGAAGGGAAGGGGTTAATCGCTTTGATGGACAGATTGCTGACCAAGGACATGCAGAATAGACAGAAGTACCGGTTATTCCCACACAAATTAATGCATGAATAAGCACCGTTAGAGCACGGATTGTTATTAAATGGATCTGGTATTGAGATAAAAAAGGAACTGTTCAGAGGTTTTTAATGAATCGCATAGAGTGACTGGAATGTTAGAGTTTAATTAAAATAGTAATATCACTTTCACAGATTTTCAGTTTTTCTTCAGGGAAGCGTTTGCTATGTTTCTCAAATTTATAAGCCGTGGTGACATCCCTTCGGGCAATATGCATTTAAACCTCTCCTTTTATATATGATTCTTTAAACTAAATAATAGTTTTAATATGTAGTTTCAGGGCTCGACTTGAGGCGGAACGCGCCGGAACGGAGTTCTGTTACCTCTCTTTAGGAAAAAAAATTACGATAGTTAAAAACATTTATTTAATCAAATATTACTCTGTTGTTAGTGAGTGGCCTATTATATATATATATATATATATATATATATATATATATATATATATATTAGGTCAGATAAGGTCGATGCATTAGTTCTCATATCTATGAAAACTAGTGAGAAAACAGCCATGACTAAGGGCAACTCAGTATAGCCAAATGAAGGCCGATAATATTTGAATAAATGTGTAGAATAATTTATTAATTTCCAGTGCACTCGCGATAAAGATTTAACTGATCGTTATGTATAAAGTTTGAACTGTAAAAACAAACAAAAACGATTTCATCCCTAATAAATTTTCAAATGTTCGGTGCTGAGGGTGCTCGGATCGAATCCTGGAGTCGCGCCACGAAAAATACCTCCGTTCGTGTCGTCCCTTCATAGGGGGTAATGCTGTCCGCCTATATGGTGCCCCCACAATAAAATGGTCAGTAAAATTGCGGCGTAGTATAGGCGAATGTTTGACGATAAGTGCCTCCGCATTGGAAGGGGAAAAAATTCAAATGTATGCTGAAAAAAATGTTGTTACGAGCCGATCTTTTAATAAGTTCTTGTATAAATGGAAATAATAGAAAGTGTAAAGCCCATAGGCCGTAGCGTCGGGGGAGGGGAGGCTAACTTAACTTGAAATAAATTATAACGTTAATAGAAGTTCAGTTAAAATCAGAAAATGGTAGAAAACTTTTAAGAAAGTTATTTTTTCCCCGCTTTTTCAAACTGTGAAACTGAACATTCCGATTATGTCTTTAGCCTTAACATAGTTTTTAACAATGATACGATCCATAACAAAAATTCGATGCTATATTTTTTTCTCATTTTATTTATATTTTATTTATTTTTCTCATTGTATAACTTTTGAATACTACTCAAACATAATTCTATTGTTATTCAATTTCAAAAAATCATAATGTCTCAAATCTTAAGGACCATCCGGTAGTCAATGCACTGAGAAGGGCCCTAGCTGAATTCAATTCGTGCCCCCCCCCCCCAAAAAAAAAAAAAAAATAAAATAAATAAATAAAGTTAGAAGCACGCTACGCCTATGGTAAAGACCCTGTCAGACCGCAAAAATCCGTACAACGCAACACATAGCGTTGCATGTTGGATCTGCAGAGGGATGATGGACGGTTAATCAGAATGGAGTAGTCATCGCTTGTGAAGGTGTACTTGCTCCTCTCTCGTGGGTCGAGAAAAAGGTTTTTATGCTGCCGCTAAAAGTATTGCTTCTGGAGCAATACTATCGAGTTGCGCGAATCTTTTGTGGTCTGATAGTGACTTTAGACAGCATCTCTTATTATACAATCAAACTGAAAGGGACTACTCTCAGCAATTCTTATAACAGACCACTTGTAACCCCCCCCCCTGGGTCACTCATTAAAAGCCTTTAAAGAATGTTGATTTTGATAGTTTCCCGAAATGCAGAATTTTACGAAATATTTCATTGCAGTGACACCAGTATTTCGAGAATCGGTGTTAGTTATCCCTCTTGGTCTCAGAACTATTCAAACAATTTTATAACTACTGCACTAGAGTACGGCGAACGCCAAAAAAAAAAAAAAAAGTTGTACTGATACAACAAAATTGTACTGATTTGTCTGGTATAAATATCCTCTCAATTTATCACTAGTTTTAAGAATTTTTAACAAAAGTAGATAGGAGAGGAAGAAATAAAACACGCAGGAAAACAATCGTTTATTGTTAGTTTCAAGGACTGGAAAGAGCATTTACGAAATGGAGATGAAATTTTGACCTTGAATAGATGGGAAATATCATCAAAGGCTCCTAAAGGGGGTTTCCTTAACTGATAGAGTCGCTTCATTTACCCAGAAATTTATTTAATTCATTCATTTTCTAGATACCAGTATAGTGACCCTTCTTAACTCATTGGGTCATCCGCTATTTGTAGTTGTGAAGAAGAATTCGAGCTAATATTGAGGTAGAACCGAAGTGAAGGTTTATTCTGAGGTAATTCAGTTTAACATTTCAATCTATTCGTGCTATTAATTATGAAAGAATCGGAATTAATTATTGCTCATTATTTTAAGAATTGACTTATCCGAGCTCAGCAGAGGGATAGCATGACTTTTTGATGACTTTTTTGATGAGCCAGCTTTCAAAGACACTCAAACATTTTTCTCTCTTTTTTATTGGCTTATAGCTACGTTACTGAGATGGCACCATTTTTTCTGAAAATGAAGCAACTTAGACTCTAATAAACGAGCTCTCTTTCATATATTAATATGTTAATGTATCTCTTAACAGACAAGTATATATATATATATATATATATATATATATATATAACCCCAAAAACCCTTTTAAAATTCCAAAATTCATTCAAAAATGCTTGAGCGTATCGCGGTGAAAATCAATTGCGTAGTCAGTTTCGAGAACAAAGAAATCGAACTTAATTAAGCATTTTCTATGCAACCCCTGTGTTGTTCCTCATCCTTTTCGCGCTCGGATGACACATCTTCTCGTGTGAGTCCGAACCCAGATCCCTGGGCAACCAATAATTGCAGGAGTTTTTGAATACGAGACAAGACTTCTATAAAGTTATAAATACGCGTGCAGCAGAGTAGAGGAGAGATTTTTTGAATTGTCGCTGCCTGGACAATATGTAAAAGTTTAGGGAATAAAAAGTCTTTGTTCTAAGAGTGATGCAAAGTTTGTGTGTCCGAGGGCTGGAAGGGCCAATTAACAGTATGTTATCGACTGAGATCTAAGGGAATATTAACCTTCAGCATCCCAAAACCAACAGTGGCGAGTTTCACCGGCCTACGACGTATAAGTGCGGGAACTGGATCACGGAATAGACCCTGTGACGCACCGGCCCCATCACTCACTCCCGGTGCTGGTGTATTACATATATATATATATATATATATATATATATATATATATATATATATGTTGAAACTATCTGCATCAAACATTCCATTATCTCTAAACATGTTCGGAACAAAATACGATAAATTTAAATATGGAGGTATGATACGTAGATGTAAATATGTCGCTTTATAATCCCCCTACAAAATTCATGAAATATTTTAAATAGGAAAATATTTTAGGTTATGGGTCCATCATTCATGTCTTTTTTTAAAATAAAATATTTATTCAATCTGAAAAATCTCATAATTATCCAAATGAGAGTGGCGCTTGAAAAAAAACAAACCAAAAAAATTGTTTAGAATTTTAAAATGAGTATCATAGGACCTTATTATCGCATGGGGAAAACGGAACGTCCCCTCCCTCCTTCCTTAAATTTTAATAATCTCCAAACCACCAAAAGCCATAGAGATTTTGATTCTTTGTTATGGTCTCTTCGAGGGAGCCTGCAAATGTTCCTGATAAACACAATTTTCCCCCTTGTATTTTATACCACACTTAAGATATTATTAAACATGCGAACTCTTATCAAAATCCGAAGTTTTGATAAGAGTCAAAACAAAATCCGAAGTTGTTTTTGACTCTTACAAAGAACAACTTCAGATTTGTAAAATCCGAAGTTGGATTTCCGAATCAGATTTGTAAAATCCGAATCCTGTGCAAAATCGGAAGTTTCAGACGAAAGAAGACTACTCTTTCATCTCAACATCGTTCTGTACATCTGTCTTAAATTTGCAAACTTTACAAGATATAAATACTTTTATTAGAACTATCGAAACTGAAGGGGGAAAACAATTGAATCCCTCACATTGCTATCATTACATTGAGTGCCCTTGTCAAGGACATGAGGGGAATAATAATGGGTTTTTTTTTGTTCTTAAATTAATTAGATGTCATGAAGGAAATTTTAGTCCCCTGAAACCCTGGATTTATACTTATCGTGTCAAGTTCACACTCGGTGAGTTTTTAAATACATTAAAATATTCCAGGGAGATGTTGAAACTGGGAGAAATTCTAGAAAACGAAGGCAATTTTCCCCCTTAATTTTCGATTCAATTTTGACCTCACAGGATTTGCTTGTGTTAAAAAAATAATAAATAAAAATAAAAATAATAAATTTTTTTAATTAAAAAATTTATAAATTGTCAAAGTTAACTTTTAAAAGTTGGGTAATAAAATATATTTTGAGTCTCTAAATATTTTTAAAGGAATTAGAAAACAGTTGATAGAATAAAATCTTAAAATACATGTTTCTTGCCTGCATAAAAAAAATGCATTTTTAGACATAAAGACTCTTTTAAATTAAAATATTTTTTCTCACAAATCTCCCTGACGTGCAAAACAAATCATTTTGCAAAAATCCTTTCTGTCACTTACAAGCTCCAGCCGAATACGAAGATAACTTGGACCAGGTCAGATCTCTAATAACCTTAATGCATATTAAAATCAAGACCGTAACCATGCAAAGATAACAAAGTCAGATTTCAGTCTTATAACAAGACCTAAAAAACAACTTTCTTATAAATGGAGTTAGTACACAATAAAAGGGGAAACCATGCTTATAAATTTTAATTACTACGATTAAAGTAGAGCATTTTTTAAATGCAAAGGATTCGATAACATACTTTTAGAACTATAAAACGAAATCCAGAACATATCCATAAATATTAAAGCCGTTCATTTTAAAGCCTCCTATTTCTACGAAGTATAAACAAAAATAAACAACTGTATAAACAACTGTTCTGTTGAGCAGAATGCAACCATCGCAAACGAATCAGTCTCTAGGTGAAATGACTTTAGCCACAGTGGCATAGCGAGAGGGGGACAAGGGGGTCTATCATGCCCCGGGCACCACTCGCAGAGGAGCGCCAAATGGTCCTTTTCACTAATTCTATATATTATATTACCATATGTTTTTCGGGGAGGGGGGGGGTCGTCGCCAAAAAGGTATCATGCCCCGGGTGCCAGTTATGCTCGCTACGTCACTGTTTAGCCAACCGACTCAAACAGTGTTTGAGTCGGTGTTGCTTTAGCAGTGATCGATGAAATCGAAATTTCTTAAATAAAAGTTCACCAGTAAAATCTCTGCATTCATATCTATAGATAAGTTAAAATTCATAAAAGTAGACGTAATGTATTGTAATTCATGAATGGTAAATTATTTACTCAAAACTTTAAGGGAAATATTATAAATATTTTGGAGGCAACCTTATCTTTATGTTTTAGTTTCTTTTTTTTTATATTCAAATAACTTTAGTTGCAATATAGCTTCCAAAACTTGAAAACTATGTGCAAAAAATTTTATTTTTGTTATTTCTTCCTAAATTTAGCAAAACAGCAAAAAATTTTGTATTTTCATATTCTTTGATTATTGACGATAAAGTATCACATTAATGGTTAAATATGCGGAGATTTTGATTTTAACATTTTTAGAGTTCTAATAAAAAAAGAAATCTTCGACTATCTGAAAATTAATAATCTATAACTAAAAACGCTTATATTCGAACAAAGATCTTTTATTAAGAAAAGAGTGAATAAAAATTCAATGAAATTTTTCAGTTACTTTATTTAGGCATTCTATATTTTGAGCCACTTCAGAGGGGATTCAAGATGATCTAGAGGGGTTTAAACCCTCTATCTGCCACACGTTGCAACCTTGATGAAATTTCGGGAAGATAACTATCTCAATTTCGATTGTCATTAAGAAGAACGATGTCTTCAATGTCTGTACCTATTTTTCAACCCACCTTTGCGAATGACATTCCATTTACACAGATCGCAGGACAGAATATTATTTATAACTATAGTAAAATTTCTTTAACAATATATTTGACTTTGAATTTGAATTCAGTATCTGAAGGAGAAATACTCATATCTTGGTCTATGATGCCCATGAAGCTACAAGAGTCTGTAGCTTCATGATGATGCCGCTCTTAGTACATATGGTTTTTACTTCTTCTTATGTCGAACGCAAGTTATAATATTCGGATACCACTTTTTATAATCACATGACAGAAATAAAGACTAGATTATGTTGAGAACCATCGCCAGTATGGGAAAGAGATTCTTATCAGTCTTCTAGAACTTAGGGCCTGTTCACATAGGAGTCCGTGCGTTGCGTTAAGGAAAATATGACGTTGAGAAGAAAATAAACCAATCATATGCCTCCAAACGATTAGCGATGAAATTTTTAACGCCTATGATTGGTTTATTTTCGTCTTAACGTCATCTTTTCCTTAACGCTACGCAACGGACTCCTATGTGAACAGGCCCTTAGGCTGCCTAGACTAAGGGCCTGTTAACATAGGAGTCCAGTAGCGGAAGCGTAAAAGGAAAGATGGCGCTGAGACGGAAATAAACAATCATAGGCGTTAAAAATTTCGTTGCGAATCATTTGGAGGTTTGTCACTGGTTAAATATATTTCAATCCTTTAGCGCCTCCGCTACCGTACTCCCATGTGAACAGACCCTAGTGCAAGCAGAGTTCACAAACTTAGATAATCGAACTCATTTATTGGGCTTTATAATGTATCTTTTTATTCATTAATTAACTTTTGTAAGCAAATAAATAAGATTCTAAAAAAATGTATTCTAAAAGTCTTTGAAATTCAGGTTTGAAGTAGTGCGAAAATTGAAAACGTATCAATTTCCCGATTATATTTACTATAAACAGCGCCCTCTTTTGAGCATCTTAACGGTGAATTGAAATTCTAAGCAGTCACTGCAACCATGACGGAATTCTGAAAGCATTGGCAGGAAGTTTAGTGTTTCGGCTTGAAAAAAATTTTTTTTTATTAATTCTTAATCTCTAGGTAAGTTATTATGGAAATTAAATTATAATATTTAATTCGGTTTCACGTCACATTTCTGAAAATATATGTGGCATTCTTGCTTCAATAACTTTGAGATCAACAAAATTTTTAGTGTTAATAACTCGATAGAAATCGTAAAATCATCACCGTGTGTTTTGATTGTTTTTCTACTTGTTCAATGTAAGAGAACAGCCAGAATAATAATTGTTCTGCCTCTTACTCATTATTTTATGTTATGGCAATCTGAAACTGATAATATTTTAAGTAACCTACATTTGTGTGTGGTATAGTTTAACGAGAGCAATTTCGTATCATTTCTATGGTTCCATTTAATTTAGATCTTTAACTTATGAAGTTTGGGAAAAATCAAGGTGCTCGTTTCACATGAGTAATTTTTTTTCGACAAATCTCAGCAAAGCCATGATTTTGCTATGATTTTTTTTACGAAGATATGTGAGCATGAAATTTCACTCTTGGTTAATTTTTTGGGAGAAATGTAGCCGTCTCATAATATATATATATATATATATATATATATATATATATATATATATATATATATATATATATATATGTACTCCTATCAAACATTTTGAAGTAACTATTTTTTGAGGTGTATCAGAAGAGTTATTCATGCTTGTGCTATGATGGCAGTAATTCATACAGATACGTATTCATCCTCTGAGATTATAAACCATGAGTTTTTTATTTTTTTTTTTAAATTTTCAACTATTACAACTATTTTAAATCCTTGAAATAAGTTTTTGTGTGTGTTTTGTAAAGGATTAAATCATCTTATACTGTACATGAAATTCTTGGCATATTCTACCATAAGTGTCCTGATGGAAAGGAACATAGGGTGTTTTTATAATTTATACATAGCAATAGTTTACATGATTACATAGCGAATTTTTTGTTTTTTTAAAGTTGTAATGATTAGTGTATCTTAATTATTTAATGTAAAACGCTCTGTTGAATAGTGCCCAAGGCAGCCTATTGGTTAGCGTGTTAGAATTTGGTACTAAAGATGCTTGGATTAATTTCAGGCAAGAAACACTGCCAAATTAAATCCATAGGCCAGAAAGTCTTTCCATATGGTATTTAATTGGGAAGAGGGTATTAGCTCTCCAGATGTTGCCTCTGGGGATGCTTGATCAAAATTATGGTGGCACTAAGGGTATTTATGTTTGTCTATATTGTGTACCTTTTATAAGATACTGACAAATCTTGTTGAGATAGAGCGAAACTCTGAAGATAAAAGTGTCTGCCACATTAGAACATGTACCATTAAATAATACTGATTAAATTTGTGTGTGTGTTAATTATATTTTTTACTGGTAGCACTAGGGACATGAAAAATATGGCTTGGCGAGCTGGGGCCCAGATAGGGAAACTGTTCCTGTGTTACATGTTAATGGCGATTAGCGACTAGTAGTGCTAAGGGTCGGGTTTAAGAACCAGTTCTACCCACTTGCTATACAGAGGACTGAGGTAAACAAAGACGGTGCCAATGTTGGCATGAAAAATATAGCTTGGCAAGCTTGGGTCCAGATAGGGGAAAAGTTCCCTTTTTAAAATTCATACCTAAACCATCCTTAGTATTTTTTCCTTGATATTTAATTGGTGTCTTGATCTGAGAATTGATTATACTTAAGTTATATAATTGGTATTCACTGTTTGTTTTATACAATTCATATTATGTCAACAGCAGCTGGTTAGCTTTTATAAAAACCAGTAATTTCCTTACTTTTATATCAAGCCATTTCATCTGAAAGTTCTTATCATTTGAAATTAAAATAATTTCTGTGAATTTAAATTCAGAAAATTCCATGAACAAAACTTTTTTTTTAACTTTATGAAGACAATGTTTCTGCTAATTAAAAAATTGTTAAAATTTGTGTATTTTGACAGTCTTAGAATTTTTCTTTTCAAAGAAAAGAGAGTCTGAGTTATCTTTTCTGAGATATTTTTTCTGAGTTATCTTTTACGCATTGCCCTTTTTAACAAATGAAATAATTTGCTTCAATCAAGTGTTTTTAATAACTGCTTTTAAATAAGATTTTTATGCATTGAAAGGTATTAATTTGGAATGACCTAAATAATGTTATAAAATATGCTGTGTGGAGGAACATACCCTTTATTTAAGTTTCAAACCTATATGTTAACTTTAAAATTGTATATTTGCTTTTAATACCTTGTTTATCGTTAATGATTCAGAAAATATAATCATTTATGTTTTGAACTCCTAATCTTTTTTTCCTATAATCATTTTTTAGCTGTGTCATTTGTGCAATATTTATAGCATAAAAGGTTTGTGGACGTTTTTACATTTAAAGTATCCTCTGAAAAATACTTGATGTTTATTAACAAATATCTAAAAAAACCTTTCAAATTCACTACAAAAAAGGTGAATTTGAAAATTTTTTGTGGATTTACAAAATTTTCAAAGACATTGTAGAATCCTTTAAAGCTTGATAGCCTTTTCCACAGGAATAAAAGTGTAAGGTGGTGAAACATAAAAGAATATTTTTAATAAAGTGTAATTTTTTCCTTTGATGTGATTTTTGTTTAAATTATTAAAGTAATCCATAGTTTTTAGTTTTACTAGCCGCTGCGTGACCAGCATGGTCACTTTTAGTTTTATATTTTCTTTTGCAAAAAAAACTCAACTGAAAGAAACGTCTGTAAGGAATGTTACTATTACATGTCATCATAAATATACGTTGTTAAGTGGTAATGCGATCTCAGCCAAAAAATTTATAATCATTGCAAAATTCTCTATAAGGATATCCATAGAATCATATGATTCTTAAACAATGTGATTAAAAAAATATGAATTTCCATTACTTCAGAACAGAGTTAAGACTGAGAAACGCAACAACAAATATTTTAAAGATGACATTCCTCTCTGTATGTAATATTTTTCAAAATTAATATATCTACACTTTATCATGACATCTAATAAGAAATTGTTGGGGCAAATTTTTTTTTCACGTATAAAATGGAGTAAAAATTCTGCAAGTACTAAAATATAGTATGTTCACAATTCAGATATCTACACTTAATCATACCAAATAAAAAACTGTTGGGAAAATTTCTTCACTTATAAAATGGAGTAAAAATTCAGCAAGTACAACTAAAAATGTGTAGACAATTAACTCTTACTATTAAGATATTATAATGCAATTATTAATATTTTATTATGATATTCCTCAAACTTCTTGATATACACAGTTGAGTATTTCAGAAATAGGAGATACTATAGTGACAGAATCAAAAGAACAGACTCTAGATAACCTACATACAACTGTCCATGACTAAACACTGGATTTCTTAGATCTAAACATGTTTTGTCAAAAGTTTGTCCTCTAACATACATTTAGAAAAACCGATGGAACAAAAGAATAAATTATCTAGTAAAAGAATAAACCACTACACACACGCGGTCGGCCGCTAATGTTTACATCTGGTAGTTGCAGCCGTTGCCATTCGGAATGTAGAAATATCGCCGATTTTTGTGCCGCATACCTATGCGTTTTATATATATATATTCATTATATATGTTGTATATTTATTAAAGTGAAACATATGTATAATAATATACTTGTTTAATAAAGGGAAATTGGCTGTAAAGTTTAATATAATTTTTGAAACCTAATGTTATCAATATGGCTTAAATAGGTCTAAGCAGCAAACTTCAGTTAAAACTGATCCAAAGCAGTGGTAAAATTAAGGCAAGGTAAATTTTTTGCAAACCAAAGAGGAGCAAGGTGCATTTTGTGTTGTTAAAAATTGAACAGGGCTCTGTGGCCTTCTGAAAATGCCTACAAGAAACGTTGTCTGAATAGTATGATCTGAAGCAAGACTTTTGATATTATGACATGTTCCTTGGATAATATGGTAAATGAAAGAAATCTGACCTAAAAATAGGAAAGACTGAATAATTCTCTTGTATCTATATCATGGCAAATAATTCAAAAGTATCAGATCTGAAAACTGTTCATATCTTTGTTGTGTACTATTATAGTTTACTTTTTAACAGCAAATTTTTTCATATTTTTATCTTTTTAAAATATTATTAAAGTAACATGCTGTAATAATTGCGAGTTTTGCAGCATAAATATAGAATTTTGTGTTTCAAAATAGAAAATTTGAGCATTTTAAGTAGATGAGGCTGTTTATTAAGATTTTTTTTTCAATATAGGTCAATTTGACTCCAGTTGTGAAAGCAAACGTATTTGCATCTATTCGTTCAGAAAAATAGTGCTTTTGTTAAGGTATGATTTAGACATATAGAGGTGAAAATTCAGAAATGTTTTTTAAAGTTATAAACTTTTAAATTCCTTTATTGTGCTTGTTACAGATTGATATAAACTTAATTATTGATATGGCATTACTAAAAATTTTTAAAACAGACAGATGAGCACTATTTAATGATTTGCAATGATCACTAACCCTCTTTTCCTTTCTTTTTTTGGGGAAAAAAAGTACAAAATAAATTTACAGATGAATAGAAAAAAAGTTTTAATGGTAAAAATTGAAAAAAAAAATTACTTAGCTTAGATTATTAAGGATTACAAGTATATATCTAATTTGTTACTTTCACTTCTGTTATTTAAAAAAATTTGAACAAAATAAAATTTTTATCATAAACATCAGATATTTTAAAAAATTAAATAGGTTCAAATATATCAACTGAATAAATAAATATTAAATAAATTCAATAAATATTAAACTATTTGAAAGGTTTTAGAAAAATAAGATTACTGAAAATATTAAATTTCTAAAACATTGAATGTAAAATACTTTCGACAAGTTCAAAATATTTTAACAAATTTAAATAATTAGAGTAAACCGGAATTGTTAGAAAAAGTGTGAAATTAATTTTTTTAAAAAATTACAAATTTTTAATAGAAACATTTCTGGTTAAAAGAAAAAGATGAAAGAAATGTTCATTGAGTGTGAATCTAAAGCATGGATTAGTCTAAAATCATGGTCATTGTCTGATACTTAATTTTTATTTTTTTTTCTCTATCATATTATAGAAATATACTATCTCAAAATATTTAACTCATTATTCAAATGTAATAGGAAGGAAGTTGAAAAGTGTGATATTTCTCAAGAAACTGGCATTGACCTTAAGTGATGTCATTTATTTCATGGCAAATCTTATGATGGCAAAAACGTTGCAACTGTCCACAAGCACTGAGTTAGGATCATCCCCTTCCCCAGAACTATGAAAATTAGTAGGAAGGAAGGTTAATTCCATAGTAAATTTCCGACCCATCCCACCCCAAGGAAAGAAAATATCTCACTTGAAAGAACCCTCTGAAAAAGTGTTTCTAGTTCTGCTTATGTTGACAAAATGATTAAAAAGACATGCATTTTAATTTCTTTATATATATATATATATATATATATATATATATAAGGTGACCAGATGTCCTGCTTTTTAACAATTTGTCCCACGTCCCGCAGCGTTTTTAAAAAGTCCCGATTTTTAGAAAGAATGCACGACAAGCTAGGGAACGGCGGGAGAATGGGAAGGGAATATACGGTTTTCGGCGGCCATGTAGCTATTTAATCAGGATATGAGTTTTATATTATTTTTGTTAATTTTATATTGTTAAACTTTAATAATTAGAAATGTTGAGAACTGATTATCAAGGACTGCTTATCAAAATTCGTATTGTTGATCAGTTGTTAGAATTCGAATTTTGAAACAAAACCATGTTCCATACAATAATGCACTAAAAATTGTGGAATAAGCACTGTCCTTACCAGAAACTAAAGCTATGACTGAACACGTTTTTTTCTACAGTAAATAAAGTGTGGACATCAGAAAAATCACAATTAAGTGTTGAGACTTTGAAAGCCATTTTATGTGTGAAATATAATTTAACAAATTTTTGTGAAAAATTTTATGGCCTTTTAAACGACGACAGCAATCTACTAAAAAAAAAAATTCACGCAAATGAGAAATATGCCAAAGAATAAAATAATACTATACATATTTTTATTTTATTTATTATATTTGTAAATTGTACTTATGTTGAAATTTAAAAATAAATATATTACAATACTATTTTTGTGTTCTATGAAAATTTTTGCTGCTCCATATAGACCAAATTTTTAATCAAGAACCCTACCCCCCCTTGCCGGTCAATGGTGTCCCGCTTTACCAATGTGAAAATCTGGTCACCTTAATATATATATATATATATATATATATATATGCTAGCTGAAAACCCGTACTTTGCTACAGAGTATATTCAAATTAAATAAAACAGTCAATGTATTCAATTAATGCCAAAAATATGTATAAATATATTTATAATAAATACAACGATCAATGTATGCAATTGATGTAAAATATATATATATATATATATATATATATATATATATATATATATATATATATATATATATATATATAAATCGTAAGGGATATTTTTATAGACAAAATAATGTAGAAGAAATTATTAAAATTAAACCTGATATAGGACATACTAAAGAATATGGTACAGTTAATATAGTACAGTTTGAGGAACATATCTTTTATTGTATTTTAATAAATTTTTGGATAATGTCCAATCGTCTGCCTCATTAGCAAGAAAAATTATTTTTTTTTAAAAACCTATTTTGTTGTTAGTACGTGACGATAAATTTATTTAATGTACCAGAAAAAGAAATCTTGTGATCAGCATTTAATAAATTAAATTCTAAAAATTAATCTTTAAAAATTCACCAAAAATTAGAAAAGGGAGGTAAAGATTCGAAAAAGATCTCATTTTAAAGGAAATTTTATGATCTTTCTTGTGATATAAATTTTATAACCCTCAGATCATTATTTTAAATACAAACTCAAAAAAAGTTACTAAAACAGCTTAAAAATTTAATTTGAAAAAATCTAAAGAATTTTTCAAAAATCTTTCTTAGTGTACCCCTACACTATAAGAAGAATCGCCATGCAAAATTTCAGCCCTTTAGGTCCAGTGGTTTGGTGTGTGCGTTGTATGTCAGTCAGTGAGTGAGTGAGTGAGTGAGTCAGTTACGGAACTGTTTTATATATATAGATGATCAGATATACATAATATATAGCCTATGTCCATCTGGAATAATGTACCTTTCAAACAGTGAAAGAATTTTATATATATAGATATATATATAGAGAGATATGTAACAAGAAAACGCATCCTCCTATAAAATTACATCTACAGTATATTCTAAATTATCTTATTAATAAAGCATGACCCCTTCCAAATTGCAACCTAAAAATAATGTAAGTTATAATTTATATTAGCCCTGCAGATCATTAAGTAGGCATTTGAAATATCTGAATTCTATAACATCACCATATCTGGCCTGAACCGAATGCCTCATTAAATTTGTATATAATAAATAAGTCCGGTTTTCAAATTCTTCCTTTTGGTAAAATGATGATCTAGCAATAAATTAATCCTCGGGAAGCCATGACATTGGACGATGCAACTAAATCTATCCAATTAAGTAATTCCACCCTTACTGGCAAGATTAAGAAAGTCATTTCATATTAGTTTGAATGGGACTCTTCCCTTTGTACTCTCTTAACATTGACATGTAAGCTACTGTCTCTGCACTCCCTGTCCTGTTGCATGGACGCCAGGCAAGTCTGGTTGCAGATGTCCCATCTCCGCTGATATTATGTCAGCTCACGGCTCATCTCAATATTGCAATGTAGCCTTTCGCTTCTTTGTGTTAATGCCATCGTAATACTTCCAGTTGAATAAAATACGACTCTGGATTTGTGTATTTCTCTTCTATGGCTCCATGTCAGTTCTTTTCACATCACCCAACTCCCGACTGCATCTCCAATAAGTTGTACCCAGCAATTTATTCCCCATTGTGATTATTATTACATATATTAGATGTTTCTTATCTCAAGGGACTTAAAAAAATGTTCTTATTAACTAAAGTGAGACTTACTCATTAAATGCTCCTAATTCATAAGAAAATTCTTATGCTTCTATTCCCAATTCCTTAAGAAAAGTATCTAGCTTTTGAAAGATTTATTGATATATACATATTTGATTAGAAAGCGGAATATATCTACCTTTAACATAGTGTATAACTATCAACATTAAAATTTGCTATATATAAGCAGAAATATTGCTATAAATAACATGAGATAATTCGACTCCTAATAATTCAAATTTTTAGTTATTTTGATCTAAAATGAAAGTCCCCAAACATTTTTAGAATTAACAATAAAAATATTTAATTTGAAATATTTAATTTATAAAAAGAATGTTTTATATATATATATATATATATATATATATATATATATATATATATGGTACTTTAGGATTATTTCGTCGACCTGTCAACGCTCTCGAAAATACGCAAATCCTTTGGCGCCATCATAATGAAAAGCAATTTCCAAAATAAACATTCTAAACACATTAAATTTATTATGAATGCAATAATATTATTAAAACACATTATTAATAAAAAGAATTAAAACAAAGTAAAAACCTTTTTTTTTTTTTTATAATTACACATTGAATTATTCTTGAATCTAACCATGTATATTATTATCAATCATTTCGGCGGCCAAAAGTCCTTGATAGCTTTTAAAGCGCAAACAAAGAAGTCATTATCCTTGTGCAGTCGCCATTCACGCACATTTTCTTAGAAGAAATGATTCCATACTCTTGAAAATATGCCACTGCACTCTCTTCGGTGCTAGGCAAATTCTAAATTCGAATCATTTTGCAGCGGAGTAAAAAAACAGTATATTTCAACACGCTAAAGAACACTAACTCGCGTAGTCAAGGATTACACAGTAAATATGATAAAATTTGCGGTTATTGGCGCAAAAGCTACCTTTTGGTGATAACATCGGGTTTGGCGAAAATGGTCGACGGGATAATCCCAAAGTACCATATATATATATATATATAAAACTATTGTTTATATAGGCTTGCATTTTTCTGTTAATTTATAAGTCACCATTGAGCATTTCAGTTCTTTGCTTAAAATTCTTAAACACTTTGCCTGAAGGCTGTGTGTCATGGATATGTCTTGAGTTACAGTAGTAAGGGAATGCAAGATTTATCCCCAAACATATCTCCCTTGAGACATCTTTATAAAATTGTAAAGATTTGTGATAATGACCAACAACATAATCTTATGATTGCATCCTTTGTTGTAATTAAGGAAACTAATTAGATGTTTTTAAAAACATCAAAGGTCAAATATACCACACTTGTCACTAATAGTTTCTCTGAAAAAGTTGAAAGATTGTTTTTTTTTTATTTGGTTCCTGAAAATTAATTTGAATTATCCTTTGGGATTTCAAATTCATTGGACATATAAATATTTTTATTGTTAATTCTATTAAAAATGCTTGGGGACTTTCATTTTAGATCAAAGTAACTAAAATTTTGAATTATTAGGGGTCAAATTATCTCATGTTATTTATAGCAATATATATCTGCTTATATATAGCAAATTTTAATGTTGATAGTTATATATATATAGATATGTATTTTGGTTGGTTTGGAATATATTAATGAAATGTATGAATGTTCCCAGTATTTTTTTGTTTTATAATTAAGGCAAATAAGTTTTTATTTACTTCAGCTCATTTATAATATTCTGTATTGTATTAATGTAGGGTAGAGAATGATTCTCAAGTACACTATACTTCTTAAAAAGTCAAATGTTTAGTGCAGATAGATAATCTTTAAGTATTATGAAACAAAAATTTCCTCCTGTAGTGTGTAAATATTTTCTCTCCTATCATTTCTACTATGTATATACATTTATTAGCTGAAAAGTGGTTGATTGGTTATAAAATGTTATGAGTAGTGGCTGACACTTATGTTTCTGCAGGTATTCAGGGACTTTAGGTGTGTATAAAATTAATATAAATAAGATGCCCTTCTGAAAATCATCTGTGGGAGACATCTTATGCAGTGAATTAGACATCCAGGTCATTTCCCTTATTTCAACAATCTCGCTTTCTAGTATATAATTAAACATTCAATTTTACAATATTTTCAATGATTTACTATTATATTTGAATCACTTATTATATTTGAATTATATTTCAATCACTTATTATATTTGAATTAGAAAAATTTTGTAACACACGACAGAATCCTGAATATCCAATATTAAGCAGTGTATGATTTAGCTAATTAATAATTTGTTGTAACTATTTTACAAAATGTATAGTAAATTTTGAGGAAAAATTCATGTTCTAAACTAAAAAAATTCAAAATTCTTACTTCTGCATAAATTTTTCCTTTTTCATCCATTGCTAGATAAAATTTTGACTGTTTCCCTTGTATTTGAACTTCTCCTACTTCTCTGGCTGTGACTTCCATAATCGCTGTAATAAAAGCACATCAAATTAATTAAAATTTACAAAATGTGATCATATAAATTTTATGTATATTAGTACCATTACTTCTGTTTTTAGAAGATGGAATTTTTTCTTTTAAAGTCACCTAGAAGTATTTGAAATAGATTGTAAATAGAATATTTATCTTCAGGAGTTTCTGTAAATTTTAGTTATATGATTACCAAATTATTAAGCTACTATATAAAGTGTGTGCAAATACAGAATAATTATAATTTATCAAAGTATAAAATTGTTTAAATGCATAAATAGAATTTTAAATCCACATTACATGCATTTTAATTTTGAATTAGGTTCTTAAAACATCACTCAATAAGTTAAAAGGGTTTCATATTATTATTTGAAAGGGTTTCATATTATTATTTGATTTTGTTATTATTTGAAATTAAAAATTAAGAATTTGTACTTCTATTCAGGAGAAAGTCTTATTAGATAAGTCCCAGAATTTTGGGATGATATTTTTAAAACTGCAAAAGTTATGAACCTTCAGATCTATGCATATAATAAATTATTTTTACATCAATGAATATATTCATTATTATTATTATTTTCAATGCAGAGGCACTTGTCGTTGAACATTCGCCTATATTACGTCGCAGTTTTACTGTCCATTTTATTATGGGGGCACCATATAGGCGGACAGCATTACCCCCTATGAAGGGACGAATATAAATGGAGGCATTTTTTGGTGGTGCAATACCGGGATTCGATCTGAGCACCCTCAGCACCGAAAACCAGCGCACTGTACCACTGAGCCGCCACAAGCCATATAATATTTATAATTTTTTAATTCTTATTAATTTTCTTAAAATTTTATCAGTTTTCTTGGCATGTAATGTAGTAAGACTATCTTTTTAGAGAGACTTTCAGATTAGGACTTCCTGATAAGTAGAACTGAGGAGTGCTGAGACTATTACCATCTTATTGTGTACTAGCTTGCTAAATGTGAGAAGTGTAAAATTTATTTAAAAAAAATTATATAGTAGCTTAAAAAGAGCTTTTTGTTTTATCTAAGACTTCTACCTTCTGCACTATTCGTAGACAACAACAACACAATAATTTAAAATAAAGTGTTGCAGAACTTGTAGTTTAAGAAGACTTGCCTATTCTATGAACTGTGAAGTACCTAATTTTAAGCCTTCCTCTAAATATCCACCTTTGCTGTCATTGATTTTTATGTGATGCTCCAATCTATGTGAAGTCATTCAATGTTTTCACTCTTTTGATTTGAAGTGCTCAAGTTTGAAGGGTTTTAGATTTTATAAGTTTTGCCTATTTGAAATTATTTGTGTAATTTTGAAATTATCTTTTCAAAAACAAATTTTACTGGGCAAAAGTTTAGGTGGAGCCTTTTATTACGATTTATAAATGTCAGTGACTGTTTGAATTATGTTAAAGGCAGATTACAAATTAACTTCATAAACCTTTTTTTAAATTTTAAGCAAAATCGTTAAAAAGTTGATGAATTTCTAAACTTAGTTTTTTCTGCATGAATATTTTTTTAAAAAAATGCTTATCTATAAAACTTAATGCTCAGTCATTCTAAAGCAGATAGTTTTGAATTTTTAAACTATAAGAATTATTTTAAGCTATTGTTCATAATTTTTATATTATTGAACATTATTTAAAATTTTAATATTTAAGACCAGTTCTTTAAATAACCCCTCTTTAATGTGAGCATAAAAATTTGCAATAAAAATGCTTTATTACATAAATAGTATATCTGATTAAATTAAAAGCATGTAGATATAATTAATTATCATTATATCTACAACTGTAATTAACTGTGATACTTGATAGTTTGCTAGTAATTCAAATACTGTTTTTAGCTGCAGTTTTTAAAATTTAATTGAAGTAGTTAAAACAATTCTTTAAATTTCTTGTAATTTGACCTAATTATAATTTTAGCTTTCAATTTTTCCATGTAATTAAGTTTTCCTCTTTACAGATAGCATGCTATAATATGTATAATATATGTGGTATAAATAATGCTAAGGAAAAAATAATTATCTATATTAACATTCAAAGGCTTAGTCAGAAATAATAAGTTGTGTAAATATAAGGTATCATAAAAAAATTTATTTAAAAAAAATAATTCCCAGATATTCTGTGTTTGTTGATAAGATAAATTATGTTTTGTTATTTCATGCCTATTGCTTCTAAAGAATGACAGTTCAATAAATAGATAAAAATAAAATAAAATAATATAAGTGAATAAGAAAACTTAAATAAGAATTATAGAAAAATTTCTATTTAAATCCATGGAAAAGATTTATGCTAAATTTTCAAGCTTTGGAAGGTGATGAGTTTGATTCTTTATAAGTCATTAAATATGAAATTCTATTTGTTATTTAGTTAATCAGTTTTTTTTCCGGTCTAAAGGGATGAATAAGTGCCATATCTTATGTCATAAAAGTTTTTAAGCAAAAAGTCATACTTTTCAAACAAACTGATTAAATGTTAAGTGTGAGACCTAATATTATAAATATATCTTGTTTATAAGATTCATATTCCTATATTTTGCTCCATAGGATTTCCGTTACCTGTTTTAGTTTATTTATCTTGGTTAATTCAACAGCTTCGTTGTTGACCCCTTGCTTTCAAATAAATCTCTCAACATCTATACATACTTGATTAACTTGTGCTGCTGAATAATTCTGTGGCTGTCTTGTCTAAGAGTATATAATTTGATTTGTAAGATTTCCTGTTTTTAAAATTATATCATTGCAAATTATATTGTACATTTTTTTTCTTTCTCTCTTTCTGTGAGTGTGTGTGTGTATGTATATATATATATATATATATATATATATATATATAATTACAATTGTTTCATTCACGTAGAGACGCGAAATTTTTTCTGAATGGAGCATAGTATCCCAACAGTGACAAGGTTGTTACAAATGATAGATTTCTTTTCTTCAGAAAAGTTATCAAAATAGCTCTTTTATGGTTTAGTCGAATTAAATGTAATAGAAATGTTAAGCGAGAGACAACATGCGACGCTGGGCCACCCTAGAACATCTTACTAATAACGTCATCATCTTAAGACTTTTCTTCCTGCGCTCAGATCCTGCACAAAATCTGACAACATGCGACTCAAGGACACCCTCTAACTGTTAGAGTGAGGTGTTAAGAGTCTAACACCTCACTGACATCACCTTTTCGACTGCGATTAGCGCCGTCAGAACCTAGACAAATCACCCTTGTATATCTCAAATATTTTTCTTTCATTCCCATTCCAAATAAGGGAGAAACGGTAATGCCGTGTCTGTTTTATTTGTAACTTGTCCAGAAATATTTTATCGAAAAGAGTACGACAAAGAGCCCTTTTCCCTTCCTTTTTAAATTTACAAAATTATTTTTCCTCAACTTGTGTAGCGCCTAAAATGAAGAACGACTGTCATTGTATATTTTAACAGTTAGATTTGAACGTCAGATCTGTCCATTGAACGAGCATGTTTTCCGCT
Organism: Dolomedes plantarius; assembly: GCA_907164885.2. Classification (NCBI taxonomy): domain Eukaryota; kingdom Metazoa; phylum Arthropoda; class Arachnida; order Araneae; family Dolomedidae; genus Dolomedes; species Dolomedes plantarius. The sequence continues at coordinate 32,887,559 of OU015496.1, read as the reverse complement.
CCGGGTGCACCTGACGGAATTATTTTGGTCAGTTGACCTTTAGCAGCTCTAAGTTTAGTAGGCGAGATCAATATTATTCATCGTCAATTACCTTCGCTGTTATAAGGTTCTCTCGTGCCGTAGATCTTGCCCTCGGTGTCAATCACCAGATTGTAGCCCGTGCCGCTGTGCAGCTGTTTTGTCGGGCCGACATGTCCTGGGATCCCCGCATCCGGCTCGACAGCCCGGGCATAGGCGGCGTGGCTCCGGTCCTGGCTCCGGTCGCGAGCCACAGCATTGTCGGAGGCCATCTTAGGAGGCCCAAGAGCGGCACTGGGATCCTAAGAGACAGAGAACGGGAGAGAGAGAGAGATGAGTGAGACATCATGGGAAGAGTAGTGACGTAGATGCGGTGGGTGGGGCTCCGGCCTATGCGCTGTCTCAATGGGTGGCAGATTAAATGCGCCAGCGAACTCGTGAATGCAGATTTTTTTTTTTTATAAAGGAATTTGCCGGTGATTTTCTTTGTACGACCTTCATGAAATTGATTTTTATTTCAGTTTGATTAATATTTTGCAATTTATGTTTTAAATCTTACCTATCTTTCAATATCTACGGATATTATAATCTATAATCGTGAAATATAACGTGTAAAGACTTTGCTATGTTCTAATTTTAGAAAGTTCTTAGTTTAAAAAAAAAAATAAAATTTCGCACATGCTTGGAAGCATTTCCTTTATTGAAAATCGGTCATCTAAAACACGCGTTTAATTAGTCTGATGTGATCCATCTCCTCAGAATTTTACGGCAGAATATTTGAAATCATTCTATTTCGAAAGATTTTTTTTTCTTTTATCAACCACACTTTTTGCCACTTCTTCAATTTCTGCTGATCTTTAGAGTAGATAAAATTGATTTTTGAACATACAAAAAAATAGTGCATAATGTAACTTTTTGTGCTTCACACGAAGTTTTAAAATTATTAAAAATGAAAAATCAAAAAATACATTTTGCTGAAACGAACAAATTATTCGAAAACATAAGTATAAAATGAATCTTCGTTTAGTGAACAGGGAAAATAGAAAAATAGCCTATGAAGAATAATATTTATAACAGTTATTTTTTTTATCTGCTGCTAGTTTCGTAGCTGTTAATCAGTGCTGCATGAAGGTTAAATTTATACACCCAGAATCTTATACTAACAAATATTGCTCAGTTTTTAATCTCCTAAATTGTTTTAATGCTTTGGTTTTCCTTTTTCTGCTTAAAAAATTAGTCTTTTAAAATCACGTTACTGTAAAACGTTTGATTACAATATGTAATTAAATAGGCAATTAAAAAAATTTTTTTCATTGTATTTTCTGATGTGAACATTCTAGAGACATGGTGTTTGTTCTCTAATGAAGAAACCAGAATTTATCGTAACAGAATAATTGTAATTTAAAACATTTCTCGAGTTTTATTTTGGTAAAACTTTAGTTTCGTTTACAATGTACTACATACCACCCTATATTATGACACCGTAAAATATAATGCATAGAAAATTGGTTGCAGAAACAATTATCAATATTGCGTTTTAAATTTAAGAATTTTTTTGGGGGGGAGGGGGTGTTGTGGTGGAAAGAGTTAAAATCTTAAGTAAATTTAAGTAATATTTTTGCCAATTTTTATTATATTTTACAATCTTCTCCTCTCCCTCATTTTTTTTCAAAAAAATATTCTGTTATAGAAAGCTAAGTCACTATCTATCTTCATCTAGTATAACGTAATTTTATATACTTAACTTTTAATCACTCCTCCCAACTCATCTCTGATTTGGTTTGGGAGCAGAAGGGAGGGGGAAATATTGATTTACCGATTCTATAATTCAGAGGAAATATTTTTGAAATGTCAACTATTTATTTTTAAATTAGTTCTCGGAATTAGGACAGGTGGAAAGTGCTTTGAAGAAACCTATATCTGCGTAGGGCTTTACCTTCGAGTTTTCAGTTTCATTTTTATGAGCATATATTAATTTATTGTGGGTATTTGGGATAACAGCCTTTCAATAACAGTTTATCAAATGAATACAGAGTATTAAAGAAATCTCTCCATTAATTCGCCGTGAATTTTGATTAAAGCCAAGATGGGTGGCTGCGCTACGTTTGGCGCTCTGCCAGGACCCGGATGTATATGACGTCATGTAGTCGTTTTGTGCGGTAGTTTCTCTTGTGTTGTGCATCATATTCTCGAATTTTATAATATTTTGTACCTAATCTATTCTTTTCGGATGCACCTTCTCCATGCATTGTAAGAACGGTAGGATTTATTAAATCGCAATATATCTTTTTGTTTTAATGCTGTATTCTCTTTTGATTTGTTCTCTTGCTTACGATCGGTATCTCAGTGCCGTATATTCTTCCCTGACAATGTTGTGCTATGCAGGGGCCGAATGACATTTCGATTGCTTTTAGGTAGGTGCTGTGGCCACGTGGTTTCCATTATTTTCATACTTTGTACCTTTATTTGATAAGGATAAAGGAAACACATACTCTCCCAATAATTTTTTTAGTCTTTAATTGATCCTGTTTAAATGATTTTTTGATGCTTTTATTTATTGGAGTTAGTTGCTTCTGACTGCAGTTTCATGACATAACTAATTGTAATATTCGCATAGAAGTTATTCTGAGATTAATATTCAATCTCCTCAACTAGAAACTAGATAAAGTAAATGCTTTTAAGGTATGTTGCAAAAATTCAATCATTTTAGGTCCCTCGCTATTTGTATTCGCCTAAGATTAAGACATAGAGAGCTTAGAAAAATATGAAGGAAATTTACTCATAAAACTGTACTTGATCGTGTCAAATTCTAGAGTATTTGTTGTTAACAGCGTTGAATTAATAATACGTTAACTATCTTAATATATGTGACTATAAAATGCGAAAACAAGAGTGAAAGAATAAATATAAATTTCAGTTGTTTATCCATTGTTGACCCCTGTAACAAAGAGAATGTCTCGAATAATTATTACGCTGTTAAATTATTGCTACTCAATAAATTTTCAAATAAAAGTATCTCAAGTAGGCTACTGAGCATTGAAAGTTTTTTGTATGAAAATAGTTCTTGTGCTCTTATGTAAAATCCTCAAGTTGGCAAAACCTTTTAGAAATCTTGTTGATATCTAACTTTGTAAAGTTTTGTTATCCAGAGATTGATTCTTATTCATTTTACCCTGATTAATAATATGGATAACATTTTTTAAAAGTAATTCGCTTTTTTTAATACTATGCATGAGTTGCTTTATTTAATTTTGTATAAATGTTTTTCTTTCTTATTGATTTCTTCACATTCAGCAATATACTGTACATGATGGGTTAAAGCTATTAATTCTGCAGATTCTGTACGTTATTAGGCATTCATTTTATTCCCTAATATGTACATTAAGCTGCTAGTATTATGCAACTATCGTTAAATATATTTAATCCGGAATGCAATATATACGATGTTTTACAGTACATATTATAAAAAAAATTTTACATAATTTTTAATTTTTGCAATTCAAAATCGGAAAAATTTAATGTTTAATTTATAAAAGTCCAATTCATGTAAAAAATTTCTCCCATTCTATTTCAGTTTTTTACTCAATGAAATTCCGTTTTATGTATTTTCAAATGCAAAGTATTTTTAAAAGGGTCTTCAAAATAATTGACATTTTACAGAAATGTAACCTTGGCAGCACACAAATTCCTAGGTGCCCATCTCGACACAAAATGTCGCGAGATATTGTGGCGTTAGCGAATGGGAAATCTGCTCCAGATTAATCGGTGGAACTTGTTTATGTATGTGTTACCTTGGTTTAAATATGGAACCTTAATTCAAACCCTCTTCTTTTTTCCTCTTCATCTTTTTTTTTTCTTTTTTTTTTAACACTACGGATGTCTCTCGTATCAGATTTCTTGTATTACGTCTAGTTCTTTCCATGCTAGCACATAGTATTAAAAATAACGAAGTAAAAATTGGATTCGACATAAAAAGCTTCTTAAACATGTTTACACAAATGTTCTCTCGTGTTTATTTACTGTCTTTTTTAAAGAAGGAAAAGAAAAGGAAGAAGCTATAATAATCGGCGCTTTTATTTTTTCGCCAGTTTAACGTCATCGTTATTACCGTTTTGCTTTATTTGAAACTTACTCATGATTCATGATGTTTTCACTGCATCGGTATGTTTAATGTTTCATTAAGGTCAGTAACCGTCTTCTCTGTCATTATCTTGTTTTTCGTTGGTCACCTTAGTTACGCGTAAAAATGTTCATCATAATTAAGGCGATACAAAAGAGGTGATATTTCATCTCAATGCTATGCGTGTAAAAGCTTTTCTGATTAATTAGCGTCCCTTTAATTTGATTCAGCTTGTTAGTCTGTACTCCCAAAAAATTATTGTAATTAAAGGTTTGAGATCACATTATACGGAATATTGCTACCTCGTGTTGCAAAATCTAACCGCAGTGCTCTCCGGCAACCAATCAGCCTATTGAAATATTGTTATACCGGTATTCCTTTTTAAACGTTAAAATTTTTAACTTATAAATCGTGGATTTTTCGTCTGCAGTTGGACATAAAGCGTTTTCACATTTCTTGGATGAAGTTAAATCTAATCATAGACCTCGATTATAATTTATAAAATAGTTGTAAAACGTATCTGGCTGATGAATGTTTGCGAAATTATTTTCTAATCTCAAACGTGTGATGAAGTCCGTATTTTTTCCCTCATGTTGACGAAAAAAACTTTTGCATTTTTAATATTTTTTTGCAAGTTATATCATCTAATTAATATGGTATCAAATTTCTTAAGATTTTCCGTCAATTTGTGAGCTAGCTTTTGAATTAAAATAACTGTCCAGCCTGTAAGTGTTGTTTCCGTGTGAATATATGTGTATGAAAGAGAAGTTAAATGTAACTGTTTTATAGTTTGGCTTCACTGCATCGACTCTATAATTATTTAGATGTGGCGGTACTTTTTGTCAAAAGTGTCTGATTTAATAGCAAATTTCCTTTCATAAAGTAATTTAAAAAATGTTGCACTTCCATCAGAGGGGTGACTTAACCTCTTATTTTTCCAGTGCTGATTTGGGGGGGGGGGGGACCTGCGTTTATAATGTCGCCAAATTCAAGATGGCTGCGTTTGTTTTGGGGGTGATTTTTTTTTCAATACATACTAAAACATATAAACTTCTTCTAAAAATTGGAATAAACATCACTTGCATACTATTCTGGCTGAAAAATGAAAAAAAAAAATAAGAAGTGCATTTATTATTTGTTGATATTTAAGATGCATAAAAACTTTATATAATGAGTAAAAAACTGGAATACAGAATTTTAATTTTTAGCGAGTCTTCAGAGTATCGTGTTATAAATATTAATGAGAAAAAATTTTAAGTATGATAATAAATGATTTTGTTTTAAAATGGAATTGGAACAAGGCAACTGAAATTCAGAACCGTAAGAGGTTTACCAGTTACGGAAAACGTACGTTACCCTCAATTGCCTGTTAGGAATTCTTTAAAGCTGACGATTAAGACAATGTGAAACAAAACGCATCGTAAAATTAAATATCGCCAAATAGTTATGAACGTTTGTGGTTTAATTTACTCCACAATTAAGAGGATAATCACGTATTGTATTTTCCATGTATTGTAATTACCCAGATATTTTCCTTGCCTGTATCATTGAAATGTTTTTTTAATTTAAAATCTACTTTGTAAGTTTAGTTTTTTCTTTCAATATCTTGATTCTCAAGAATAAAAATGGCCTGCATATAATTCTTACCTTCTTCTCATAAGAGGTAAATCCCATTCTAGCCTCGTAAGGTTTAAATAAGGAATTTAAAAATCTCTTATACGTATACTTTCGTAAAAATAACTTCATTGTGATAATTTTTTAAAACTTTATTGTATATTGATAAAATACGAAACGCAGCCATTTTGTGAGAAAATGGAAGGACTTAAAAATGTATGATGATGAAATAGATCCATCTCTTCATAAATGAAAGTTACAGGAGAAAATTTATGAGAGATGAAGATTGTGTGTGGGCAGTAATGACGCTTAAATAATAAAGGCCTAAGAACAAGCATTATTTTGTTCCATTCAGTTAATTTCTCTTACTAATGGTTTAGCGTAATTAAAAAAAATCATAAGTATATATCAATTTAAAATTCTCGTTTATATTTTGTTTCCGTTTTAACATATTACTCCTCATATTAAAGAAGTTTGGTATAGAGCAAGATTTGAATTAAAAATAATCAAAATTTATATCGGGAAATGTACTCTATTAATGGTAAATAAAATATGAAACTTACCAGCAATGACATGCCAATTAGTTTTGCTCTCAAAATCTTTTTGTAAATAAGAAATATTTGCAGACTGTGGTAGCAATTCCATTTTTAAAAAATTATAATTCATTTCGCCTATCACTATCATTAATTTCCCACGTGTGATTTATTTTGAAGTTTTCTAACTGTGATGGTAACGGTTTTTAAAAAGAAAAAAAAAGAGCTGTTTGTTTATGCGTAGTAGCATTAAAAACGTTAGGAAACTGAGAGCCGGCAGTGTTTATTCCTTCGACGCTTCTGTGATCAATTGGTAATTTTCTAATGCTATACAATGTGTATTATATTGTGTGGTTGCAATTTTTAAAAATTATTATTTTTGTATATTATCATATTTCTATTTATATGACGTATCTTTAAAATTTATCGCCTTTATTTATCAACTTCATAACTGAAATACTGAATCTTCATAATTATAGACTAATCAAAATTATAGAAAGTTAGATTTTAGGAAAAAGGGGGACATTTTCCTCAAGCGAAAAACGTCATTGAGACATTTCAGGCACCACAATGCAAGAAAATGTGATTTTAATTTAAATATATCTTACCTTCTTATTTTTCGTGCACATTCTTCTCGTTGATCTTTGCGTGCTCTTTATGTATAAGTGTCTCTGCCGTGTATCCATTTTATGTCATAGAAATACGTACTGTGTGTGTAGTGAATAAAGTCGGAGTGATTTCTCTCCAGCAGTGCTAAATCGCCCCGCGACGTTGTTTGGCGACGTAAAGGTGACTCTGAATATATTTCAGGGTTACCGCCTACTTTTTACACCAACTACTTGTTTATTTTTCTCATTTTACGTTTTACCATCTGCTTGGGAACACCTTTGCTAATGTTTTAAAGCTGCTTAGTACTTTAAAGAATTTATCTCTATAATGACTGTGTTCATTGAGTTTCTCGTTTGATTTGTGTAGATGCTGTTAAATATATCCGCATACTGTTGCGGTTAATTTATGGCTTGTCACGAAGAAGGTATTCTTTCATACGTTTTACGTCTTTCATATATTCAGATTTTGTATTGTGCCATTCATTATCAATGCTTACCTCGAATAATTTGTGGTATGGTAGTAAAATTATGTACGTGTATGTAATGCTTTTTCTGTTTGCTTGGTTGTCCTCTATTTATTTGTTTACTATAGAATACCATAATTTTAAAATGTGTGATTTCTCCCTCCCCTTTTTCTTTTCACCTTAAGTATTTTAAAGCTATCAAATTATTGTTATAATTTGGATCTCTTCCTTGGTGTTTCTCTTCTCACGAAAAACATAGAATTTCTCTAACAGAAAATTAGTTGTAATTAGTGTAAGCATTAAACGCTTAATACGAGAAAACGTTGCCATTAATGTATTTCGGTTTCAAAATTTCAGTTTGTTAGTTAAGGTTTTGGTTAAATTTATGGTTTTTATTTTTTAATTGTAGTTTTATAAGTTACAAGTTTTTACTTGGTTGGGCAGAAAGAAACTCAGAATTATTTGGTATGTTATAAATTATTTACTGAATTATTGCATAATAAAAATTGACAGTATTGGCAATTTCATGAGTTATTAATATATGCAATAAACAAAATAGGCAAAAGCAAGATTCGTTAAGTTTTAGGAGTTCAAAGAGCAAATCATATGAATATTGGGAATAAGGGAAAATTTCGTTCATTTTAAGATCCTGTAGCACAAGCTTTCCTGCATAAATGAATGTTAAAAGTACTGTAAAATTTTTTGAATGCATTGCGTAGAATAGAATTAATTCCCCATATACACGAGATTTTCGTTTTCACATCGCCCGGGTGGTCTTGGGATCAGAAAGCAAGCTTCTAAGGTAAAATAATAATATTAATAGAAAAAAATTTCATTGCCTAATTTCGGAGCTAATGTTTTTGTTTTGATATGGCTCTGAACTGTAGGTCCCTGTCTGTTTACCAACTGACCGGACGAAGTCCGTTGACATAGGTACGAATACTACTTCTAACAGACGGTCGTTACAAAAGTGTCATGACGGTCGAGAGAACACTGATGGACATTTTTGATACATAGAACAAATATTCATAAAGGGGGGGGGGGGCACGTGAGAAAAACATTTAAAAAAATGTAATATTGGCAGCAAACATCGTTAGTTGTTGGTGTAAAATGTCAAAATTTTGTGCGTTGACCGCGAGAGAAGGTGGGAAAGAATGTGAGGGATAGAGTTCGCTACGTGCTTTTCTCTCACATCGCCCTCATTGCCTATTGTTAGATCGCTTGTTCATTTCCTGCTTCACGTTCGTTTAGTCATAGTTAAAAGGCCCTTCTCTCTATTTCTCGACTAATTTTGCGAAATTTAAGAGAGAAAAAAACCCGTAATTACAGGTTAATTATTGAATAAATCTTGGAAGCTCTTCGATATTGCCCCCCCTTCCAACTGTTTATGGAAAGAAAAAAATCTTTTTTTTAATCTCGTGCTGTCTGAAGAGTACTTGTGATCGGAAAACTCTTATTAATTAATGTAAATGAAAGAAAGTTTTTTGTGTGACATTTGGTTTTAAATTTCGTTCATTGAATGTCAAATGTCATCCCTCGTGGCCCCTTTGTAAAGAATTGAACTGTAATTTATTTTTCTAACTATAAAAATAAAAATCATAGAATAATTGAAATTCTAAATTTTCAAAGATTTGAATTTTGTTTTTTCAGCTTTCGAGTTTCATTATTCATATATATACAATATATATATATATATATATATATATATATATATATATATATGTGTGTGTGTTAATTCATATTTACATATGAATTAACACATGGATAACACAGTAAAATGATATATTTAATCAATCTCTCTCTCGCTCTGTGTGTATATATATATATATATAACTAGCTTTATATACCCGGCGTTGCACGGGTGAACCCTTAATAAAGCTTACTTGTATGATATGTATATTTGTATTTTATGGCAATCTATACCCCTCTCCACTGGTCATCATCCCATCAGCATATTATAATAACCCACCCCCCATGCTAATGTCAACATTAAAAAATGTTTCTTTCAATTTTGATAACCCACTGGATCCCGGCCCTTCGAGGAGTTTGAGGGCTTCCCCGTAAACCCTTGTGAAAATCGCCGGTTTCATAAACAAAGAATTACCTCACGTTGCCCAGGATAATAAAAATGAATGGAGTTAACCTGAGCTCTAGATGTATACGTACTAACAACCGAAATATATACAATTCACACACACACACACCTTTCCACACTTCATTTAATTAAGGTTGATCTCTCTCTTTTCTCCTACCACCAATTTGGTGTTCAAAATGGTGATATATAGGAAATATAAATTATTGGATTGTTTCTAGCAATTTTTTCAAAATCTAAAGCGAATGTCGAAAAATCGTGACATTGATCGTGTTTGTTACATTTAATCGTGTTTCTTACATTTTAAATCAAGAATCTTATGGATATCTGTTTCCTTCTTTGAGATATGACGGAATATGTAAAAAACGCGTAAAAACACGTTTAGCCCCCCCTAACTCCCTTGGGGGCCGAATTTTGAAATATCCTTAAATTGGTTTTTAGGTATTCGTATTCCTTACATTTTAAAGCAAGAATCTTATGGATATCTGTTTCTTTCTTTGATATATGAAGGAATACGTGAAAAACACGTTAAGCCCCCCCCCCCCTCCCCGTCCCCTGGGGCCAAATTTTAAAAAATCCTGAAATTGGATTTAAGGTATTCGTGTTCCTTACATTTTAAAGTAAGAATCTTATGGACATCAATTTCCTTCTTTGAGATACGAAAGAATATGTAAAAAACACGTTTTCCCCCCTCCCCCCCTTGGGGGGCGATTTTTGAAAAATCGCTTCTTAAATGACGCCTTCAGCCCAAAAGTAATAAGCTCTTAAAATTTGATATGTGTATCTCCAATAGTTTTTGCTGGGTGTTGATTTCTTTATATATAGAGATAAAACACGTAAGAACACGTTTAGCCCCCCTCTTCCCCTTGGGAGACGAATTTTGAAAAATCCTGAAATTGGTTTTTAGGTATTCATGTTTCTTACATTTTAAAGCAAGAATCTTATGGATATCGATTTTCTTCTTTGAGATATAAAGGCATATATAAAAAACACGTTTTGCCCCCCTCCCCCCCTTGGGGGGCGAATTTTGAAAAATCCTGAAATTGGTTTTTAGGTATTTATGTTTCTTACATTTTAAAGCAAGAATCTTATGGATATCTGTTTTCTTCTTCGAGATATGAAGGAAAATGTGATAAAACACGTAAAAACACGTTTTTTCCCCCTCCCCCCCCCTTGGGGGCCTAATTTTGAATAATCCTGAAATTGGTTTTTAGGTATTCATGTTACTTACATTTTAAAGCAAGAATGTTATGGATATAAATATCCTTCTTTGAGATATGAAGGAATATGTAAAAAACACGTTTTGCCCCCCTCCCCCAATTGGGGGGCGAATTTTGAAAAATCGCTTCTTAAATGACGCCTTCAGCACAAAAGTAATAAGCTCCTAAAATTTGATATCTGTATCTCCAATAGTTTTTGCTGGGCGTTGATACGTGTATGTATATATAAGTCAGGACTTCTTCCTTTATAGATACACACACACACACACACACACACACACACACACACACACACACACACACACACACACACACACACACACACACACACACACAGTAGAGTCCCGATAATCCGAAACCAAAAATTAAAAAGAACTAAGGTTACAATAAAACGACAGTGATACGATACTAAGTAATACAAAGTATATATCTGAAAATTACAAGAAAATTCAAAATTAGACAATGTACTGAACTAATTATTATTAAGCACCATTGGTTTGAAAAAAATTGTTAAATTTTTTTGTCGAAGAAAAGGATACCTCTCCCTTGAATCCAAATTACGACAGCGCGTTAGAAAAAGGGTGCCCGCTGGGGTCGGGACGGAGTGTTGCTCTACGTAGCGTAGCGCTACATCAAATACAGCCACATCGTCTAGGTGGGATACCCTCTGTTCCCTGTCACCGCCTGCTTTACCTTCACTCTCGTCTGAGACGCTGGCAGGTTCTTTTTAAACCTTTTCAACAATTTGCTGATCGTCTAAAGTCTTGCACTCTACTGTACTGTACTGTACTGTACTAGGCAGCGTTCCGCTCTCTTATCACCCATTTTGTCTCGATATTCGGTAATGTTTAGACCAGTGGTTCCAACCAGTAAAAGACTGCGGACCACTAAACCAGAAATTGGACCACGTGCGGCCCACCACACCCCACTGACTTGAGGGGGGGGGGGGGTGGTGGTTATAGAATATCCCTCAGGAAAAGGGAAACGGGATTAACGTACTCACATTCTAACGTATCATATTCTAATAACAAAATAATTATGTTAAACTTTTAAGAAGTTTTAACTCAACACCTGATAGTCATCGAATATATTCGGCCCATCTAGTCCAATGAATATTGCTTTCAAAATCCCTATTTATTTGGAAACTTTTTTATATAACGGTGCCGGACCACTCCCAAGGCTCTCGCGGACCACCGGTTGGGAACCACTGGTTTAGACTGACATTATAAAATAAACTGTGTAATCACACGTAATATGTAATATTTATGTAATCACATGTTATTATGTAATTTACGTTTATTTTAAGGATGATTTCGCTTAATCCGAAAAGGGTCTGGTCCCAATCATTTCGGATTATCGGGACTCTACTGTGTGTATGTGTGTGTGTGTGTATGTATATATATATATATATATATATATATATATATATATATATATATATATATATTCAATACTTAAGCAACGAAATTAAACTCATTTCAATAGGCTCCTAGATTTAGTAACTAAACATAATTACATAGTTCATAATAATAGTATATACTTACAGTCCAAAGGTGTACCACAAGGTGGTAATGCTTCAAGTATGCTAGCTAATTTATACTTATATTATTTTGAAATTAATAATATAGAAAATAGCAATTACAATATATTTAGATATATAAATATTACTTTTATTAATTAATATTATATCAACCCTATAGACTTAAATTTTTACCCTCCTAATTTGGAACTAATTAAAAGTAGCCATGATAATATTAATGTAAACTTTCAAGATATTAATATTAAATTAAGTACTCGCAGTAAATTTACTTTTGACTTATACGACAAAAGATCTGACTATAATTTTAATATTGTTAAATTTCAAAATTATCTAACCTGTTTACATAAATCTGTTTTTAATAACATTATTGTAAATCTGTTAGTTCGTATAAATATGCTATGTTCTAAAGACAATAGGATTAAGCATATTTTAGACTTGAAAGCTGTGCTAACTCGTAATAATTACCCAGTAAGTCTATCCAAAAACATAATTGGTTGTTTTTGTTTTAATGAATAGTTTGTTCTGTTGCATTAATATGTTAAACATAACAATAGGTTAAAATAGAAATAATAACTAATAAAAATCAAAAGTAAAATAAAATAATAATAAAATTAACTCATAGTAGTAACAATAATAAAAACTAAATAATTAAAGGAATAATAGTCTTAAAATTCGGTAACCTAAGTAAGTGTGTAACTGAGAATCCACTACCTCAATGGTTGCAAGTTTTATGACGTCAGTCATCTTGCGGTTACAAGTTCTTAACTTCCACTCTGACTAGCGCCAGGCTTGGTGTTCTTTGGTTAAGTACTTTTATTCAAACTTAATTCATTTATTAATCAATTCTTCTGTTAATAATGGATTGTACGGTGTCTGAGTGTGTTTATTTAATAGATCATACTCATCAGAAACAATCCATTGGTTTTTAGACAGTATTGACACCGCTGATGAAGAAATGCTGTCAAAAACCTTATTCATACTTTTCTTTATATGTTGTTTGTTTATGGCTGCAAGTAGCTTTAGAGCTATTACTGGTTTTCTCTTTCATCTTATTCTTATTTATATATATATATATATACAGTGGAATCTCGATCTATCGTTTTTCAAGGGACCGACTAAACTGAACGATAAATGCGGAAAAACGATAGATGCGGGAACATAGCAAAGCAATATGATCATCGGGACTGGGTGAAATAAACGATACATACGGGAAAACGATCGATCGAGATTCCACTGTGTATATATATATATAATATCTGTGTGTGTGTGTAACATTTTACTGTGTTATCCATGTGTTAAATATAAATTTAAACTGTAAATGAACTCGGGTAATCATTCGAGAAAAAGAGATTTTAAAGAGAAGTTTTTTTTGAGTGGTGTAAGTAATAGTTTTGAAGAATGTTTTTATATCTATGGTTAACGAAAATCGTTCGAAGTGGTTTTGATCTATTATGAAATGACCAAACATATGAAGAGATGCAAAAACAACAAAAAATAGTTTTATAATTATGATGGTGGTGCTTATTATGAAGCTGTTGTAATGTGGTTGACGTATTTATGTATTTCAATTGTACTTAAACTGATATGCCGCATATTGGTGAATTTATACATAAGATGTAAAATTCGTCCTTTGTTAGATTTTCGTATAAGAGCGATTTTGTGTCTCGGGAAACGAGACTGAATTTTTTTTAAAAATTATTTAAATATAATAAAAACACTCACAAAATGTAAAGGACTGTGAAAATCGAACTACGAAATAATAGAAATGGAAAATTAGTGCATATTTCTAATGGGTGGAGTATAAGTGCTTGCTTTGAGTCATAACATGATTATCTTCACTTCCCGAGGAAAAAAAATAATTAAATGCTCCTCCCTGATTTTGATCTTTCCCATTGATTAAAACCGTCATTAATTTTGAATTTCGAATTTCATTTTTAACGGTTTCCATTTTCAGTCGCTATATCATTTCTAAAATGCATAAAATTTATAAGTTTGTGTATCGCCACTAATGGACACATTTATCGGAACTACCATTATTGATATTTAACAATTAATGTATGTTCGTTTTTTAATGATTCTTATGAAATGAGTTATTGCATGTGCTGATTTGATTGGCCAAATCTATATATATTTTTTAATGTATGGGGGGGGGGGTACTCCCGAATTAGTTATGTTTAATGAAATCTAACGTATTTTGAAAAATATATTACCAACACTAATATTTTGCAGTTATTTAAAATAAAGACATTGCATATCATAAGAGAAAAAGTTTTATGATTCGTTCATACCTCATATAAGTTTATTACACTCGAATTCATTCGAATAATTTTATCTAAATTTCATCTATGCCCAATAATTAATATCAGTTTTAGCAGATTGCAGTTTACAACTTTCAATACATGTTTGTTTTAAATACTTAAGAAAAATTGACTTGCCTCCGTTTCAGTAGCAATCCAGTCCACTGTGTCACCGGCAGTATTGACACTCCAACACCAGCTGCATGTAGTCGCGTCTTCGCGCATTTTAAAAAGCCGCGTGTTTAAACAACTGAAGAACTGAGATGCGTCTCCCAGCTTTATATCATATTGCTTTTCGACTTTTTTTTTATTTTTTTATTTTTTATTAATTATTACTCTCTCTCTCGCCCGCTCGCGGAAAATATTCTCTAAACTTTGTATAATATTCACAGAACTGCTCAATTCAGTAGCTGCAACTTAGGGGGTTGCCGAAAATGTGAAGTTGTTTCGTGTGCGAGTGTAGATTTTTAACTAGAGCACAGTCATTCTTGGCGATTACGAAAAGAGGTTTGGCGATTTCGTACAACAGTCGGTAAATTAACCTCGCCGTGCCAATCGCAATCATACTCAATTAAATGTTGAATTTATATAATTTTGAAGTCTACGCAATTCGTTCGAAAGCGGTAACATCCAATTCCAGTTAAAGATTATCAAAGATAAGCGTAGGTATGTTTTTATACGTATAATTTTATACTAAAAAACAAAGTATCTGTGGACGGTTATGCTGGTACTTCGCTGTTTACCTTTTTCCAAGTTGCTGTATTACATTATTAATGACTGTATTTCTTCTTCTGTTTTGATTGTTTATTAATTTAGATGTTTTAGCTATCAAGTGTATGTGTCGGCATATTGATTGATATTTTTCCCCCCGTAAGTTTTAATTTGTTACGTAGTTGCAATGTTGCCTGATGTGTAATTAATTTTGTGTCTGTTGAACTCAATGCAATTTTCTTTTGGAGATGTTTAATGACCTTTTAAAACTGTCAACAATACATAGTCTTTATTTTATTGTAATTCATTGAAATAAAATGTTTGTGGAGCTAGAGCGACTGCGGAAATGTTATTGTTTTGGCATTTTCCGATTTCGTTTTATGTTCAAAATAATTTGACATTTTATGGTGCGAGGAGTTTTAGTGGGACGACTCATTAATACTCAAATAATGTTAACTAATTGGTTCATTGAAGTTATTTTAGAAGTTAGATTAAAACCTAAGGGTCTTTTACCATCGATATAAAAATAGAAATGACTTTTATCTATGTCTGACGTTCTCATTAGGTCTTAACATTGAAACAGTTTTTAATCCTACGCTTTTGTACTCGAAATCGAGTTGAACATTCATGTCGTCTGTAAAGGCTGTACTCTCCAATTATAAAAGTGCGACGCATTAAATGGAGGTGTGGTAGGAATTTGCTATGCACACAAATATACAAGCATTCACACTCGTAATTCTGTCACATTCGCGGGATGGTGTGACAAATACAGTGTTTAGTAATTCGGAATTAGAAAAAAAAATGAAATAAATGGCTATATAATATTGTGAAAATTATAAAAAGAGTATTTCCATTTAGAATTAAACAGAGCTTGTTGATTTTATATCATCTTTGATTCATTGTTCATCACAGTGCTGCAGAATGTGAAAATTTTAACTTTTGCTTGTTACTAACCCGGGAGTGTTAAGTGTGCCTTGATTAATTTTGAACTAGTTTATGAACCAGAATGTGTCAGTTCCTTGCAGCATTTAAAAACTTTTCTTAATAACGGGTCAAAATTTAATAAGATTGAAAATTTTAAACCGTCGTGTGTAACAGCGTGAAAAATTCTGAAGTGGACTTTTTCTGCTTTTGTACTCTGACAATTTATTGTGTAATTATCAAGACTAATGATGTATGCATAATTGTCTCAATGCGTGACTTGTTTCTGGTTTTAGCCATGCGTTTTCATGAACTCGAGAAAAATGGCTTACAAAAACTTTTAGCGTAGGAAATGTGCTGGAACCTTGTCACTTGTAATGCAACTAGTTTTCATGTAAAATAATTTCATGAAACACGCAGTAGTTGCTGCAATTAATGCAAAATTTAGCATCTCCTTTGATATCCACTTGCCATAAATACGTGGGTGTGTTTAATTTTTTGACATCAGCTATTTACATTTTACTACGCAGGTTATGGATGACGCTGGGTTCTTTCCATCGTTGGTTGGATTGACCGAATTTTTCAGCCAGCCATAGAAAAAAAAAATTAATTAAAAATAAAAAAATAATAATTAGAGAAATTCTCTTTGTAGCTTGACTAGTGGTGAAAAATAGGTCTTCGACTACTGGGTATACTAAATTTTGCATGAGTATTAATTTCTAGCCGTTAAACTAACTGCTGTCTTAAATTTAATGGCAATCTGAAACAACTATTCTTCGTTAATGTTCTAGTATGTTGCTCTTTATAATGGGATGGAACTTGAGACGATCATAAATGTCGTTCAATCCTTCTCTATAAAAGTATTAAACAGTATTGTTTACAGGATTTTAAGTTGAGTCAATTTTTGTTGGAATCTCTCTCTGCTTTTGTGCCATTAAATATATTTTTCACATATTCAAAAATTGAAGTTTTCTTGTGTAGTTGGCATTATTTGTATTCGTAGAAAGAAAGTGTTAAATTTTTTTCTGAAGTGTATCTTTGTTTTTTCGATATTTGAATTTTACTTTCACATGGAAAGAATAGGTGATTTTTTTTTTAGTTTTTAAAAATAAGTATAAATAACATGAGATTAAAGATGAATATTAGCTTGAATTAGCATATTCTGCGAGTTCAGTAGTACGACTCCGCCCGTAACAATATAGTCCATGTGGGTTTTGTTGACTTATTTTAAGATAACTTTGCGCAACGTTGCATATCAAGAGAATGAAAGTTTGGTTTTCTACAAATATTTAGACACTTACCTTCGTTAGTTATCCTGACGTTTCCTTTCTGTGGAATTTCACTTCAGCATTGGTTTTGACGATTGCATGTGAGTATTTGAGCAAGATTTACCGCCACATTTCTTGTGCTGATAACGGATGTGACCTTTAATACGTTACTCAATCGCTGTCGTTAAAATTTTACGGAAAAGTTATCGTTTGACTTCAATTTTATCGACAGTTTGTTGTAAAGTATGATTGTGTGTCGATGTTACCTCATGCACTTGACGCGTCGAATTCAAATTATCTGCTGGAATTCGTTGAATGTGCAAGTTAGTATTTTTTTCATTGCTTTTAAGGTGCGCCGAATATTTCAAAGTTTTGTGAATGAATTTTTCAATACTTTAGTTGTTAAAATTCTTCCTAAAGATTTTTTTTTTAAACGCTTATCGGAGTACTACGAAGAGGGGCTGGGGCGTTAAGGGTTATTTCAAAGAAAGTGGTCGTTTGTTTGCATCATTTAAATGTAGAATATTCTGCCTGAATCCAATGCATGAGAAGATATTAAATTTTTTATTTTCCTATTTTCTTAGAAATATTTTAATCTCTACCGTGTAATAAGTTACTTTATCAGTCACGTATGATCCTCTATATCAGAAACTAAAGTTAAAAAGAATAAATTAAACCAAGTTCAACCTGGTGTTTTTAATTAATTTATTTACTTTGTTTTAGGATCTATAACATGTGCGAAAGGTCTAGCTATGTTGTATATATATATATATATATATATATATATATATATATATATATATATATAATATTAATATATATATATATATATAATATCGTTTGAAGATCATATATATATATAATATCGTTTGAAGATCATATATGAAATGACATTACATGAATCTACATTATGGAGTGCATTAAAATTTTGCAGTATCATCATGATCATTACCGTACCAGACATTTAAGTTACCATGCCTATAGTTTTTTAGGTCAAATCTCTTTCTCTCTGGTGAGCTGACATAGAAAACCTTTCTTAAAATGGCCTCAATTTGTAGTGTACATGTTACAATTTGCTTAATTCGGGTTTATTTTAATATTGGAAACCCGACACTTTGATGTGTGCTAGTGTGACTGTTTTGTTAAGTGATCTAGTCTGTATTCTCCCGTTCCCTTGACCAACATATTTCCTATTTACGCTATGAATGTGACAATGTTTTACATAATAGTCGCCCTATGGGATGGCGGAAAGAAGTATTTAAACAAAGTTTTGCTTCACAATTTTATCGTAAATCAATTTTAAAGAAACAGTACAATATTTTGCACTAATAAAAAGAAATATAGACAGCAAAAAATCCATGTATGGACATTTTCTTATGAGGAAGTATTTGGACGACTTATAAGCAACATAACATGTTTTGTTAGATATTAAGAGGAGGGAAAAGAACTAATGTGATTTGAACGAGTTTGTA